>CAWVRF010001061.1:0-471002 GCA_963932465.1 Maratus speciosus
TGAGGGCTTTTGACATAGTAAAGCAGTTCGTCAGGAGTTGAAGCACCAACTATAAAGCGGCTGCATTATTAATAGAAATGCAAAGTTTACAGTTCAGTGTCGGTTTTGGAGAAACGAATATTTACAATAAAATTTCAATAAAATTTAGGAAACTGCTGAAATGTCTTTCTATAAATGATTTACACGCCAAGGCGATTCCGGTGATTTCTTTTGAGTACTCTACATGTGTAAAAAATTTTTTTAATAAAGCTTTTATGATAAAATAACTTCATGTCTACTTTTTTTCTGTACCTGTATTTTTTACTCTGTTACATTTCCGCGAATTTATGTCAAGGGTGCAGTAATACATACAAAACTTCAGTTTTCGATATAAAAGGCAAATTTTCATGATATATTTTTAAAAATGGTTCGAGTGGATCATTAGTTGAGTTGTACATTTTACTGAGTTCTGCGTTTCGTTGTCCGGTCCCGAGCAAAACGTATAACTGGACTTCCACTGTATTTAATATTCTGGGAGATTTTGCCCTTTTCTGCATTTTCATATTAGGGTAGGGAGTACACAGTGAGACAGCAGCCATTTTGACATATAGTTATAACTTTTTCTCTTAGCTGGAACACACATTGAACCACCTCATCTTATGCAACACGTGGATGTAGCTTCGGCACTTCGGTTACTCGTCCAACAAAATAGTAAGTAATTATTTATTTTACAGGATTAAAGTTACATAAGCGTCCACTTTAAGTCTATTTCTTTCATTATAGCATATATTTACTTAACCAAACTTAGTTATATCTAATGATAGACTATGTCGACAAAACGACACAAGCATTCAAAGCTGTGAAATTGATGAGAAACAGATATGGCATCCATTTTGTTACAACGTAATGAAAGTACACAGTGAGACACACAATTGTGGTACACAGTGAGACGTGCCTCATTGTGTATCTACTATGCTGTTCTGGTGTAAAAAAAAGTTATTTATTAGTAAAAGAAGTTTTTCTCTTTCTCTGTCTCTCTGTGTGTAGGGGGGGGGGGGGGGTGCGATGGCTAGTGAAATCTGCTAAACGTAAGAGGCTGAAAATTTGCATGAAGGTATCTCAATGTCTGCCATTGTTCACTCGAGGCTCATATTTTTAAAAATTTTTAAATCTATAAATATTAATTAGAAGTTATAAACTGCAGAAAATTATTGATAGAGTGTAAAAATGTATGATTTATTATACATTGTCTCACTGTGTTCCACTTGTGGTACACAGTGAGACAATTTTCGATACTCCGTTATTCTGCTTCTGTGCTTTTATAAATAACTCTTTTAAATCCATTTATACATTAATGTGTAGCGTATTTGTGTAGCTTAAAGATGCAGCAGAATTTTTTTTCAAAAGAATAAAAATCGTTGCCATTCGTTAAGTAATAATAATTTTCGTCTCACTGTGTACTACCCTCCCCTAATGTTTGTAAAACCCAAAATATATTAAATTTAATTTCGCATTTTAATGTTAAATTATTTTTTGTGTCCCTTCATCCTACAAAATTCTTACAATATAAATTACTCTAAAAAATATTTTTGTCTAGAGACAACATAAACTACTTAAGTTATATAATTTTAAAGTTTCAGAAAACGTTAATTCTGTATGTGTGGTTCATTATGTAAAACAATACGTAAAATTCAAACAAAATGTAGCAAAAAAATTTTATATATCGGAAACCGATTCAAAAGTTTCATGACAAATTTTTAAATTATGAGCGTTATTATGGACATCCTCGAATACATGTGAATAACTGGGGTTAATTATATCGACCAACGTTCCGTATTCAAGGTGAAGTATTTGCGAAATAAAATTTGACAGTCAGATTTTAATATACTAGATGCATTATTTTCTCGCCTGTTCGTTATTTTAGCATTTCTATCATCCACGTTGATACGTTAAGTGTGATTAACTTTAATACTTTAAGCGCATTTCGAAAATTCTAAATTAAGTTACTTGAAATATCTTAACCCATTCGCGGTTAAGCTATGTGCATCTTTTTGGTTCGGAAATGGTTTCACAGGGATATCCTTTGTGTGTTTATAAATGGTTAAAGATTTAGCTTTCAAAACGTTTAGCAATGAATCTGCGAAAACTGCTTTCCCCCTTCAGTATTTCCTAGCAAACAATAACCTACTGAAAGCCTTTGTGTGTACTTCTAAAGGGTAGACCTTCCCACATTCATGATTGATTACCACCCCTACCCCTGAACTAATCGCTTTTCAAAGAACGAATTCTGCTAAAGAGGTTGAAATAAGCAAAGGAAATATTTTTCTGAGATGATTTTTAACAATGATTTTATCAAACAATAAATTCTAAACTATAACTTCCTTTTTATAAATGAGTTATAATCCAAGGTAAGGTGTTGATATTTTAACTTAAGTAATTATTAACTATATCATCACTATAAATATAAATTAATTAAAGTAAAAGATGCAGTTAAATACAGATTTATTTTTATTCGATTTATTTTTATTATTAAATCAAACCTACAAGTAATAATTAGTTATGCAAGATGTCTTAAATTGAGAACTTTCTAAAGACAATAATTTTAAAGAGAAAAAAATATAATTATTAAAAAGTAAGGAGCACGATTCCAATGCTGTTTTATCGATACCGAAGTAGAATGTAACAAAATTAGTTTTTAAATATTGTAATCTTCAGATCTAAAAACTTATAAGTTAAAATGAGAAACATTAATTACTTGAAATCCAATGTACTTAATTTCAAATATGAATTCATTTGTTTAATTAAATCAAACCTGTAAAAGACAGATCTTTAAACTAGGTGAGATGCCGTAGACTTTCTAAAGAAATTCACATTAAAAAAATCCATCGAAAAGTTGGTTATTTTTTTACGTAACCAACAAAAGAATTAACGTAAAGAATACTATTTTGCTGAGGGGCCGTTCAAGTATTACGTAAGCATATTTTTAGTCATTTTGTACCCCTCCCTCCCCCTTGTAAGGAAAAATAAGCAAATACTAGACCCCCCCCCCCCATTTGCTTACGTAAGATTTTATGACATTCTAACATCGACATTATTTGCCATAAAAAATTACAGTTAGCGATAAATTGCATCATTAATCTAGCAAATTTGCATAAACAGACACATAGGGGTTGTGGTATTGTAGGTTAAAAAAAAAAAAATCGGTTTAATATATTGTTACTTATGGCATTAAAGAATTCATAGAATACAAAATAGTTTTTATATATTATTATTTATCGCATTGACCAAAAACAAAAACAAAATTTTAAGAAATACAACCGGCCCTAACTTATTTAGGCACATAACTAAAAAATTTTAACAAGAATCATAGGAATATTTAAGTGCTTGGCGTTCACATTTCTAGTCTGGTGTCCAAGATCTTTGAATCCATGTTTCTGCATTCTCTATTATCAAGTTTTCAATGTAGTGGTGGGCTGTAATGATCCTCGTTTCCAGTCCTTGTTTACTCCATATCTTTTTTCTCAAGTCGTTCAACATCCACAGAACGCTCATCTAAACCATGCTCTTTTGCTATTTGTTGTTAAACTATAGTTGCTTCGTTGTCTAATGCTTACGTAAGAATTTTCGTGACCCCCCCTTCTCCCCCTTGTCAGCAAAAATAAGCAGACAATAGAATAATGGTAAATTCATTTTTAAAAATTATTATATCTTATAAAATAGAAATTTTTTCTTTAAATGTAATTTGTAAAATAATTTTAGAACAAATGATGATTATTTATTTATATTATTTTACAGTAATTTTTTTCATTCTTTTCTTCTTTTTTTTTTCTTTTTTTCTTTTCAAACGATTTATTTTGTAACTTCGGGGTAATATACCTCTTCAAGGATACCAATCTGAGAGCCAGCTTAACGTCTTATTTTATGTGAAGCACAGTATTATTTTTGGACCCCTTTTCATTTAGTAGATATTTTCTAAATTTCACCATACATGAAAGGCTCATCAGTGATACTATTATTATTCCCAGGGGTTCACAGACGAGTTGACATATATTTCATTAAACAGTTTTTATATGTTTCCTGTATGTACTACAGATAATTTTAGCACATGTAGTTGTGTGCTCAGCTGACCAGGTCTTTTGCGATAGATTATACATTTTTATATCTTTAGCAAATGAAGCAGAATCGGGAAAGTTCCATTAATTGATTTAAACATTGCGAAAATATTCTTAAATTTGTTTCTTGAGGGGGGGGGGGGAGCAGTCAGCGGCTAGATGTATACAGGGCCATCGCTAGTACTTTTTATTGGTGGGGTAGAAGATCTTAATTTGCCAAGTCAAATTTCAGTATTTGCCAACTAGTTTTATAATTTCGCCAAGTTACCACAATTACAAAATGGGATATAGTTCTTATTTGTAAAAAGTTTAATAATATTCAAAATTAGATTTGTAACTTTTGCCAAGTCTATCGGAAATAGAAAGTGTTTTATAGTTTTTATTAAAGTTTTAAACAAATTTGCTAACTGAGTTTGTGTGTAACAGCTTTCGCGAGATTTTTTTTTTTTGGGGGGGGGGGAGTATATCCCTACACCCACTCTAGCGAGGGCCCTGAATGTATGGAATATACTTCGTCCTGCATTTTACTGGAGTAAAATTTTGAAAATTGAATTCATAAATTAAAATTTAAATTCAATTCAATTAGAATTGATATAAAATTCAATTAGAAAATGCCTGTTTTAAAATCTCATTTTCCTCCATCATATCAAGAAAATATATACATATAATTCCAAACCGATCGGGTGCCGAGATTAGAACACACACACACACTTTGTTGCACTTATGCATGTGCTAGAAGCACGGCCGGGGGAGGGATACATATTTAAGTCTCTGTTCAATGATGTACAGGTATTTCTGTAAAAAAAAAAAAAAAAAAAAAAGAGCCGCACGATTATTTGTAGGCTATACTTCAGTGTTTAAATTATAACTCAATATATTCTTACACGTTTGTATAAATATAAATTATGAATTTAGAAAGAAGTCGCCATTAAAAGCTATTTCTATAATTCAGTATTTTCGACATATATATTATTAAATTTTGATTTGTTAAAAATGGATGAATTTGTTAAATCATGGATCAAATGTTATAATGCGCCACTTTGACGAATTTAGATAAAAATGTCAACGGTCAAAAAGTCAATGGTAAAAAGGCATAAGAAAAAATAGCAGTAATATTTATAAACGAGTGCAATAGAAATTATTTAAAAGATAAATGCGTTAAGATCGAAATAACTTTTCAAAACCCCATTTCGTCAGTCTTGCTGCTGTTTTCAAAGTAGTAGCACGCGTTCTCTGCGCCTGATGAAGAAAGACTAGTTCGTTCGAAGAGCTTTGCGCATTTATTAAAATATTTATGGTGTTTTAAGAAATAGTTTTTATCTTATCATTGGACACCAACGTATTTAATTATTTAATAAATACATTACTCCATTGTTTTAAGTAAAGCATGTGCTAAGTACGCGTATCTGTAGCCATAACAATGAAAGTAATAAGTACATATCATTATACTAAAGCATACAAATAAATAGGTATTGTGTATTGAAAATGTATTCGCACACTGGACATGTCCACTATTTGTTAGGCAGTCCCTGAAAGTTAAGACTTGGGGGCGGGAGGAGGGGGGGGGGGCTTTGGTTTTCAGAAGAATATACAAACTATAGATTCTTTCAAATCGCTAATGTATAAGGACAGCAACTTACATGTATTTATAGAAATTTTGACCAATAGTTGCTTGAGGGGAATGAGAAAGTGATACAGGAAATTAACATAAACAAAATTTTACATACAAATCTTTTGAAGAAGTTGAAAAAAAAATAATTTTTTTTGAAAATTGAAATTTTTGCATTATTTACAAAGTACGGGGTGAGATGGGGGGGGGGAGGGGTAGAGTTAAGGCGGTTAACAGAAAATAAGCGTCGTTTTTTAAGATCTGGAGAAGAAAACATATTTTAAGCAGCACACAGTCAGTGCTCGAAATGTACCGGAGCAAAACGGAATGATATTTCGATTAGTGAAATTATGATAAATATTATTCTGGTTCATGATTGATATTCCCGTTCCAGTTAAAGTTCATCCGAAAAAAAAAAAATGGATAGAACGTGCAGCGATAGACTTAACATAGCTATGATAAACCACCAACCATACCACGGCTATGAAGCTTTTGAGATAGTTCCTCACCAAATGAGCGACTCATGACGCAAATGAGTATTACATTTTAGTGACTAAATGAATGTGATAGGCCACACATCCAAGCTTTCCAAAATCATCTATTAATGAAACGAAGATGTAAGCAGGTAGTATTTATGCCGTACCGCAGACCAGTAGCGTAGTAATTAAAATAATAGAGCGGGGGGGGGGGGGCTCAAATAGTTTTTAACTCAGCATGATCAAAATAACTGCGAAACTGAGAAAATCAATTAATGGTACAACATCTCATTAATAAGTAATTATGTAGATGTAGATTAATAATTTTATTTAATTGATTATTTAATTTCATTCATAATTAAAAATGTGTTTGAATATTTCAATGTAAACATTATGGAATAAATTAAATTTTACAATTTTGTGAAATATGACAGTAGAGTTCGAAAGTATATTTCATTATTGAAGAAACAAAATGCACTTACAAATTTTGGCATTATAACACAAGGTAGTGCGCTTCGCTGACACCGCGCTCAAAATGGTTTCGGCATTTACCGTATATACTCGTGTATAAGTCGACACCCCCCCCCCCCCCAATTCTTAATAAAAATTTTGAAAAAAAATTGAATTTTCGTGTATAAGTCGAACCACATTTTTTGTAGTATGTTCAAAATGATTTGTAATCGAAGATAAAAAGAATTAATAAATTTTTATTAAATTATGTAAGCTTTTTTACGATTCTAATCATAGTTCTTTTTTATAATTCAACCTTTTAAAACTGTATAATTGTGTAAACCGAAAGAAGCTTAAACTGTTTTGAAACGTATTGACATCAATTCAATGATACTTAAAAAGAAAAAAATCATTCAAGCCTTATTTACAAGGGTAAACAACTTCTTAGACTGCTAAAATATAGTATTTCTTTGTACTGTAGGTCTTTCAGGAAGATATCTAGAAGCATTCTGAAGTTGAATTTTTTTTAAAAAAAGGGGATTAAAATGTTGAAAGGAATGCACCTGTATTGAAGGGAATTAATTCTGTTTCAAGAGAAAATGGGTGCAGAACAATTACTGGGATATTATTGTTGAGCTTTTTCTGTCAAACACAGGAAAATGACCATGCCCGCTTTTATCTCTCATGTGATCACTTAAAAAACTTGACAATTCGCCAATATTATATTATTATTATTCGCCAATTATTATTATTATTTTTTTTACTATCTCGTGTATAAGTCGACCCCCCATTTTCAACTCCCACATTTTGTTTAAAATTGTTCGACTTATACGAGTATATATGGTACTTGTATTTCTCCGTGATTCTTTCACTTAATTTGCGTTTTTTCTCGCGATTAATTGACGGTATTCGCATTTTTTTTCGATCCTTTGACAAAATTTGCGTTTTTTCAATCATCTTACGAAATTCGCGTTTTTTCGCGATCATTTGATGAAGTCTGTGTGTTTTCGCAATTCTTTAACGAAATTTCTCGTTTTTTTTCGGTATCCTTTGACGAAATTGGGGATTTTTTTCTTGAAACGATTGCCAAGATTTTTTTTCTGCCGCCATTTGTCGAAAATTTTCGTATTATATGTCTAAATTTTCCGGCTGATGACCGATTTTTGAAAATTTTCGGAACCGAATGCCTTAAATTGTCGGAATTTTCGGAACAAAATCACTCCTGACTTGACCTTAAATGAAGGGGGGGGGGGGGGGGCTTGAGCCCCCTCCCTTTTCCTCGCCACTGCCGGAGACAATATATAGCTTATTGCGTTATCTGTAACTTTTTTTATTACTGTTTAGAATCTTGAATGCATTTTTAAAATTGCTTTAGGAATAAAATTGTCTATACTTTCAAAAAAAAAAAAAAAAAAAAAAAGTCAACAATAATTTTGAAATAGTGTTCCGTTTCGTGAAATTTCCCGGTCCTGCATGCAGCAAAAATAATAATGTTTTTCCAAAGATGCTTTAATATAAAATTTGGAATCTAAAATCTATTTGTTAGAATGGTTCGGGGAAAGAAAAATGTGGATGCTCAGCACATCAATGGGAAATTTCCAGATAAAATTAAGGGGCAATTTGTAAACATAAAAGCATGACACTTGCAGGCATGACCATGTAAATAATTTAAAATCAAATAGATTTTTATTTTTTCCATTTTTCAAGAAATTAATTACATTTTAAGTTATAAATAGTCGTTTTCCTATGACCTGTTTGGGCTGTCGAGTACAAAAATCGATTCTAACCGCCTATTTGAGTTTTTTTTTTCTAAAAATTATTTTTCGAAATATAGAAAAAAAAATGTTTGATTTTATTCTTTCTGAATAAGAGCACCTGCCAATTTAATGTGTTTACGAACAGACATGAATCCAGGAATATGTCAGAAAATAGTCACTTTGGATTCCAACATGATTAAAAGATTGAGAAGTGCTATTTCTGTCTGGGCAAGTGTGTTATTTGCCCAAACAATCATAGTTTAGGGTCCCAAACTTAGAAGTAGTTGCAATTTTAATAGGTATAATTTTTTTTTTTTACTTTATTAGGTGCGTTCGTAATTATATAAATGCGTAGCACCTATAGTCGTCGTTCAGTCCGTCTGTCTGTCCGTCCGCATATAACAGAGCAAAAACTACCCGACCGAATGATCTGAAATTTTTAATATATAATTGCTGCAAAATTTTGTCGAGCCATTTCCAATCTTATGAAAATCGGATGTATAGTTTAATTACAGGACAGTCAAAAGTTTTTCTTTACATTACGGCCAATGGGAAAAATTATTGCAAGTGAATTTTAATGATGTTACAGACTTCCGAATGGTCTGAAATTTTTAATATATAATTGCTGCAAAGTTTTGTCGAACCATTTCCAATTTTATGAAAATCGGATGTATAGTTTAATTACAGGGACACCCAAAAGTTTTCCGTTACATTATGGCCAATGGGAAAAAATTATTGCAAATGCATTTTAATGATTTTACAGCCTTCCGAATGGTCTGAAATTTTAAATATATAATTGCTGCAAAATTTTGTCGAGCCATTTCAAATTTTATGAAATCGAATGTATAGTTTAATTACAGGGACAGTCAAAAGTTTTCCGTTACATTACGGGGAATGGGGAAAAAATTATTGTAAGTGCATTTTAATGATGTTACAGACTATGCACTTATGAAGCGCAAAAAAATATACATTCAGTACAATGTGGGGTGCAAAAAATAATTATAAAACTAGTTATAGTACGAACGCACCTCATTTGCCACGTTTGACGAGCAATTTCCAACTTGTTCAAAAATATATTGAATAATATATCTTTAAAAAATTCATAATCTTAAAAAAAATCGTGCATAAGTGTCATTACAGTTTTTGTTGACAAATTAAGTGATTCATATTTTTCATTTAACTTTGTACCTTTTCCGGTGTATATTATCGAGTTCCAAATGTATCCACATTTTGGCTTCACATAACTGGTACATTTTTATTCCGAAACGTGCGCGTTTCGTCGGGATATACTGTTTCCAGCCCAGCATACCTTTATATTTGAGCAAGGACTCGTCAATTGAAATCTCCTCTTCTGGAAAATACACATGTTTGAATTTGTTTATAAGCATGTTATGCACATTGTATATTTTTCTTAGTTTTGGATTTGGGTGCGTAGTAATGTCAAATGTTTCGTTATTCTCAAAATGAAGATACTTCATAATTAGAGAATACTGCTGTTGGCTCATAACTTTGCCGAAGAATGGTGTGGTAATAATTGGTCTCTTTGACCAAAACCATCTTTCCTTTGGTTTTTGCACCAATCCTTGTAATAGGAGGAGCCCAATAAATTGGCTCATATCTTCTTTTGTAATATCTTGCCATTTCAAAGATCGAGATGAAGGCGTTAATCGTGTAGTTTCAATATGGTTATTGGCATATCGGTTCGTCTCTTTCACAATATAATCCATAATATTTTCATCAAAAAATAATCGAAAGTATTCCAGGGGATCCTCTGCATCGCTGATGTTGACTTTTATTCCAGGTTTTCCGGCAAAAGGAAATTTTGGGTGAGGTACTACTTTAGTCGTTGTGTCAAGCTCACACCAGTCTCTTATATCATCAATATCATCCTCACCCTCAGACTCCGATGAAGAGGATAAAAATTCTTCATCCGAAGAGTCAATCAAACTTTCTTCTTCTGAATCAGAATGCATTTTATTGCGATACCACGATATTATTTTTTTTTCTTTAATTAAGATCAAGACCTTTTTTTCGATGTTATAGCTGGAAACAATTTTGTGCGTTCATAAACCGTGTAAAAACTGAACTATTTGTGAAACTAATACACACTCGTATTTTTTTTCCTCGATACAGTGCAATAGCTAATCTGAAAAAAGTAATTCTCAGAAGATACCTCCCTTATTTATTTTGTCATGGGTGAGACCAAAGCGGTTCCAGGAGCGGTCCTATATAACCGCTTTGGGTGAGACCTCCTGAGAGTTTATTGCTTTGCGGTAGAATCCCTTTCGAGAAACGGGGAAGGGGGGCGGGGAGTGTAGGACACCCGCACTGTCAGTTCTAAATCTCAGTAAATCCAACAAAGTGTCACTCTGTTTTAATCCCCATCCCTACTTTTATTTTTTGCGGATGGTTTTTTGGTCAGATGCAGGTGAACTTTTTTTCAACATTATAGCTGGAAACAATTTTGGCGTTCATAAAACCTGTAAAAACTGAACTATTTGTGAAACTAATACTGACTCTTTTTTTTTCTCAATACAGTGCAATAGCTAATTTGAAAAAAGGTATTCTTAGAAGATCTCTTTCGTGTTTACCTCACTTATTTATTTTGTCACGAGTGGGACCTCCTGAGAAGTTTATTGCTTTGCGGTAGAATTCCTTTCAAAACACGGGGGAGGGGGGGGGGGCGTGTAGGACACCAGCACTGTCAGTTCTAAATCTCAGTAAATTTAACAAAGTGTCACTCTGTTTTAACCGCCACCCACACTTTTGTTTTTTACAGATGGTTTTTTGGTCAGATGCAGGTGATTTCATGAATGAATTTCTGAATACTACTAAAAGAGCTACGTGGTACACGACATTTCGGGTCCAGAGACATTTCGCTCCCGAGACATTTTGTCCACAGCCATTTCAGTCCTTAGCCATTTCGGTGCCCACCACCTTATAACTCAGACTCTAATGGTCGTGAGTCCACCAAACGCTGTAATTTTAACACTATCTGAGCCCTTTTTCGGTGCGTTCGTAATTATATAAACAAGTTGGAAATTGCTCGCCAAACGTGGCAAATGTGGTGCGTTCGTACTATAACTAGTTTTAATAATTATTTTTTGCATCCCATATTGTACTGAATGTGTATTTATTTGCAATTCATAAGTGCATAGTCTGTAACATCATTAAAATGCACTTGCAATAATTTTTTTCCATTCCCCTTAATGTAACGGAAAACTTTTGACTGTCCCTGTAATTAAGCTATACATCCGATTTTCATGAAATTTGAAATGGCTCGACAAAATTTTGCAGCAATTATATATTTAAAATTTCAACCCATTCGGAAAGCTGTAAGATCATTAAAATGCACTTGCAATAATTTTTCCCATTGGCTTTAATGTAAAGAAAAACTTTTGACTGTCCCTGTAATTAAACTATACATCCGATTTTCATAAAATTTGAAATGGCTCGACAAAATGTCGCAATAATTATATGTTTAAAATTTGAGACCATTCGGAAAGCTTTTACATCATTAAAATGCACGTGCAATAATTTTTCCCATTGGCCGTAATGTAAAGAAAAACTTTTGACTGTCCCTGTAATTTAACTATACATCCGATTTTCATAAAATTTGAAATGGCTCGACAAAATTTTACAACAATCATATATTTAAAATTTCAGACCATTCGGTTGGGTAGTTTTTGCTCTATTATATGCGGACGGACGGACGGACAGACAGACGGACTGAACGACGACTATAGGTGCTACGTATTTATATAATTACGAACGCACCTAATAACGTAACACCTTATAGTCGTCGTTCAATCCGTCTGTCTGTCCGTCCGCATATAACAACGCAAAAACTACACAACCGAATTGTTTGAAATTTAAAATATATAATTGTTGCATCATTTTGTCGAGTCATTTCAAATTGTATGAAAATCGGATGTATAGTTTAATTACAGGGACAGTCAAAAGTTTTCCGTTACATCGCGGCCAATGGGAAAAAATTGTTGCTAGTGCATTTTAATGATGTTACAGCCTTTCGAATAATCTGAAAATTTAAATATATAATTGTTGCATAATTTTGTAGAATCATTTAAAATTTTATGAAAATAGGATGTATAGTTTAATTACAGGGACAGTCAAAAGTTTTCCGTTACATTAAGGCCAATGGGGAGAAAAATATTTCAAGTGCATTTTAATGATGTTACAGCCTTCCGAATGGTTTGAAAGTTTAAATATATAATTGTTGCAAGTTTTAGTCGAGTCATTTCAAATTTTATGAAAATCGAATGCATAGTTTAATGACAGGAGCAGTCAAAATTTTTCCGTTGCATTACGGCCAATGGGGAAAAAAATGTTTCATGTGCATTTTAGTGATGTCATAGCCTTTCGAACAGAATGAAATTGATAGGCACTTATGAAGTGCACTAAAATAAACATTCAGTACAATATGCGGTGCAAAAAAATATTTATAAAACTAGTTATAGTACGAACGCACATCATTTGCCATATTTGCCAAGCAATTTCCAACTTGTTTTAATTTTTTATCACCGCCTTCCTCAAATTATATAAAAAGCTAAATATAACAGTCCGATAAATTTAAACTTTTATTACTCGTGATAATGCAATCATAGCGAGCTGAAAATTTCTTTGATTGAACAATGTGATATAATTTTACAGGGAACATTGTCTTTATTATATTTATTATTATTTAACAGAATGGATTTTTTAAGTTTTAATATTTATTATTAATATTAGTTATTTCATATATACTATAAACTGCCATAACTGTTTTTTTTTTTTGTTGTTGTTTTTATACATTTTTTTAGAACCTTTAAATTATCATAAATTTAAAAAATTTAAAAAAACTGTGCTTATTTTGTTTTTCTTCTTCCAATTAGATTAATAATAAATGTCTTAAATAATTCAATTAGACACTTATAAGCTATTATATGTAAATATTTACTCAAACCACCCCTCTACACCCTCTCCTTTAATAATTTAGAAATGAGATATATTTATATGAGATATATATAACTAAGCACTATTTTTAATAATTTCACAATGTATTCATCTATTTTTCCTTATATTTAGTACAGTAAGATTCAGCATTATATTTTCTAATTCTTTGGAGAAATTGAAAAAGAATATCTGTAAAAAGAAACAAGAGCTAAAAATCATGCGTCTAGCATAAATTAATACTTTCCAATACATTCAGAATATTGAAAAAAAAAAAAAAAACTTTGCAGGTTATTGCGGAGAAAGATGATATCTAAATAAATAAATTAGAAAACGCATTTGCAAACCCAATTTCTGCAATTGCCATCAGTAGTTGTAAAAATATTTAATTTTTTGTGCACCCCTGTACATGTTCTATAACTTTGTATGTATGCTACATGGTATGAAAAAATTTAGTTCAGTATGAAAATTTCCATTCAGCAATTTCTGTCAATAAACGGGAATGTATTTGAGATAGGGCAGCCCTGTATATGATCTATAAAATTTACAAACACCATGTCATATGAAAAAAAATAATAATAACAGTCAAATTTAAAAACGCGTACCACAACCGATAACGAACTTATAGCAATTATTGTTCATAAGCCAAATTTGTTTATGTGTCCTTGAAAATGAAATATAAATTCTATGCACAGCATATAATTAATCGCCTTATAGTGTACAACACCTCAGTGATGTATGTAAATTTCAATATGTTTAAAAGAGTGTAATATCATTAAACTACACCACACACGATTTTTCCCATTCAAAGTAATGTGGCGGTATTCTTTTGAGTGTCCCTGTAAACGAATCGTACATTCTACACATTTCATTTTCAATACTAAACATGCCAAAGTAAACACAAATAACATATATCAATTTCATGGCAATTAGAGTATATTTACCCGAGTTAGAGCGAGCACGGAATGACGGACAGGAGGAAAGATAGACAAACCGAATTCATAAACGCTTTTTTTTTCTTTCACTTTTCCTTCTTTTCATTTTTCGACAAAAAAAAAAAAAAATAAAATGAGAATTTCAAGCGTTTTCCCATTGTAACCTTTATCGGGCTTCCGTGTGTAGATTTATTTATTTTTTATTTATTTTTTTTTTTTAACGCCAAATTTAACAGCATTTTCTAAAAGACCTCCTACGTTTATCGAAAAATGAAAAAAAAAATTGTTTGACTTTACAGTTTCTGAATAAGAGCACCTGCCAATTTCATGTGTTTATGAACAAAAACTGAATTCAGGAATGTGTCAGAAAAAGTCAATTTGGATGATTATGCAATTTTTGTACGGGGCATTTGGCTAGAGCACTAAAAATTCAGTGTCTCAAACTCTAAAAGCAATTGCAATAAGTTGTATTTATATGATGTAACCATTATCAGTCAGCATGAAAACGAAAGTAATCAACATTTATTGTAAAATGTTTTTGGGAGCTCTAAGTAATCTATAATTTTAAAATGTGCATTATACAGTATTAGTGTAGTTTAATGCATTAAAATAAATGTTTTCTTACTTTAATTCTGATGGTAACGAAATGAATAGTTCAATCATCAAAATCTAGTTTTTTTTTTTTTCCAGTTTCAATACATTCATTTCATTATGATTGTTTTAATCATACTTATCATGTAGTATTAGCAGTAATTCTGATCATATAATATTAGCATTAATTCTCATCATATAGTATTAGTCTATGTGAGATAGAGTTTTAAAAAAATAGATTGCCATGATTTAATTTGTAATTTAACCAACATGATTGTGCAAAGTAAAGTAATAATAATAATAATAATAGCAATAAATTTAAATAGATAATGCTTTCGTTTGCATTATTGTAAGAATCTTTTAGATAGTGATTCTTCCCTGTTTTTAAAGACATATACTTACACTTAATCATATCTACTGCTTTAATTGCATCCATTCTATTGATATTTTTGAACAATTCTATACTTGTACTGTCCATTGGTATCTTTTTAAACAATATACAGTTACACTTGAATATTTTAGGCTAATTGTGAGCTTGGGGCACCATTGCGACAAAGTCTAGTACTACTTTTCTATCTGACCTATGTAAATATTACTTGTATTGCCATGAAATCGATATATGATATGATGGAGGCCTGTTCACTATTGTAAATAGTGAGTGTGGCCTTTATTGTTGGTTTGCATGTATGTATAAAATAATTCGAATAAACTCGAATTACGGTCTAGGTCGATATCTGCTTGTAGTACTTTTTTTTATAGTAGTATATTATTCCAGCCGTAATAATTGATACACATTTCTAATGTGCACTGCAGTCTGTTTCCCATAAAAAGTTATAGTGATAATAATGCGCGTAGTGTTTGCTGATCATTAACAGAGAAATTCCATTCCAAGACAACCGAAGAACAGTGGACGAAAAAATGACGGTTGAAAAAAGGCACTTTTGCGAATATTTAAAATATTTGTCAGGAAAGGGTGGATTACTGAAATTAAAATAATTTTAATATCTATAAAGAAAACTGTCTTATTTTGAGAGATGGTTTTCGCACTCGAGTTCAAAACTTAATAAAACATTATTTTCATTATATCTTTCTTAATTTTTCAAATGGTGAAGAGAAAAAAGTTTTTACTTTCCAGTTTTTGCTTTTGTGCGTGTGTGTGTGTGTAAAAATTAGAGGAAAATCAAATGATTAAGAGGAAGAATGACAACAGTTCAATTGTGTGAAATTTTGTATGACGGTTTTATTTAATGGCTTGAACGACATATTATCGTTTGTTTATCTTAGATAGAGGAATAAGATGAAATAGTCCTTTGACAATGTAATTAAAAGATAGGCCGATACACAGCTGAAGATCGTATATTCACAAATGTAAATTGAAATATAGCTCTGAATAACTGGTCTATGACTATCATAAATTTTCCCTTTGACCTACATATCCCATTTTTGTAATATGTCTGTTAAATTGTATTAAGACAAGCTTAATAAAACTAATTTCTAAATTATTTAGATTTTACCATTTTTCTTGTGTATTCAAATTTTCCATTTCTTTAAAAAATGTTATTGTATACAGATTTTTCACCAGAAAAAACTATTTTAGAAATTCTTTGAAAAATCGGGTCAACCCGAACCGGACCCGCAAGAGACAAAACCTAACCCGAAACAATGGATATCAACCCGATTTGCAGCAAAATTGTAGAAGTTAATCCAACCCCCGACAAAAAAAGAAAGGTTTCCCGACCCGATGCAGGACTCTACGCCATACTCAATAAATTTAGATCCTAAGTATTATTTAAATTATTTTCGAGAAAATATTTTCATTTCTGCTGTGCATTCCTTAAATTTTGTTTTCTTTGTTGAAACTTCAAAATTTTGACTCCCACTTATTGTTACCCCCCTCCATACACACACACACACACACACGTACACCCCGCTCTTAACTCTGCTCCCCTCTTACATTATAAAAATCAAGATAATGAAAAACCTTCACTTTTGAAAAAAGTACTTTTGTTTATGTTTTGACCCCTTTAAATGTATGTAAAAATTTGTTTCTTTTAATTCCATGTCCTCCCCCTTTCTCTTCACCAAAAGGCTGTCTTTGGTCAAAGTTCCCATAAATATATAAAAGTTAATAGCCTTATACATAAGCTATCCATGTACTAAATTGAGAGAATCTATAGATTGTATTTTCTGTTTACCACCCCGCCCTTTCTAGGGGCTTACTAATGAACAGCCGGCGTCTCCAGCAGAATATATTTTTTCAATACACAGCACCTATTTGTTAGTGTCCTTTAAGTGTAACGCTATGTATAATATACTTTTTTGATATCAATAATAGATATGCGGACTTACCACGGGCTTTAGTTGAAGCTTAGAATTAGTTTTCTATAACTGAAAATATATGTAACTTTAATAACTAATAGATCTGAATTTTAGGTTCATCTAAGTATATATAATAATTATTATTTTTACCACTGATTTTTTTTTTGCTAAGACCTTTTCACCGTTGACCTTTTTACCTAAATTCATTTGAAATAGAGTATCTACATTAAAATATACTGCAAACGATTTTCCCGCGTAGATCATTATGTAACGGAATTCTTTTGTGCGACTCTGGAAATGAATAATAAATTCTTTGCATTTCATATTCTACAGAAAGCATGTTTTAGTGCTGCACTTGAAACGATTTTTTCCCATTGGTCGTAATTTAACGGCATACTTTTGAATGCCCCTGTAAGGGAACTGTACATGCTACATATTTCATTTTCAATGGTGATCGTGCGATAGTAAATGTCAATAACACACAAAATTTCAGGGAAATCGAATTATATTTGCGCAAGATAGAGCACTGACAGACAAACTGAAGTCATAAACCCTTTTCAACTATGTTGGAAAATGTAAAATAAATAAATTCCTCATAATTTAGAATTACAAATTGTCATTAGTGTGTGACTTAATCGGTGAAAAATTTTCTTGATTTTACGATATCGGAGGTAACACGCGCATATCAAATATCACGAATTTGATTTTTTTTTAAAGTAGACCATTGAAAGTGATTATTTAAAAGTATTTAGGTAGAATAACTAAATTACTAAATTCTTCTATAAACACGCTTGCGGAATGGGGCAGAATTTGATAACATACAGAAAATGTGCAACAAAGTTTTTATTATTAAAAATAACCATAAGTTTAATAATAATTCTTAGGCTACAATAAAGATAACTCTTCGGCTATCAGTTTTTATTTTCCGTTGGGGAGGGGGGGGGGGAGGGGAGTTATTCTAAGATTTCTGCTGTGATGTCAGAAAAGATTTTTTTTTTTTAATGATGCCCTACTTTATTTTTATATCAACAATCTTTTATGTTACATTGTGCAATATTCATGATTTAATAATTATTGATTAATACTAATTTTAAAAGAACTAGTTTAAAACATAAACATTTCATAATCCTTTTATTAAATAAGCGACAATGAAAAAAATATGTAGCAAGCTACCACTATTTGGAATTTTACTGTTCCTGTGAACTGTTTTCTTTAGAAATCATCTTTACAAGGGAAGGGGTGGGGCTGTCAATCATAGTTTTCTCAAAGCTCAAAGCGTCACTTACAGGTAGTATTTCGATGTCATTCATGGGTTGCAAGAGTTTGGATTAGATAACAATGGGAGATATTTACTCTCTTTCAAACCTTACTTCAAAGAAAACTC
Source organism: Maratus speciosus (assembly GCA_963932465.1). NCBI lineage: Eukaryota > Metazoa > Arthropoda > Arachnida > Araneae > Salticidae > Maratus > Maratus speciosus. Next base: position 18,563 of record CAWVRF010001061.1, read on the forward strand.
ATAGAAACTTTTAAAGTATCATTGAAATTAATTACACTGGAATATTTGGTCAACTCTGTTGTATTTAGTAGAATGTTTAGGTAAAAAATAATGATAATTGTAGATATCGTTCAGGGAAGTGTAGTCTCATAAGCATTTTTCTGGCTACACCTCTGGTTCTTCTCTGTGAAACACAACTGTGAGAATAAATAAGATTTAGGGCTTTTTAATATGGCAGTTTTAATGTAAGAGTCGCTATATTGGGACTCGTTATATAAAGAAAGCACAAATAATACACAATGTTTTTAATTTTCCAAGCGGACACAGCCAGTGATATAAACATAAGAATGGTTTTTGGATTCTCCCCCCACCCCTTCAACTTTCAAAAGAAATCAAGTATCCAGTTATTCAAAAATATAAGTAGGTCGAATATAATGAAAACCACACATATAAATATGTGTAAAAATACACCTTTATTTATTTTTTAATGCAAGTAAAAACAAGGAAGAGTAACTTTTGTTAAGATTATCTGTCTTTAATGCATATGAATGCATTACCTATCTTAAAATGATTATTATTGTTTACTTTGCTTAATCATATTGGTGAGATGATAGGTTATATCTCCCAACCTGAGAAGTACTGTGTAAACATCATTTTATTGATTGAAATAATTCTTTCATGGCAAATCTCTTTGTATGTAAACTGCCATATAAACAAAAGGAAAATCGAGATAAGAACAGGAAAAAAAAAAATATGATACGTTTGTAGAGATTTTGAAATACAGCCTTCACGGTAGAATTATCATTAACTTTGTCTCATATGATAAAGGAAAAGTTTCAAATTGAAAAATAAAATTACTTTACTTTTGCTCTAAAATATTAAAAAAGCATTGCAGATTACTGCGAGCAATTGCACTTAATAAAGCCGTCTATGATGTTTAATTGCGTGGAGTTTTTGATCTACTTCCAACAATTAATAGGCTACTTCACTCACGCGAAAGCACCCGCTCGCTAATGTTTATTTGGTGGAAGAATTTTTTTAAGATACCTCGTTTTTATTTCCATTTTTTTAAACGAATCTTTTGCATTGGCTACCTAAGATCGATCTATAGAAAAACCGTTTTTTTCTTTTTCGATTTTGTTTAAAGTTTTTTTTTTTAATTTATTTAGGATACATTTACTTTCGGAACCGGTTTCGAAAGTAAAAGTATCCCCATTAAAAAACCTTGCAAATAAAATAGAAGGAGTAAAAAAGTCCTTTGTACAGATCGACCTCAGCTACTCAAATCATAAGAAATTCGTTTAAAAATACTGAAATGCAAGCACGCTATCTTTAAAAAATTCTTCCTTAGGAATAATATTGAATCTAGGAAAAAAGGTGACCGGAAAAAACGTGATAGAAAAAACAAGAGCGGAAAAAACGGGATAAGGAAAAAACGAGACCGGAAAAAACGTGACAAGGGAAAAAAGGTGACCGGAAAAAACGTGACAAGGAAGTGTTAAATATTGAACTTGTCGATAAATAAATGCTAAAAACTAAAGTAAAGTTTTTCCACTGTCAGTTTCTTACAGCGTAGGGAGGGGGGGGGGGGGCAGAGTTAATGGGTGAGTTTGACAACTCTAAGATTTGGTCCAAGAAAATACAATTTTAACATTTCATTAAGAGAAGTTTATTATTCTACAAAAGACAAGTTAGTGCTATCCACGGAGAGTGGGGGGGGGGCTATTAAGGAAATACAATTTATTGATTCTTTCAATTCGCTATTGATAGTTTATATATGAGTAAAGATGTTTTATAAGGCGGAGGGGGAGGGAAAAAATTGCATACACAGCCTGTAAAGGGAACAAAATAAAGACGAAGAGAGGAGGCATTTTCTTTAGAGGAATTTTTTCATTATCCTGCTTTTTGCTCGCAGGCTATCAAAGCCCAAGGATTAATGTGCACGCAGGTTCTGTATGTATGTATGTATGCACTTACGTCTGTATGTACGTAACGCGATAACTCTTGACAGAAACATCCGATTTGCTTTAATTTTTTTTTCCAGGTTCATTGTTTCCAAATTCAATATTTAACACTTCCTTGTCACGTTTTTTCCGGTCACCTTTTTTCCTTGTCACGTTTTATCCGTTCCCGTTTTTTCCGGTCACCTTTTTTCCGTTTACCAATCTACCTATAATGAAATTTAAAACCTATCTACATCGATGCTTTTTCTGGCCCATTCAGCGTCATTATAGACAGGTTTCACGGTGATAGTTTTAAATTATGCTAGAATTTGAATAAAATTTGCGCAACAATAATAAATAAAAATATTATTTTTGAAGTGTAATGTTAAATTGGATATTTGAGATTTTTATTATTATTACACAACAAAAGTGCTGTAAGTAAAGAAAAAAAAACAGTTTAGTTATTTAGTATTATAGTTAAATGAAAAAAATGACATACATTTGGAAGTAAAAAGGAAAGAAAAGAACGTGTATATTCATTAAAAGAGCAAAATAAATAAATATTACATAATAAATAATGAACATGCAAAATAAATAAATATTATATGGCAAATGATATAAAATAATAATTATTATAGTAATGAATTAGAATCTTATGGACAGAAATAATAAAGTAAAATAAGTAAACGATGATATTCTATAAAATTGCCTAGTATATGGTTCGAAATACAATGCCATTCTTAAGCATTAACAGAAAACGAAATCCCCTAAGGCATTCGACTTAAAATACGGTAATCCAGTTGACAAATAGTCTGCCTAACGCCTATTGTGTGCTTGGAAAGAGGGGGTGATTGATAAACGCCTTCTTTAACTCCCAGTCTCGAGAAGTGGGGGGAAGCACAAACGCACAAACGCGTTCATAACCATCTAGAAGTAGAATATTTTGACCGCCTATACGCGCTTGTGACCATCTACAAGTACAAAAGTCTGACCGCCTATATGCGTTCACGACCACTTACAAGAACCAAAGTGCGACCGCGGATACGCGTGCGTGACCACGAAAGGGTTAAGAACGAATTAATTGAATTCCCATACAAATCAATACAAAATCTATGATCGGTTAACGAACAATTCCTCTGTTTTTGAGCGGATTAAGTTTGTTAATAGATCACCTACTGTACACTATATTATACACTAAAAGTACACCAAAATTTAGATAAAATTTTCTCTCTTTATATATACATATATATATATTTGACATATTTAAATTGATAATACAATTTTTTATAAAACATAAATTTATGTGACTTTGTAAAGTTATTTTCCTTTATATGTTGAATAAATTGTAATTAAGATTTTTTCTTTTGTAAGAAAATTTTGAAAATATCACTTTTGTAGTAAAAAATACACAACTAAATGGGTTTTTTCTAGCATATTTTTAAAATAATATTTTTGGAAATCCTGAAGGGAAATTAATATTTACCCTTTTCTGTACTCAAAAATGAAAAGAATATACAAAAAGCATCTTATTCCACTAAACCCTACTATTTACGGATGCAAATCAGCAAAATATCGTTTTGATTACAAGCACAGATATTTTCTTAATATTCCGTACAATGTATTACAAAAGTTTTACATTGCGATTTAATTTTAAATAAACTTATTGATGATAAAAAATATACTTGTTCTTATCAGAATTTTCTTTAAAAGTATGTCTCCACAATATCCACTTACCACATCTTTTCTTCTTTCATCAAAGTAATGACGAAGGTAATACGAACTAAGGCCAATGTCTATTTTCTTAGGAGTAACTTCGGATAGTTTTATAAAAGTATTTAAAAGGCACTGAATATAGCGAGGTTTTTCTCTTTTATCACCCAATTTTACTTTGTTGTATTCAAACTCCATATCTGTCAGTTCTTTGGATAAAAATGGTAAGGATTCTTCCACAACTCTCCACAGCATGTAATTCGCAACGACTCTATAAAAATTAAAACAAATGCATATCCAACAATACAAATAGACACAATTTTCAGATTTAATAACTTTCATAAGCACACAAGGCGCGTACATAAATTAAGAACTAATTGGGTAAAAAAACAAGAAAGAAAAAAAAAATCATGCATAGAGCATAGATTATGAAACACTTTCCAACGCATTCAGAATAATGTAACGAAACTGCACCGTTTAAAAAGTTGAAACAGGATGTCTAAGCCAATCATATGGAAACGCATAACACATTTGAAAACCCAATTTCAGCAATTCCCGTCCACAATCGGAAAATTATCTGAGTTCTTTGAGCAGCACTGTATGTAATATACAGATCTATTAATTACATGCATGCAAAAATTTAGTTCAATTAGGAAATACTTACCTCAGTTGAAATTCCCCTTCACCAATTTTCGGTAATAAGGAGAATGGTAGATCAATTATTTTGTGCAGCCCTGTATAAGAGGTACATAAATTATATACAATGAGTCACATGCAAAAAAATAGTTAAAATTAAAAGCGCATACCGAAATTGAAAACGCACTTCCAGCAATTATTGTTCAAAGACAGTACTGTAACCGATTTCTTTTGTGTGTCCTTGTAAATGAACGATAAAAGCTATGAACTCTCTATTCTATCGCAATCATCTTGTAGTGAAATTCAGTGATTTATATAAATTTCAGTACATTTGAAATAGTTTAATGTCATTAAAATACTCTGCAAATGATTTTCCCCATTGATCATAATGCAAAGGAATTCTTTTGAGTGCCTCTGTAAATGAACTACTGTAGAGTCCCTCTATTACGAACTAATTAGGACCGAACACTGTTTCGTTTAACGGGAATTCGGAATAGGCGGATTGCATTAATAATAATCAACGTTTTGACTTGTTAAGCTGTAAATTAAGTTCGGGGACATCTGCTAGCGTCAGCTGTATAAGTGCTGATCGGCTGGTGATGAACAGGTTCAGTGAAAGTGGGAAGGGAAGAGCAGTGATCTTCGACAACTCATCACCTCTTGCCTAATGCTCTTGACCTCGCCTTAAGCTACGTCGAACAAAACGCTTAATCAACACCAAATGATGTTATGTTCATGCGGCGATGGCGGAACATTACACCCTCGAGTCGATTCAGTGCTCTTCGTCAGAAAAAGAATCACTGACTTTACTTCTTAAGTGTCTATAAATTAGTTATTTTTGTGTTTAGTAGTGATTAAAAATGATTCTACATAATTGTATGAATGGAGCCGACACGTACTTAAGTAACCATCTTTCATTCCAATTTGGTTTTCATCAAGCTTAGGCTCTATTTATGGTCTACTTAACTTCTTTGTGTAACAATAAATGTACGTTTTTTCGTGAATGTCTTGTTAATTTTTCCTGTTTTTAAGTTTAAAAAATCGGTATTTTTTTCTGAACTCTGTTCGGAATAGGTGGATTTTCGGTACTCTACTGTATTCATATGCAATAGCGAACATGCCATGGTAAGCAGCATTAACATATATGAATTGCATGAAAATCCGAGTATATTTACGTGAGTTAGAGTATGAACAGACAGACAGACGGAGCAACAGAATTCATAAACAGTTTTAAACCTTGTTGGAATGTGTTAAAAAGGAATTTTCTGCATTGCTATGTTCTAGCTTTATTGCCGAACTTTACAACATATGTTATATAACTTTTCTACATAGTCGCCATTTTTAAAAAGGCATCTTATGATATCATGCACTAGCCTTTGTATTCCTTCGTCGAAGAAACTCGCCACCAACCTATTCAGTCACTGTTGCACCAATCTGTTTTTTGGCCACTCTGTAGGCTCTGAACAGCTAAAAATATCTTTTGGAAGAGAAAACAAGAACGAAAAGTCATGCCTAGATTATGAAACACTTACCAACCCATTCAGAACACTATAATAACAAAAGGTCACAGTTTGCTAAAGCGAAAGATAATGTATAAATGAACAGTTTGAAAAACTGCTTTTGAAAACCCAATTTCTGCAATTACTATGAACGAGTTGGAACCCGTCGAAATTCGACGAATTAAAATGTTTAGAATGGAGCTGTTAGATCGAATTTATAATAAACCTACAAAAATAATTACAATAAAAAATTCATCTTAAACTGGTTGTCTAACCAAAATATTATTTCCACAGACTTCAGCTGCTTAAATTATTGAAAAATTAAACTGCATTAGTATACGTAATCAAGATGAGTAGTTGTGTTGAAGTTATCGATTGAGGCTCTTGTGTTTGTTTTTATGGGATGAAAAATCAGTAAAAAGGATTTCGCTTTGTCACATCATAAAATCTAAACTGTATATTATTTTCATAGTCTGAAAATTTACATACGCACCGCTCAATTTCACAATTTAAAAGTATTTTAACGCGCAGTACATTATTAATGAATGTATTTCCAAGCTTAAAGTCACGTTTGTCTGATACAAATTTTCATGTGGATATTCGCACAAACTTTAAGTTCTAATCGCAGTACCTGCAAAAATTTACCATTCAGAAATTTGCTTTTAGTTGCCATAGTATTGGTCATTTAGTATTGGCCAAATATTTAGTTTTATCAAAGAAAATGATTGTTTTGTTTTAAATATGACATCATTTTTACTCACTGAATCATTTATTTGCCTAGCGTCTCAAACTCAGTATCAGCGTAATGTAAAAATATTGAAATGTCTTCTTCAATCTTTTGATGTATGAAGAAGAATGCGTGTTTTTTTTTTAATGGCTGACGTCATTTTCTGTTCAAAAATTAGAAAAAAGTTACTTTTATTTGTAATGTGAAAATGGCATCAATAAGGATATAATCAATAAAAATAAATAAACCCTGACTATTTTTCCTTTACTTTTAATAGAAATGGAGTATTTCAGTTGCCACAATTACAAAATTGGTGCTAAAAACTTAAAAAAAATAATATCTCAAAAATAAATTGAAATAGAGCTTTCAAACAAATTGCATTTAAAAATACGTTTTTTTTCCCAATACGACGGTGTAAAAATTGAAACTGTGCGACGTTTAGAAGTTTAAAAATTTGCAGTAGAGAAAATTGCAAAACCGAAATTTCATTTCAAATTTCAAAGTGTTGCCATTCTCAGAATGACGTATGCGTTACGCACAGATATGTTTGTCCTTTATAATATGGATAGTCGGGAAAATATACGATTTCTATTTTTATTGCCAGTATATGATCAATCGATATGTATGTATACTACATTGTATGCTAAAAGGTAGTTCAGTTAAATGCATATCACAGTTCAAAATTTCCATTCAGCAATTTCCGCGTATAACCGGATATTGTTGAAAACGTTTCTTCAATCCTGTATAGGATCTATAGAATTTATATCCACCAAGTAATATTTAAAAAATGATTAAATTTAAAAACGCATTTCCACCACTGAAAACGTACTTCCAGCAATTACTGTTCGTAGGCTTCAATAATTCAATTATTGTTCATCTTCTTCTGTAGCCAAATTCCTTTGTGTGTCCCTGTAAATGAACGATAAATTCTACGCTCACCATGAAACAGTATGAAACAATAATTGTCAGAAAGTACGTTTCCAAACTTCTTTCTCCCCTAGAAACTTTTCTCTATTTCGCCGATCTCTGAAAATTAAAAAATAATGGCTGATTTTAACATGCATGGGTTCTCCCAGGAATGGTTACCGACACTTTCCTACACTTGGATTTTCTTATAAGTAAGATAGATATTTAAACTTTTGATTTAAAAGAAGTTAAGTTGTGTTATCACGGTACCATTAAATTAATTTTGATTGACATACCGCAAGCTTTTGCACTATTTTAGTTTTAAAACATGAAAGCGTACGAGGGTTGCTATCTATCTATCCGGAATCGGCCTCAGTGGTGTTCCTAGGCGACAACTGGCATGTGCATCGTAAAGTTTGCCTTTGTTGACTACATACGTACTCAAGATTATCTCAATCAAAAACTAGAGTTAACTCGTGAGAATTTTTGTATGATGATTTGCTACGACTTTCAACGTGGATTATTTCAACAACAGTGCATCGATTTTTGGCGATGAAGCATCATCCAAAATCATTGTATATCATTGGTTTAGTCAATTCAATCATGACCGTCGTTCCCTCAAGGACGAATTTAAAGAAGGTCCTCGAAAATCGATTGTTGTACCAGAAACCATCGATACTGTGCGCAAACTCATAAAGCAAGATCGTCATGTGACAAACCGTAGGATTAAGGCATTCCCTGGCATTAGTATGATAAGATATACACAAGATTTTACATGAACATTTAGCCGTGAAAAATATTTGTGCGCGTTGGATTCTGCATAATTTGACAATCACTCTAGAAAAAAAGCTCGTGTCAATTGGTATAAGGAAACGCTCAAAAATACAATCGTGGGGTATCAAAAGACGTGCATAACATCTACACAGGTGGCGAATCTTAGATCTATGTGTATGAGTCCAAAAGTAAACAGCAATCGACTGTAAGGGTTATTCAAGATGAGTCAAACCCAACAAAAGTTATAATAAAACACTCATACTACAATATATATTAAAATACACATACACACATAAATAATGCCAGCATTCAACAGTTAAAGATATATATAAATATTAAACAGACATACAAACAATAAATACAATAAACCCAACTGGAGTGAAAAATTAGCCAGAGCCAGGAATCGAACCCGGGACCACAGTATACAAGACTGCTGCTGCTCTAACCACCGAGCTACTCCGGCCGATGCCTGAGTCTGCGATTTCTCACTAATAAACAACAAAAAGTTTTTCGCGCAAGAAGCACCTCGAAGCAAATGGTCGTCTGTTTTTTTGGGATAAATGATCACGTGTCTACAATACCTCTAGAGAATTGTAGAAAAGTCAATTCTGAATCGTAGGGGAGACCGGGGCTGGTTGGCTACGGGGGTAAGTTGGCGCAGTTCTCATAATTTGTCTGTTTATGGATAGATGACGTACCCAACCTTTCTTCTTGCTTTCTACAATTCCCATTGTAGTTTTGCAGGTATAGTTATATGCAGTGGACATTTATTACGATTTTTCTTCTTTTTGCATTCATAAGTAATTTTTTGTTGCTTTATTCTTCTTCTAATTTCTAATACTTAGTATCTTAATAATTGCGGTTTAACTTTTGTAGTTTTTCATAGTGTATGATTAACTCTACCTACTCCATATGTGATTTGCTTGGATTTTTTATGTTTAGAGGGTGTGTTTCCAAAGCAGAGCAAAAATATAGATAAGTTCACTAATCTGAATAATAAGATAAAACGAACCAGTCGATCCCCATCGACCTACTACGTTTGACAGTCTACGACAGTTCGCTAATGCAAGGGACCACAGGTGGTGACTTTGATGCACCGCGTGAGAAATAGCAAACATATTTTCCCACGAGAAGATTTCCTCTCGCAGGCTTCGTGTGCAAAGATGGAGGCGGCCCCGTGGCCGACCACTCAGTGAACAGCTGTCAAAGATTTTTGACAGGAGAAGAGGGCGAGTGGCTAAGAGACTTACTATTGTTTTAGAACAAGATAATATGAATATATAGAATACGAGAATGATTTTTAGGAGAGTTAATAAAATTCTAGACTCCAGAGAGAGTTGCATTCAGGCTGGACCTGAAAAGAGGAGGTAAAATCTCTCCGGGGTGAACTCTGGGTTTCACGGACAACCGACCCGAGTGGAATAACAGCCGAGACGGCTAAGAGACGGCGTCCAGGCTGATAAAAGATAAAAGGTAACTGCGGTATTGGTACAGGGTGCCTTAGCAGTACAGAGATCTTTATCTCTAGCAAGAACAATCGTCTATTGATTGTTTATAAACTTCAAAGGACATTGATCAGCTAACCTCTTAATTTGCAGTAAATCAATATTCAGTATTTTCTCAAAGGGACTTATGCAACAAGTTGCCACCTGCTCATAAACTTTGTTTTGACTTTGCATCTAATCATTTCAACATTTATATTTTGTTGTGTTGTATATAACTACCAAGTATTTAGCCAAGAGATAATTTGTTTATCTTGGCAAATAAAATCTTCTTGTCTTCAATCTAAACGAATAATTTGTTTTTATGCCTTTGAAGTAATACTGCTCACCACTACCGCCTTTTTAGGATTCCGCTCAAGGTTAACACATCGAAGAATATTATAAGAAATGATGTGGAAGTCGTATTAATTAACAGGCAATCTATTAGGCAAACTGTCAAAGCTTTTAATATTCCTTCGAGAAGTTTGATCCGATATTTCCAAATTAAGAAGAATGGAGTTTAAATGAGTGATGATGCTCATAACTTTCCTATGACAGGCTAGAAGCTGAATGTTGAAATGATTCAGTATCAACTTTTTCGGTTTTATCTCCAGCAGCCACTGGAACTCCTCTGATTCCGGCTTAGGACGTTGGATAATTATATCCTGAGGATGTTAGACCAATAAAAGAGACAGAAACAAGAAAGAAAGTAGGGAAAATATCCGTAGGTAAAAGGGAGCCACTTGAATATAGACACATTCACCAAATCTGAAGGCATTTAAAATTTAAAGAGGAAAAGTAAGCTTTAGAGAGGTAAAAAGATGCAGTACAAAAAAGAAGAAAACTAGAAAACAGGAATTCTGCTTTTTCAGAATTTAGTCTCGCCCCCGATGAAAAAAAAAATATATAAATATAGATAGTACAAAACATATTTCAGTTTTAAGACTTAAAACACGCGCTTTTATTTTATATAAAATGACGTCAGTCGCATCCGCTGAAGAATTCTACATTTACGATCTAATCTTAAACAACAATGTACAGAAAAGTATGCACATGACGTCACTATCATAGGATAACACATTCGTCATTCAAGAAACTTGACAAAAAAAAAAAAAAAAATGGTCTATCTAATGATTCATATGCCTTCATTTGTTTGAACATTAAAATAGAAAATTTTAAATATAGTTTATAATAATGTTTTATGAGAAATCATTCATTTATATTTTTTCAAAATAGCATATATTTTAATTACATTTTTTTCAGTTATGGGAAAATGGCAACAAAATATATATTAATGTACTATTTTTCAACTATTTTTCCTTTACTTTCTACAGAAATAGAGTACCTTGGTTGCCACCACTAGAGAAAAAGGTTTAAAAACTACAGAGAAAAAAATAATATCTCAAAAAGGAATTCAGATGCAGTTTTCAAACAAATTGCAGTTAAAAGTACTTTTTCCCTCTATACGAAGGTGTAAAAATTGAAAATGTGCGATGCTTAGAAGTTAAAAAAAAAATTGCAATAGAGATTATCCGTATTTAACCATACAATGGTAGGTCTGCTTCGTTTTACAACTGGCTTATATAACGCAACGTTATTTTTTGGAGATGACACTTTAATTGGTGTCCGAAAGAAATAGCATTTTGGGGGCTAATAAAGGCAACAAAAAAAGTTGGCCATAACTAAACAGATAATAATGAAACCCCCCTCCCCCTACAATAAAAGGAAACTTGTTATTGAGAAAACCACGAATCTTGACAATAGCTCAGATGACGAGGAAGTTTAATATCTGGTGTGTGTTGATATTTTAGAAACAGCAAACACAGATAAAAGTGTATGCGATGTAATGTTTCGGTACATATGGACAACACAAACGGAGATACTCGATTTTACATTTGTGATAACTGTAACTTTGATGATGATATCGAGTACGATAAAAGTCACTCAATGTTAATGCTTTATTCATTATTTTTATGTCTGTATAATTTTGAATCTACATTGTACGGGGATAATTCCTTTGTTTAAACTTGCTGGTAATAATAAAATTGATTTTTCTTAACTGCGTGTCTTATTTAAGCTTCACTAAACTTTTTTATGAAGCGTGAGTCAACTTATCTCATAGGCATAGACAACATGGGGTAGGTTGGCACAAATTTTTTCTCTTACTTCAGACTTTCTCTAAACATAAACTGAAAAAGGTACAAACTTAGAACTCAGGGTATTTATAGCCAGATGTCTGTGCTTTAAAACTTTAGTGATTTAAAAAAAAAAAAAAACTTAAACAAAACTTAATAAAAATCAATAACTAAAAACTGCATCTACTAGCCCCAGTCTACCCTACACAACCATTTTTTTTTTTTTTTTTTTTTTTTTTTTTTTTTTTTGGCAGAACTCTTTGAAAAAATAAGAAAAACCAAGCAGCGACGCAGGAGCATTCTTCACCATGACAAAACGAGCTATATTACATTGTCCCAAATAACTCAATATTTGACCGGCCAAAACATGGAATTGATGGGTTATCCGCCTTACAGTTATGATTTGGCGTCCAGTGATTTCTTTTTGTTCCCGTCTGTGAAGAATAAACTACCTGGTCAATGATTTTCGACGCCAGAAGAAGCGGTTGATGTGTTCAAAATGCATGTTTTGGAGATACCGCAATTGGAATGGAAAATGTGCTTTGAAAATTGGTTCAAACGTATGCAAATGTATATCGATCATCACGAACATATTCTGAAAACAATAAAGCCATTTTCTATAATAAACATTTGTTTTTATCTGTTATTCCGGATACAAAAATAGCAGCCCTCGTATAGCGTCTAATAATTTTGAAACATATATAGGGGAGAGTAGCTATATTTGAACCGCTACTTTAAATGGACTGCTTCCATTCTGCCGTTAATTAGAGAAAGAGACGTCATCTACCGCTGAAATCCTACTCATCAGAAGGACGTCATTTATGATTAGAAGAAGCACCTATATTTCACGTGCTGTTTTCAGACAATTTAAAAAAACCGAAAATTAGCTGTTTTGATCTAATTTTTTCATAAGGGAATACTTTAAAACTAAGATATGTTGTTATGTTTTCATATTGTTACATATCTAATTTCATCTGTTTATTGCGCATAGTTTTCAAGCGTATTTGTTTGTTTTCGTTTTTGCTCTTAGTCTTGAGATTATCTGTTTTAAAAAATGGCGCAGTTTCCTTAATTGGATCAATTTGAGTTGCTTAAATTGGACCAGATATACGATCATAAATTTGAAAAGTAAGTTAATAGTTTTCGAAATCTCCCTTGGGAAAATAAGTTAAGTCAAAGAACAATGTCAGCAAAGAAACAGCTTCGCCATATAAAGTAAACCTTGAAGGGAAAAAAAATTACAAAAAAGAAGCTCTCAAAGCACAAAAATAATTGGAACATCAAGTTTTAAAAAATAGGCGTAATTCAAATGGAAATAAAATGATGGAAGGGAAAAACTACATACATAAGGTAAATAAAACTTCTGTTGCAAAAAAATTGTCTAATGATTCAAATCTAAAAATATAAATAAAGGCAGTGATGATTCGTTTTGCCTAATTTATAAGAAAAATAAAGTAGCAGAAATGATTCAGCATTCTGATTGTCTAATATGGTTCCAAAATGTGTGCACTGGTATAAAAAATGAACAAAAGAAATTCATGTATAAGCCTTGCATCCCTTCTTACTTTATATATTCAAGTAACTGGCAATTAGTTCCGTAATTTCTATTCTTAATTATAACTTTGATTTATATTTTACTACATTTTGAGTTAAAGTAATTACTCTTACTTTCAGACATTTGATTTCATTATATTTCATTTCTGTTGATTTGTTTGATTGTTTCATTAATCGAAAACTTTGGCTTTTAATTAAATTAGTTATATTCCCTGCTCATTAAAACAGCCTAATAATATTTGGTTTAATTTAGGAGACTGGGGGTCCAACTTAGGCGACCAGCCGCCGAATTCATTTATTTATAAAAATAACCTTATTTAAGAAACACTATAAACTGAAACACCCGTATTTTTATCGTCAGCAGAAACTCAATTTTTTTTTAAATTCTAGTTCAGGCAAGATTACAATGACTATCGAAATTGAGGGTATTCTTAACTCCGATTTAAATTTTGGACTATAAAATAATAAATAAAAATTCCTTAAAAAAGTATTAGATGGCTTAAAAGAAAATTTTTAACTTATGTGAATCACAACATTCAGAGTACATCTTCTAAATCCCTTTACAAAACTGCCAGTAATTAATGTTTTTGTACTTAATATTTATAGAAAATGAAATGAGTTACATTAGTTTTTAATTTTGAAAATTGCTGTTCGTTATCTTCTCCTGCGAGATAAACAGAGGGTCAAAAGGGAACAACTATTGAGGAAAGAAAATGTTTTATTAATCTACCAAATGAAGATGAATTTTAGACAAAAATTCCAAAATAGTTGATCAAACTGTGAATTTCAATTCAAAAAATCTTTCAAAGATTTAGCGAAAAACATGTAATAGAAAATAAAGCAAGAAGAGACTGAAAGAAAAACTGGAGCTCGGCACCACATCGGAGAATTATGCACCTCATGAAGTATGCACCCAAAGTAAGTTCTCCTGAAATTGGTACAAACACGTCTAAAACTTCGGATTCTGTAGAAATAATATGTAGAGCCCTTAGAAGATCTGTCTATAACAGCAGAAAAGGTGAAAAAAGGCTCTTAACTAATATAAGAAATAGAAATAAGCTGTTGAAATTTTTAAAGGAGTATATTTTAATGCCTAAAAGGTTTTGGAATGATTTTTTTAGATGAAATCAAATTTAATGCAATTGTCACTGACTGTTGTATATATGGGATAGTGTAAGTAATATTTAGCTAAAGTTAGAAGAGACGCAATTGGAACTATGGTGCATGGGATAGGGCCAATAATCGTTTCGCGATATATGGCAGCCTCAGGGGTTTTAAAGCTAGTATTTATTGGTAGAAACATGGATAAGATGGCATATTTTAATGTAGTGAAAAACATTTTCAAAGATAGTACTGCTAAATTGGAACCAAGATCAAAATTTAAAATTTCAATAGGATTATGATCCAAGCACAAAACATTTATGTATAGTAAAAGAATGGCTTCTGTATCTTTGTCCAAATGAAGTGAAAATACCTCCTTGCAAGCTTCTGACCTTAATATTATTAAAAAGCTACTTCACTCAAGCGGAAATACCAATTCACTAATGTTAATCCTATGGAAGAAATTTTTTAACATGCAGTAGAGCGCCGATTATCCGAACAAGTCGGGACCGACCCTTGTTCGGATTAGCAAAAGTTCGGATAAATGGACAGACAGTTTAAAGGATGTTCCTGACTATACTAAAATCTTCACACTTTATTCAGGCTTAGGACTGGCAGCATCAGTTAGTGCTAACTGTTTAAAACTGTTTTTTTTTACTTTTTTATCATTTAAAATTTTCTTTTTCTCTTTTTATATTTCTCTGAATGCCAAAGGTTATAATTTAAGCAAAAAAGCTTTCGATTGCTGCTTGCTTCAAAGAAGACGTTCTTTCTAATGCCTATCTCGAATTCTTCTTAAATACGTTAGTTGAATAGGATCAACGTTCTTCTGTCGTTCGAGCCATTTTTTAGCTGTTTCCAAACATTCAAAGGCTTTGTTATGGGATGGACCTGGATCCTTTTCAGAGTATTCATTTTCATTTCTTCAATTTATTTTTCATGTTAAATCTCATCCACAATAATCATCATCATTACAAAAAATTTTTGAGAGAAATAGGCTTTTCGGATAAATCGAAGTTCGGTTAAAAAAAAATGAGATAAATAGGCTGTTCGGATAATTGGAAGTTCGGTTAATTGGAGTTCCGATAATCGGCGCTCTACTGTATCTCGTTTGTATTTCAATATTTTGAAGCAATTTTTTTGCAATGCCTAGCTGAGATCTATCTGTACAAAGGCCGTTTTTTATTTTTTAGATTATGTTTACAGATTTTTTTTATTACGATATTTTTTCCTTTGGAAGCGGTTTCGAAAGTGAAAACATTCTCATAAAAAAAAAAGAAAACCTGAAAAGAAAATAAAAAAAGTAAAAAAAACGGTCTTTGTACAAATCTACCTCAGCTACTCAATGCAAAACAACAACATCAACAAAATAAAAACAAATTAAAATATCGAAATGCAAACGAGATATGTTAACAAGTAAAAATTAAATTTAAAATATCAAAAAACCCGACTGCGTAAAAAGCAAACTAATTAATTATTTCTCATCAATGTGAAACTACTTTTTATATTACTTACCTGTTTTTTTTTTATTTACTTGTATTGATTACTTTTAAGTTGTGTTTAATTGTTAGTTCCTATCTATAAACACAGTTTTGATGAGGCCTATATATGTCTATGAAGGTTAGAGTTGCAGTAAAGCTAGATATCCTACCTATACTACTTCCAGGTTGTGTAATATTTAAACGGAGCTTCTGACTGTAAAATAGTCAATGAAACATCGTCTTCATTTTGAAAGACCTATCCAATGATATGCCACTCAATATGATGCGTAAAATTTTTTTTTCGTCTCTACCGTCATTTTGTATTTTACGACCGCCATTTTGAATTTATAAAAACAAAAACTTACCTATAACCATCGAACGGTTAACACGAATCGATAGAGACCTCATTCATTAAAATCCAACCCAGCCATTGGGATGTTTCGAGGGTATAAAGAAATCCACATACCCAGATACGTGAAATACATAACCCTTCTTGGCAGTCGGGTAAAAAAGTCCTTCCTTTCATAGGATTAACATCCGCTAACGGGTGTTTTCGCGTGGGTGAAGTAGCCCCTTAAGCGTCCCATTCTAAAAAATATGTCCAAAAACATGAAATCACAAATACAGAACATTTAAAACTTACATTAACATAAGATTGAACGAAAATTCGTACTGAAATAAGTAAAAATTTTAGGTATTCGTAGGCGATTGGAATCAGTTGTCAAAGCAAGACGGATATGCTACCAAATATTAATTCAACTAGTGTAATGCCCGTCCGAGGACGTTGAGTAGAAATCGTGGTTTTCACTTAAAATTTAAAACAAGTAATATAAAAATTTTGTTTTTAAAGTCAATTCCTACTTAGGTCATCAAAGAAAAATTTAATATAATCCCTTAAGCTAATATTAGGTTTTGTTGCATAAAAATATCTCAATTTGTTGATTTTCTATAAGCAAGTAGGTTTACAATGGAAGTCTATGGGAATTTGGCGAAATATTAGAGATATCGCCAAGTTGGCGACAAACTTGGCGGTATTCGTCGACAGAACAGGGTCCCCCTCTATGGTAACCCCCCTTATAGCTATGAAGATGCATTAAATGCTTCAATAACCAATGGCCGCCATTTTGTCTCCCATGTAAAACTAAAATTAATTAATTAAAATTTAATTAATGAATTAGTATTTGAAAAACTCTATTAACCTGAATTGTCATCCAGTACAAGTTTAAAAAAATCTATTTCAATTTGATAGGATGAATAATAAGTATTTTATTAACGATTGAAAATTTGAACAAGATATATAAATAAATAAATAAATAAATAAATATAGGGAGAGTGTGAAGTAGGAATTAGAAAATAATTCTTCTTTTTACATACGATAATTTCGTATTAGCTAATTGCTAGGAATTAATACCGAAGAAATCACCAACAATTTATATATTTACAGCAGACTTTTTAAAGCCTGGTTATTTCAGTGATTAAGCACACAGTTCGATAACATATTTGCAAAACTTGTGTGTTATTATGAAATCTTAATTTTGTTAATGTATATTTGCGGAAAACAAACGCTGAACTATTTATATTGTTTTAAGCGTAAACTTGTTAATGTTTCGTAATTGAGCTGTTTGGTTTAAAAATCATAAACAAGTATAAAAAGAAAACAAGAAAGAAAAATCATGCGTTAAGCATAGGTTATGAAACACTTTCCAACATTTCCTGAATGCTTTAACAAAACTTCGTTATTTAGAAAAATAAGGCAAATAAGATAACTAAGTAAGCATTTTAGAAAACGCATAAATTATTTGAAAAACTGATTTCAGAAGTTACTGTCCATAGCCAAATATGTATTTCAATTCTTTTGAACTGCCCTGTGTATGATCTGTAGGTTTATATATATACTATATAATGGAAAAATTGACTTTAGCAAAAAAAAAAAAAAAAAAACGCATAACAGGTTAAAATTTCTCTTTCAGAAATTTATGCTAATAGATGGAAACATACTTGAATACTTTTGTACAGGAAACATACTTGAATACTCTTGTACAACCCTGTAGTTCACCTAGTACATTTATTACACGCCGCTATTTAGCTAAAATTTATTTAAAACTAAAACACTCTTAAAAATACTGAAATCACATTTCCAGAAATTATGATTTATAGACGGCCATGTATCTAATTCTTTTCGTGACCCTGTATATCATTTTATCTGTATTCAACAAACATTTCTTAGTAAACATTCTTCATCTTCATCTTAGTAAACTTTCAAGTGCAGTTCAGCGTAAAAATACATAACTTATTTAAAAACCACCTTTAAGCAATTTGCGCTCATACCTGGTAACCATTACGAATTCTGTTGTGTAGCCCTGCCCTGTACATGAATTATAGTATTTATACGCACCATATACTATGCATAAATACAGCGAAGCATAGAAGCACATATCATAATTAAAAATGCATTTCCAGCAATCATCGCTACTGTACAGTACTTCGGATACAATATAGTATCTGAAATATTTTGTGTGCCCCCATAAATGCTATTTACACTTTGTATTATACATGAAATAATTCATAGTATGTAAACCTCAACGAAGTATATCAGTTTCATTATATATCAAATAGATTAACATAATTAAAGTACGCCGCAAACAATTCCCTCCCCCTCTATATCAGTATGTATTGGAATTCCTTTTTTAGTCCTGCAAATGAACAATAACTATTCTTTGCATCGCATATTCTGCAGAATGCATATTTTAGTGCGCTTCATAAATGCATATCAATTTTATTATGTTTGAAAGCTTGTAACGTCATTAAAAATCATTTTAAACGATTTTTTCTCATAGGTCGTAATGTAACGGAAAACTTTTGACTGTCTTTGTAAATGAACTAAACGTGCTACAAACTTAATTTGAAATGGGGAACGTGCTATGGTAAACGTCAATAACATCCAAAAATTTCAGGGAAATCTGAGTATATTTACGAGAGTTAGAGCGCGGACAGACGGACAGACAAACCGAAGTCATAAACACTTTTCAGCTTTGTTGGAAAGTGTTAAAAATCAGTAAATTGAAATTTTGTTTTCAATCGAATTACATTTGAAAGTACATTTTCTCCCCTATTTAACGGTGTGAAAATTAATAATGGGATGTTGAGATATAATTCAATTTGAAAAAAAAAGGAGAAACGGATTTTCCCTTTTAACGGATCCCTTTTAAATTTGTCCGGTTTCAATTTTTGATTTTTGTGTTTCAATCTCGCTTTTGCTAGAGAGTCTCTTACTCGGGACGTGGCTGGGGTCCTATGAAACTTGCTTCCGCAAAAGAGTCGGAATAAGTGGAAGAATAAAGGGCTGCGGGTTCAGCAAATCAATTAATTTTACCAAAATAAATTATACATAGAAAACTGAAGCAAATAAACAACAGATGATGTTTATTACCTTTTCCATTTCAGAAATGAATACGCAGAATATCGAGTTATCGAATTGTGTTGTCTAAACATTTACTTCTAAAACAAAAACTAATTTCATTGGTTAGGAGAATGACGTCAAAGATTTGTTGTGATTTTTGTTTGTTTACATTAACAAAATTAAACACGATGATTTGTATAGGAAGTATTAAAATACACAAAAACTAAATATTAATACTACATAATTTAAAAAAATCAATGCGCGAAAGTTTTTTTAAAAATTTTTATCAATGAATTTCCAAAATGAATGCTCACTCCCCAGCACATTTTTTGTTTACATTAACAAAATTAAACACAATTTATGAAATAGTTTATCGAATGCACTAATTATTGAAATTTTGTTAGTTTTGGATGTTTTATAGAAAAATATGCTGAACAGAGGTGATTTGAGATGGAAGAGATTTGTATCAAAGCAGATAAGTTTTCTCCTACACACCTCAATTGGAAATTAAGCCCAACATGGCTGCAACTTATCGCCGACTGGTAAGATGGATGGGTTCGTACCGGAATGTCACACTGCGTTTTATTATAGTTACATGTTTTATATTTTTATGTAAGGAAGCATTTACTTGTAGTCTCAATTTTGAGCTCGTGTTTTTTAAGATTCCTTTTTTTTTGTTTTGATTTATCAGAAAAAGAAAATATATTGTAACATCTGTGTTTTAGCATCAGCTATTTCCGTGTTTTCATGTTTTGTCCTGCATATTATGGCTCTGAAAAAATTACTGCTTTAGTTTTCTAAACAAAAATAGTTTCTCTTAACATGTACACCACACCTAAACATTTGAACTAATAATTTCAGGACACAGTGCATTGTAAAATAACTTTTACTGGTTAAAATAACCACAATTTTTATAATACTGCGTGTCCTTCGTTAAAAAGAGCAAATTTAAATGATATAAGTATACTGAGGTGTCCTAAAATGGGCTGAATGTTTAAAATTCTGAATAATAAGTGAGCGGTGCAGCTATTGAAATTATTATTACGAGAGAGTAATGTGTGAATTAAAAAATGTCTTTACTACGCTCCTTGGTTTTAGTTCTAAGTGTTACCGATAAAGGACTCTGCGCGCTGTCTCCATCGCTCTCTATTGGAACGCCAAAATTAATGGATAAAAATGGATCAAACTTCACCCAGTTTTTTCCGTTATTTCTATTCACCCTTTAAAACTCCAGAAAAACTGTTTGCGTTCTGAAATTGCATTTTATATAACAATATTACAGTTTAAGACGTCACAGCGCTACCTATCTGCGATATATGGAACTAAAAACTAGTTAGAGTAATACAGAAATTCTCGACTTTACTATTTCCCTCCTGCAAGAATCATTTGAATAACAGAAAAACTTAAAAACTCAAAACGAGTTCAGTAGCGGAATGACACATTCACCTTGCGTTAAAATAACCAAAAATAAATAAATATCTATTTACTAAACAGGTGCTTAAATTTTTTTATTAAATATTCTGTTACAAATGGTCTTAAAAACTTAAAACCATTGATATTAAAAATCATATGTAAAGAACAGAAAGATGTTACATGAATCTCGAGATTTTTCGATCGCAAACGGGATCATACTCAAGGGATAGTTTCATTAGAATGTCGCTTTCATATTTAATAAGTTTTTAAGCACCTTTTTAGTAAATGGATATTTATTTTTGATTATTTCAGTAACTGTCACAGTATTTTTTTTTTTTTTTTTTTTTGTTATGGAATTTAACAAAATTAAGTCCAGTTTAGGAACCCCGTAAATCAATTAATGACTTCACCAGCATACCGTTTTTCAGTCTTTATTATTAGATCAGCAAAATTCTTCAAAAACCCTAGAGCACTGGTGGCTAAAATTTCATGTTCATCGATCTCATCACTAAGCAGGCTGTTGAAGTATTTAAGCCATGGAATCTAAAAATATATAATAATTATTAGAAATTTTATTGTTTACTATAAATAAAAATTTACTACAAAATATTTTTCTTTTATAATAGTTAGTAAATAATTCACAAAAGAACAATCATTCTTAAATTCAAACGCGATAAAATAAATGAATAAAAGATTTATTAAAATTTGTGTTTTAGATGTATAAATAAAGGACAAGTTTTTAAACCCATCAGCACACGTTGGAATAAAATCTACCCCAATCACATTTTTTCTAAAAAAAAAAAAAAAAAAAAGATAAATTTTTTTAGGACGCTTCTGACCTGCCTTGTACCTTTTAAGGGCAAGATCAAGAAGAGGTGGGTGAAGCAATGTCTTTTCTTTGTTCGCTAGGAGGGGATAAATATACCTCTTGGGACTAAAAAATCCCGCTCATGGAGAAACATTTCATTTCGATACGTTGATTTCTTAAGAGATAACACACGCTAAAATAATTTTAATAAATGACTAACATAACAGCTGCTTGCATCTATTGATGAAAGTGTATTAAATGTAATTAATATAAATTTTGTGAAATAATTAATGTTTTAAGGTGTAAAAAGCAGTAGATTTGTTTTTAAAACGCGTTTAGCCAAAAATATAATGGGAAACAAAATGGGGGGATTTTTATCCCACGCGTGTAGTAACGTAGTAGAAATGGGACCATGTGCTGACGGGTTAATACTTCCAGTAATTTTCTTAAAGCTAAATACGACTCTTTGAAAACTTTCGTCAGTTTTTACTGCAGTTTCCCAAAAGTTTTCTCTTTAAAAAATGATGTAATTTTATAGGATGATAATTGAATTTGGCGGAATTTAGCTGAAAAAGGATATTTTTTTAGGAGGAGTTGTGTAACATGCATACAAACAGCACATTTTTTAAATTTTAGAATTTTATCTAAGTGTAAAGATATAGTTTACGAAAGTTGAAATTGCTCTAAGATAAGTTAATGCAGTCACTCTTATTTTAAATTAATATTGTGTGTGTTCGCGTTAAAATTGAAAAAAAAAAAACCAGGTAATTATTGTTGAAATCGGTGCTCTTTAAGTTTTGTAAAGAATATTTGTTTTTGCTTTTGACTTTCAAATTTAAAAATTTGCAAATCAGCTTTTTTATTTTGCTTATTATTATATTGGTTATTATTATTATGGCCAAGGAAGGTGATTTGTAGATTTTCCTATTTTCTCAAAAATCCATTTCTATTAAATTTTATTTTCCTTAAGCCAAAAAAAAAAAAAAAAAAAAAAAAATAATAATAATAAAAGGACACAACTTCATTTTTTTATAAACAGAACTTTATTTCTTTTAAAATT
The DNA here is from genome assembly GCA_963932465.1 of Maratus speciosus. NCBI lineage: Eukaryota > Metazoa > Arthropoda > Arachnida > Araneae > Salticidae > Maratus > Maratus speciosus. Next base: position 41,170 of record CAWVRF010001061.1, read on the forward strand.
CAATTTATTGCAATTAAAAGAATTCCAAAAATGAAATTAAACATTGCAATTATTGGCAAAAGTTCAAACATTGATACAGTTTGAAAGCACCTCTTTTATTCCCAAATAGCTGACCCGCCCGAGCCCGTGATAATAACCTTAATTAGTACGTAATTACATTCAGACCTCGAATTCATATGAAAATTTCTCCAAAAACGAATCTCGAAGCAAAAGAACCTCCGGTTCGGGTCCCCGCTACCTACGGCACCGTACACCAGGAATGCTGCACACGCACCGGAAAATCTTTTGTATTTCCACCTTACATCGCCAGTGAGTACAGTACGTTTTAAATGAACCTCAGACACGTGTAGCCGCTGCCTGCGGCATCGTGTTGCAGGTGTGCAGCAAAATCATTTAGTTCCACCTTCCATCGCCAGGGGACGCACTCTGTACTAAATAAACCGTATTCCGAACGTTCTTTTGTAAAACGAAACATAAAAATATTACAGATTGGAAAAAAAAATCTTAAAATATCTTTTAGCATTTTAATGAATCATTTTGAGTTTTCTACAGCTATAAGTTTGCTAATTTCTCTCAGATATGCTTTCCATCGGACGATAGTGACACAACTATAGAATATTCTTCTGATGACAAAATCCTCAACGATCATCATTTAGTCATATATACATAATAATCATATATGCATCTAGATATATACATAATAAGACACATTAAAATAATAAGAAAAAATTTAATGTTTTTTTTCTAAATCTCGATTTCTTCCAAGTGTTATGACCCAACGGCACTTTGAAGTACCATTTTAAGTAATTAGCCGTAATTAACAAGAAAAAAATAAATCTTTTATTTTCAGCGCATATATCTTCTAATGTATCATAGTATTGCAAAAGAAAAAAGTTTCAAGGAGGTAGTTTATGTAATTCATAATTTAGGATATAAAAGGTTAATGTACAGCCGGTCGCTAGCCCTGTTATAAAAATGAGGTTTTTATTTATTTTAACTATAGCTAATAAATATGCAGTAAGAATGCCTGACATTTTAATGATGTTATGAATCTTTTTTCTGTGGCACCTCAAAGTCGTTTTGACGGGTACTTTCTAGTTAAGTATTTAATTTAGTGGAAGTAAATTTACAAATTTAGTTAAAAGGTTTTTTTTTTTTTTTGTGGGGCGGGAATGGGAATAATAACCTTTTGAAATTTTCTGCGTCATTTAAAATTGTTGCTTTAACATTTTCCTTTACCTTTCTTAGTTTTTATGAAATGGTTGTAAAGTTTTAAATTTAGTTTCTATGCATTATTATTTAATCTGTAAATATGCAACACAACGACGAAGTTGTAATAAGACTGTTTATTATACAATCGAAATATTTAGAACTTAAAAAAAAATCAAAACGTACCTGCGGTATCATATCTTGAAGTTCTTTTATGCTATATTTATTGTCCGATCTAGTAACATTTCCTTCGTCTTCGTCGGATAATGCTGAATACTGGAACGAATATTGATAAAATAATAATGAAAATCAATTGTAACATAAAATTAAAATTTAATTAACATAATTGAACTCAGGGTCTAATATATTAACACTGTGGTTATGACCACCCGGATAAAACTTAGGGGGTCATCCATTAAAGCAATTTTTATAGGTTATTTTATCCTTGTCTTCCCCATTGTCACATACATAGACCGAGCGGCCTCTGCACAAACAATCACATCATCGAGTTCACGGCTGAAATTTCACAATTACTTACAAATTAGTATATTAAAATGCAACTAGTTTGCCAAGTCATATCTTGGTGGAAACCACCTGCAAATCCGATTTTAGTGGTTAATGGGCAGATTTCCCATTGTGTTTTCCTGCACCTAGTTCTCCATGTTTTCAGACCTTTGGATGCAGGAAAACACAATAACAAACCTACCAATCAACCACTAAATATAGGTATGGAGGTGGTTTCCATACAGATATGACTTGGCAGACCAGTTGAGTTTTAATTTGCCAATCGTGTTCTGTCTAATCCTGGAATATCAACTGCACACTCGATTTGCTGATGGTCTGTACAGCTGCCTCTGAGTCTACTCTCGCTGTTGAAACTCTCATAAGTTGGAAATTTTCTTTCAAGTCATCTAATACTTTTTAAATGAATTTTCAGATGCTGCCCGGTCTAGTAGTAACACTCGAGTGATAACATTTCCTCTGTTGTGACGTTGCATTTTCTGCAATTATAGATTTAAATCTAGTATTAGGAAAGAAAAAAGAATATATACACGAACTATTATTACCTACAGATATAATTATCATAAAACTGTTCAGATCGTGCGGCTTTTACTTCAAGCTGTTTTCACATAAAAACATGGAATTAGGCATAGATTATTAAACAACTTCCAACATTAGAAAATTTTATTTAGATACTTCTTTTTTTCTAGAATGAAATGAGATATCTAAATAAACAACTTAAAAAACACAAAACTCAGTAAAAATCCATTTTCAGCAATCGCTGTCCATATCCTGTACTCTGTACGAATTCCTTCGCACAATTCTATATATGATCCGTACTATTTATACACCCCGCGTAATGCACGCAAAGTTTAAGTTTTAAAAAAGGTAATCTAGGGTTTAAAAAGGAAATATACACTAGCGTGCAAAAGTTTTTGGTCAAACGTATAAATTAACAATAAAGAACGAAGTGTAGTGACATATTAACTAATTAAATGCATAAAGATGTTATACATGATGTAATAACAAAATATAGGAGACCATTTTAAATATTTAACTTAAAATCTATAATTGAATTAATATTTTGCTTTCGATGTGTCGCTTGTGACCTTAATTAGCGCGTATGCTTTGCGCAATTTTGACATTTGCGACACCAATTTTCCTAATGTTTCATGGCTTATGTTTCTCCAGATATCATGCAAACATTACCAAAAGTTTCCAAGATTTCTTGAAGCCGTCATTGGAACAATTTTGTCAATTTCATCCCATAATTTCTCAATATGGTTCAGATCAGGCGATTGCGGGTGCCCTATCATAATTTTGAAAGCTTTTGGCTTCTCCTTTAATTTTAAATAATTTAAACATGATTTAGATGCGTGTTTTGGATCATTGTCTTGATGAAATGTGCATCCACTGCCAATATTTCGAGTACCAGATGAAATTGCATTATGTACTAAGATACCGTAATACATTTTCTTATCCATTGTTGATTTAACTTGTATCAAATCTCCAACTTTTCCTCTTCCAAAACCCTCCCAAATCATGACGTTACCGCCTCCATGTTTCATCATGTCATTTAAAAATTTTTCGTGTACACGTTCGCCGACCATTCTTTGATCATCCTGGCGTCTTTTGGTTCCGAACAATTGAAACTTTGATTCATCAGTCCAAAACACTTTTCCCATTCACTCAGTGTCATGGATTGATTTTTGTTAGCTCACTGAGGACGTTTTGTTTTATTTATACGTCATAGCAAAGGTTTTCGAGAAGCTATACGGCCATTTAAACCATTACTACGTGGACGCATCTTAACTATATCAACGGATATTGGATATTCTTTACTTTTATTCAACTCTTCTATAATTGAAGTTGGTGGAAGTCTTCTATTTCGTTTACCCATAATCACAATATGTTCGTTTTCCCTATTTGATGTACATTTGGGCCGTCCACAGCGTTTTCTTGATAAACACAAAATTAAATTTGAGAAATAACCGAAATTAATATTTATGCATAATGTGTAAGCAAAATCGGTTTATGGTGTTTGACCAAAAAATTTTGCACGCTATTGTGTATGTGAGATAAAAATAAGTTTTAAAACCAATTACATTTGCTAAGGTCATCTCGAAATGCAAAGCCTCCAGAAGTTCGTTTTCTGCAGTAGCAGCATCAGCACCAAGATATTTAGCAGCTTGGATCATTTTCTTATAATAGGCAGCCGTTGTAGTATCATTCAATCCTTGTTCAATCCAATAGGTACGATCCGGTAAACTAAGTACTGGTTTCTCCAACTGAAATAGAATGAATAGATTGCTGATAAATGGATGTTAACATCCATAACTTGAATAATAATAAAAATAAATTTTTAAAAATCCTGAAAAGGACAATAAATGTTCTAAATTCAGTTGTTCCTAGTTTAATGCCCAACTGCAGTGGACGCCGGACACCTCTCAAGATAGTTATCAATGAGATCTTAAATTCAACTTCTCCAATGTTATTCTTATGGACATGTAATGCATTCGTATTTTTGAAATTTTTCATCTGGATTTTTAAAGTTCGTCAGTTTTTATTTGTATATTCTTCTTGCAGGACGTTACTTTACAGTCACTTTGACAATATTTTAAAAATATATGGTTAATTTTATTTTAGAGGTTAAAGTGCCATTTACAACTTGTCAGCTTCGTTAACATTTTAAAACTTCAAATATAAAATGTAGTACATATTTTAGAAATATTGTGTCAGTTAGGTAGCTAATAAAAAATATTTTTAGTAGACAAAAAAACCCTCTAAAAAACCTAAAAAAATAATAATCTTCTTTGTGATAAACGGGGAAAATACGAATGCATTCCGTATTCATAGATCTGAAATTAGAGACGGGAATTTGAACTCTTGACGGACAATGATCCTTAAAATTGGATAACGAAACAGCTAGTTAAATTGAAATATTATAATCGAGGTCTATCCTGAAATTATATAATTAAACTATTCCATTATGTTTTTACGAATATTTTGAAACCTCTCTCTGTTTGACATTGATAGCAGTGTAACTAAAATAAAAAAGAAAAGTGTCCAGTTAAATTGATGGCATTGAGCTTACCATCTATTCACACTAATTGCATATTGTACTCTTACTTCAAAGAATAATGCCTTTCGAAAAATAAATTAAGAGAGATTACCCCCACCCCGTTTCACATCTTTATACTTAACTAATGAGCCTCCAAATCTCACCAGGGAAGCGTCTTATCAGAATAAACCAGCATACCAAAATTGAAGCAAATCGGATAGAAAATTATCCCCCATTTATCAAATTAGGGGGGTATTAGGCCCCCCCGTGCCCTTTTTATACTTAACCAATGAACCTCCAAATCTAATCAGGGAAGCGCTTTATCATAATAAATCAATATACCAAATTTGAAGCAAATCGGATAAGAAAACTAATTTTTCTAAATTAAGGGGGTATTCCCCCCCCCCCCCCGAACCGCTCTTTATACTTAAACAATGAACCTCCAAATCTAATCAGGGAAGCGCCTTATCAAAAATAACCGGCATACCAAAATTGAAGCAAATCTGATAATTCTGCATGGAAAACCCAATTATCTAAATTAAGGGGGGTTAGCCCCCGTAACCCCCTTTATATTTAACAAATGAACCCCCAAAACTAATCAGAGAAGCGCCTTATTGGAATTAACGTAACATTTTTTTGAAGCAAAACGGATATTTCTATGAAGAGTTATCGCGTTACGTACGTACGTACATACATATATACGTACGCATATACAGAACCTGCGGGCACATTAGCTCTCAGGCTTTGATAGCCTGTGAGCTAAACAGTAAGTTTTAAAACACAGATACTTAATTTTTACGTTTTAAATTCTGGAATTATTTAATTACAAATATTGATTTAAATAGACATAATCACAAGTAGTAGTAATACTTCATGAGAAATTAAGAAGATCCCACCCACATTTATAGTGTCTCACAGCAACTGAGGAATTGCACGACGCACAGTGGGGCAAAATCCCGAAAAGCTGGCCAAAAGTCGAAAAATAAAGTTACTATTTAGGGAATTTTGACTATACAGATGGCTAGAATAATGTTTGGAGGGTCAGAATCTATATTTATAAAAAGGCTTTCGTTTTTGTTGACAACCTGTATCATTTCAAAAGTGACGCTTGGAGGATCATCATCTCAGTTGAACAAAAAGAGCAAAAAAATGGTTCCTCTAAACACGTGCTACATTTTCTCATATAATCCGATTTTAATGCTTTAAACAGGATTCACACGTTGATAGAGGGCAAATTATTTGCGCGTGCTACAAAAATTTTTATTAAGCACATAAAAATTAATAATTTCATGATTATATTTGATAAAAATTTTGAAAAAATATCTTTTTTTTTTTTTTTAAACATCAAAAAGTTTGAAAGTTCCACAGTGTTCCGCAACGACTTACAATGGAAATAGCAGCCTGAACTATTATCTAATGTATAGTGAAAAACCAGCTGCCATAAACTGCCATTCTGCATTCCGTGCAGGTTTTTGTAACCGCAAGTAAAAATGTCACTTTTGTAGTCGCTTCAAAAACCCTGAAATTTATTACTTGTCACAGTAATTGAGCTGGCAAACATTTTTGAAATTTTCAGATTAATCAGTTTTGTGATAGATTATTATGTATTATATTACAAATAAGTATTATAATCATAAGCATAAATGAATTTCATAAGCAATATTAGTAAAAAAAAATTAAAATAATTCTCTATCATCGATCCGATAGAAATACGTTATCTTATCTTTACAGCTAATAATTCTGTTTATTCTAATGTAATTAGAATAAATATCTTTTTAATTGCAATCTTTGCAAGATCATACTGCTAAACGTGTTTTATTAATGAAAACGGAAATTATTAAGAATATGACTTCCGAGAGCATTAGCAATCTGAATTTGATTTGCAAGTGGGGATGTGATGGCACATCTATGGTCAAATTACCTTTAAACAAAAATTTAGCGATGGTGATTGTAGAAAGCTGGTTAAAATATCTTTTTCACTTCTCTAGTGCCACTAGAACTTTTAAGTGTTGCGAATAATTCAGAAATCGTTATCTGGAAAAATTCGAGACCTTCATCTCCTAGATTTTTTTAGGCCCATCAGAATCAATTTTTTTTTTTTAAACACGGAAGCTACTGTCAGTGAAATGGATTATGTTGCAGATCAGGAGAGTAAACTTATTCCTTTTAACACGGGAGAACTCGCTGCATGAGATTTTTTCTCACAGTCGTACATTTTTAAGAATCTTATTTAAATCATTTTTCATTTTAATTAAAATTTCAAAATGTTTTACAATTATTTTACCTATTTTGTGAATAAAAGTACTAAACCAACCAAAAAAAGTTGATATTATATGAATGTAAAGCAAAAGAAAAGCAATTGGGCATTCTCACTAGCGAGTTCTCCCGGGTTAAAGCAATCATTGATAGAAAATAAGTAGGCGTTAATTACAAACTAGATTTAAGGACAAATGATTGAAAACAATTTAATGCCTTTACTAGTAATTTGTCAATTTAACGTTGTATGTCACTATGTAACTATGTCAGGCAACTTCAAGACAGTTTAATAACCTTGATGACATTTTCAAACTAAAAGTGAATTGAGGTCATTTACGATTCGGGATGACCACGTTACGTGCCTATATAAGATGTTTTGAGTGTAGCTTGCATTTGGCATACAAACGGGACATTAAGAAATGGCAAGCGCGCACTCCTGACAAAAAAATAAATAAATAAATAAATAAATTGCAAAACAAAATTTACAAAAAGGATTTCGTTTACAACTAGGAGTTCCCGTCGATAAACCAAAAGCCGGATTTGGAAGCACAAATGATGACAGTACAGCTCGTCGATTTTTTGAAAACGCAACTATTTCTGCTTTCATAAAGAGAGTAGACGAAGATTTGATCAAACGATTCCACGTCATATTAAAAGTGATTTCTTAACATTCATTTGATCTATTTCGTGGATTATTACTCACAAACAGCTTGTAAATTCGTTGAATTATATTCCTAGTTCTATATGCCGACTTCAGTGCCCAGAATACTTATTCATGGCAAAAAAATAATAGCTTCCTCAATATTAGCAATTGGGGAAATGTCAAAAGACTCTCAAGAATCGTGCAACAAATTGATCAAATGGTACCAAGAAGATTTCTCGCTAAAATGCAGTAGGAGGAAAACAATGGAAGATAGGGCTTTTATCGGATTTGAATGTCATCAGATCCTATCATTTAAAGATTACATAAATTACCGAAGAAGAAATTAAGATCCTTGTCCTTAGAGGCATAACAAGTGCTGTAAAATATTTCGACAACTCCCATTCTGAAGAATCTACTTATTATACTATAGATGATTCAGAAGACGGATTTCAGAATATCCTTTCGTTTTATTTTAATAATATAAAAATTAAACATTTTAACATTTTACTTTCCATTAATGTACTTAATTGTGTTTCATGAATAAAGATTCAACGTGTAATTTTGATTAAACATATCTTAGTTCCTTGAAAATTCTTTGTAACGTTTAGTCTCGAAACTTCACATTTTATTTAAATCTAAATATTTTTAGAATTAATACGCCATTTTTTTAATTTTAACTTTTGAATCGTACTTAGCATCCTAAAACGCACCTGTATACGAAATTTCATAGAAATTGAGTAACTTTCAAAGCATTTTAATTTTTAGTCCGCCATATTGGATTCGCCCTATTGGATCCGCCATTTTTTTTTCTTTTTTTTTTTTTTTTTGGGAATTTTAACCTTAGAATCGTAATCAGCATCCTGAAAAACACACGTTTACGAAGTTTCGTGCAATTTGAATAACATTTTCATATTTTGGCCAGCTTTTCGGGATTTTGCCCCACTGTGCGACGTGCATTTGTAGAAAGTTTACGATCTTAATATTATTTTCTCTTCTTTAACTGCATATTTTCGTTTTGTTGGTCTTTCATCCGGGACGTTTAATCCATAAACCTCACGGTTGGAGTCCCGGTACGGTGTCCTTTGTAATTGACATTTTATTATTTATTATTTTAAATTTAATTATAAACCGAAACAATTTATTCATAAGTATTCAGTTAAATTGACACAATCATTAGTCTCGAACGCAGTGGAACCATCCTCTCGTAGTGTCCAGAGCAAGTCTGAAGAGTTCTCCGCATGGAAGTTAATTTGTAAAAACTTCACAATCACGACAGTATTTTCACTTCTTTATCTGTACATTCGTGGAAAAAAGTAAGCCCACCCTACTAACTCTGCAAATTATTGTAGAAGAAAGTTACTAGTACCAAACGATTGAAAATAAAGTCTACTTTTAAATGATGTATATAAAATTTGCTTAGGAAGACATTTGCATATCAAAACAAACCCAAACTTTGTATTTTTCAATAGAAATATTGCAATATGACACCATAAATAAATTTTAAGTACTGATGGGCGATTCTCGAAAATTTACCAATTAAAAAAAATCGTCATCGTAAAAAACACAATCGATACAGTCATCGACTATTTTCGAGAATCTACAATCGAGATGTTCTACAATTGATTATTGAAATCATTGTTTATACATATATATAAGGCATATTTTATTAAATATATGGTAACTGAAAACAGATGGAATAAAGAAACAACAAACCAAAGGGAGCTTATAATGGAGCCACAAAACTGGAAAAGTCATATGAGGGCGCCCCCAGGTTGAAAAAAGTTGAAAAAAAAACGGGAGTAGCTATGAAGCGGTAAAAGGAGTTTAAGTATCAAAAATGAGAATTTTTCGGCAATTAGCACCAAAATTGCCAAACAAAATAAGAACCAAAAGCATCCCCTAGTGGCAAAAACATGAACTAAAAGGATGGTAAATGGGATCAATAATTTTTATTGATTTATCTACGTCATTTGAGATCAGATCTTTAATTTCCCCATTTTTAAAAAGCCTTCGATTGGAATACATTAAACGAACCCCCGCGGGAAGCAAAGTAAAGGGGAGGGGCAAGGAAACTGCATAATATGAATAAGTGGTCACAGGATTTTCCAACGATATATCACATGAGGGGTGTCGGCTAAATTTAGAAAAGTGCTCCCGCGCGGTGGCAAGGAAGAGGGAGGGGCTCGGCCGATATATAAAATGAAATAGTAGTCACAGAGCTTTCCAATGATATATCACATGAGGGGTGTCGGCAAAAGATAGAAAAGAGTCTCAACTCCCAGGATTCCAATTATCTTGGCCCCCCGAAATACACCCTGCCCATCCCTCTCTTTGAAATTTTCATATATTATAAATTATTTATCGGTGGGCTCCGTAAAAAAATCCGATCTCAAATGTTTTTTAAAAACGCTACGATTTCAAAAAAGTTCGAGAAGTGCCTCTCTCGGAGCTCCAAACTAGGGAGGGAAGAAGAAAGGTTCATAATATGAAAGAGTGGTCCGAAAACTTTTCGATGATATATCATATGACGGGTCCAAAAAAAGTTTGAAATCTACCGCTCCCACGTGGGTTCACTCTTTCTTCCCAGAATATTCCCGGAAATCACGCAGCCCCAGTTTTAAAATTTTATATTTAATAAATAATATTTATCGGAGGGCTCCATCAAAAAACCTCATTTAATGATATTTATTGTAGAAATCGCTACAATTTAAAAATATTCACCCCCTCAACGCTCCCTCTCCCGTCCCCCTCCCAGAATTCAACTCCGGGAGGAGAAAGATTCATAATATGAAAGAGTGGTCGAAGGACTTTCCGATGATATGTCACAGAAGAGGTTCGGTAAAAGTTTGAAAATTAACCCCCCCCCCTCCTCCCTCCACCCACTCTCGCGCCCAGCGGAATTCACTCACCTTCCTCTTTGAATTTTTAGATAATTCTGCATGAAAAAAAAAGCATATCGCTAAATTAAGGGGGTGGGAGGTTCTAACCCCCTTTAACCCCTTTATACTTAACTAATGAATCTCCAAATCTAATCAGGAAAGCACCTTATCAGAATGAACATAGAAAAAAACAAACAAACAGTTGAACTCCGGGAGTGCCAATAGAAGTGAAAACTTCAACAATTACGTGTGTGTTTTTTTAATCGTCAGGAAGTGTTTTATTGTGCAGGAAATACTTTTAAATGTAGTGTTTTTTTATTCATTATTATAAACTATTACTACCAAAATTATATTACAATTTTCATTTAATGCGCCATTGTACATGAAAAATAATGCATATAATTTTACATACAAAAATTGCAATCTATTGCTTAAAACGTAAATTTACAAAAACATGAAATATGAAAGTTAATTAATTCCGATCATCAAAAGTCGGAGGTACATCCTGTATCCCTAGAATCTTGAAATTTGGTATGAAGGTAGTGTTTGGGATACAATGAAAGGGAAAATTAAAAAAATCCGGAACATTTGGATAAAAAGTCGAAAAATCAAAAATCCGAGAATTTGGCACAGATGTGATATACGAACCAGGTTTGGCGCGATTTTTTAACGTCAATTTGGCGAAAGCCCGTTTTCCAATACCAGTTACAATATATATTTTTAAATTATTTTCTATTGTTTTAAAAAGTAAACAACAATAAATAAAGGATAATTTCTTTAATAACTATAGAACAAAACAATTGAACAATTTAAAAAAATAAAATAAAAGTAAATGAACAATTTATTAATAAATAAGCAACAGTAGCCGGGTTACCTTGTAAAATAAAGTAACGCCATTTTGGTGTCAATTAGGTACCCAAGTGCGTATCTGACATCTGTGCCCCGTATTTTATCTTCCGTAATCGAAATTCCCGCCAATACTGTTGGTCATTGACCAGACCATCAACACGATAAAATGCAGCGTTATCGGTTTTTAGTTACACGAAATAGGTAGGTCACGAATACGGTATAATTCATTTTAACTGACGAAAAACATAATCATAATTTGTTTTACAAAATGTTGTTTTGGTGAATTTAAATATTTCTGCAAGTCAAATAATTCTGCAAGTATGTTAACATTTCTTGATAAATAACTGCGCTTATGCTTTTGCTATATTTAAAACCACTACCATAGTATTAGAAATATCGCTATAGTTTGATGCTATGACATACACCATAACGCAAAAATAACACGAATTTTAAAAACAAGAGAGTTTTTCTGCTAAACTTACCCGATATTTGATCGAATAGTTCACTTTTGCCCCAACTATTGACATAAATAACAACTTTTGAATAAAGATAATTTTATTTTGCTAGAGCAAGGTAGTTTTATTTTAGCAAGAGTCACGAGACTTGGCTAATTTTTACATGAGATGTTTTTGATGAGATTTCCTTTTTCTAACTCTTGTACGTTTATTTCGGGAACCAATAGTGCACAGGCAAGCATTGCCTGTAAATTGTTGTTATTGATTAAGCAATCAATAACAATTAATTGCCCGCCCTCCTCAGACCGAACTATGGACAATACATTTACATACTTATATACAGGGGTGTCGGTTACAATAACAGTATCACGAGTTCAATGGTTTTTCCCATCTCAAAAAATGCCAAACGCGCCCAAAGAAGCTTTCACTTCAATAATGAAAGTATCAAGTATTTGTCTTTAACAATAAACACAACAGCGTACTGCAACGAAAATGTAAATTTTGTGTGTGTTCCTGTGTGAACGCCGGGAGAAAAAGTGAGTTTTAGATTCGTTCTTCTTTTGCGGATTGAGCTGAAGAGGGAAAAGTTCCTGTCATTCACCGCTTGGCGCGCTAGTGTCTATGTGCCAAAATGCTAGCATGTCGGTTACGTAACAGTGTCTCCAAATCAGTGGTTTTTCTCCATCTCAAAAAAAGCTCAATGCGCTATAGAAAGTTTTCACTTCAAAAATAAATTGGATAATTCTGCATGAAAATCCATTTATCTAAATTAAGGGGAGGGGACTGGCCCCCTTTTCCCCTTTTTATACTCAACCAATAAACCTCCAAATCAAATCAAGGCAGCTTCTTAACATAATAAACCGGTATACGAAATTTGGAGCAAATCGAATAATTCTGCATGAAAAAACCATTTATCTAAATTAAGGTGAGGGGTCTATCCCTCCCCCTTTCTCCCCTTATACTTAACTAATGAACTTCCAAATTTAATCAGGGAAGCTCCTTAACATAATAAACTGGTATACCAAATTTGGAGCAAATCGAATAATTCTGATTGAAAAACCCATTTATCTAAATTAAGGGGGGGGGGACCAGCCCCCCTTTTCCCCCTTTATCCTTAACCAATGAACCCCCAAAACTAATCAGGGGAACGCCTTATCAGAATGAACGTGGAAAAAAATTTGAAGCAAATCGGACATTTCTGTCAAGAGTTATCGCGTTACGTACATACATACAGACAGACAGACAGAACCGGCGGGTACATTAGCTCTCAGGTTTAGATAGCCTGCGAGCTAAAAAGAGATTGGATAAGCAGATGGACTCCTCTGAGAAATTATGACTTAAACCAGAAGTGCGGTAAGTTTGACTCTGAAAGCTTCATTTCTATCTCGCATTTCGGCAAATCTCTTATCGATGATTTTTCCTGCATATCGACGCTTCCCGATGAGATGCTACTCGGTGGTTGGTTTCTCTCGCGCTTTTCGAAATTTCCCGATGAGAAGCTTCTCGAGATTTCTCTCGCGCTTTTCAACATTTCCCTATGAGAAGCTTCTCGAGGATTTCTCTCGCGATTTTGGAAAAATCAATTTATCGTCCTCTGCAGAGAAGAATTGTGAGGAGATTTATCGAGAACTACCAAAGGACGAGATAGAGAAAGAGGCATGACAATGAGATGTGAAATGAAGCCCTAATTTTCAAAGTTTCTCTTATTTTCGCCCTATCAAGATGTCACATACCTGGAGCCCTCCGATAAAAATTATTTATTAATATAAAAATTTCAAAGAGGAAGGTGGGTCGGGTGAATTCGGGGGGGGGGGGGGGGGCGTGAGAGTGGACCCATGCTGGGTGCAATTAAAATTTTTTTACCGAACCCTTCCTGTGGCATATAATCGAAAAGCCCTTTGACCATTCTTTCTTATTAAGAACCTTTCTTCCCTCGAAATTGAATGTTGGGGGGTGGGGGAGGGCTAAATTTTTTTTAAACCCTAGCGATTTCTATAATAAATATCATTTCAGATGCGGATTTTTTTATGGAGTCTTCCGGTAAGTATTGGTAAGAGTGGACCTACGTGGGGGGGGGGGGTCGGGGGGAGAAAATTTCAGACTTTTTTGAACCCGTCATGTGATATATCATCAGAAAGCTCTTGGATAACTCTTTCATATTATGAGACTTTCGTCCCCCTCCTCAATTTTACCCCCCTGCGGCGGATAGTTTTCAAACTTTTTTGCATTTTCATCATTTTATCGGATTTTTTTACGGAACCATCCGGTAAATATTATTTAATATATGAAATTTCAAGAAGTGGGGTTGTATTCCGGGGATTACGGTAGTTGGCCCTCTGGAGGGAGCATTTTCCTAACTTTTACCGACACTCCTCATCACACCACATATCATTAGAAAATCCTGTGATCACTTATTCATATTAAGCACCTACCGTGCCCCTTTCCCCACTTTGCCACCGGGGCATTTTTCTAAATCTTGCTGACACCCCTCATGTTACATGTTGTTGGAAAGGCCTGTGACCACTTATTCATGTTATGCAGTTCCTCCCCACTTTGCCCCCACGGGGTACTTTTCTAAATTTAGCCAAGACCCCCTCATGTGAAATATCGTTGGAAAGCTGGGCTGCGGAGTCGGAGTCGGAGTCGGTGTGATTTTTCGGTGAAAAGAGTCGGAGTCGCTAAAAATATGCCGACTCCGACTCCGACTCCAAACTTTTTGTTGAACAGTTTGAAGTGAAATAAAAAATAAAACCAATTACGCTTAGTTTAAAATTTATGAACTGAATTATTATTTTATTTTTTAACTCTATACATTAATAAATATTTAGTTATTTTTCAGTTTATTGACACATTAATGAGTAACTATAAGGCAAAAGGGCGGGTAATTTTTTTTGCCTACATCAGTCATTAAATTGATTCATTTACTGACTTCTTCAGCTCATAGACGACACTTTGTACAATAATTAAATTAAAGAGAGTTTTGAAAGGTTTTTGTTTTGTTTTGTTTTTTGTAAATTAAGTCAACTCAATCCGAATCCCGTGTCGGTCCGACTATACACAGCAAAACTCGTAATGAATCTTCCTGTTTATCACACAATAGTTTTTGACATTCTCATAGCAACGTTAAAACGATAAAAACTAGAGCGTTAGAATTGTAACCATTCAACAAAAATGCTTCAGAAGAGCAGTAATATAAAGAGGTAACTGTGCAGTAATATATACAGGACACTGAAATATATACAGGTCTGTTTCAATAAAATATATTTGATGTAACATTAAAAAAAATACGAGGGCTTTTCAAAAAGTAAAGATACAAAGCAGACGATAGGAGAAAAAAAATTTAATGACTGCGTTGGCAACACAGATTGTAACCTTGAACCTTTGACTTTTCCCTCGCAGCCATTAGTTAATTCTATGGTGATCCTGCTTTGTGTAGCAAATGCTTAGAATGGCTGTGTAAATTAAAAATCCCGCCAAATGTGAAGTTCAATCCGTCATACGTTTTCTTCATGCAAAAGGGAAGCGTCCAACGGAAATTCACAAAGAAGTTGTTTCTGTCTGTTAGTCCAGGCAATAGAGACCATTTAGGGGCTCTACCTAGCAAAATTCATGGTAGTTCTGGAAAAAGGCTTACTATATGTTTTTTGGGTCGCTGAATCCGAATTTTTAACTTCCCACCAAAATTTCCCCCGGCAACCCCCCAAAATTTTGGTAAAATGCCCCCCAAGAAAGGTTTTTATTAGTAGACAAAATTTGCAACAAATTAGATATATGACATTATGACTTAGGATGAAGGGGAAGGGGGGAATCTGCCTCGGAACATGCGCGCGGTGCTGAGTGAACTAAGTTGCGCAATTCCACTTAACCACTCACACGTTTACATTCGCCCTCCCATCTCCCCTCCGAACTTTCTCTATAAGGTTTACTTTAAGTTTTTTGGGTCGCTGAATCCGAATTTTTAACTTTCTCCCAAAATTTTTCCCCTTGAACCCCCCCCCCCCCCAAATAGTTGTTTTTAACTTAAATTTCTTATTGTTTTAGGGGAAAAGCATTATGAAATTCAGAAACTAGACAAAATTTGCAACAAATAGGATGTATGACATTATGACGTAGGATGAACGGGGAGGGGGAGGGCTGCCTCTGAACATGCACTGCGGCGCTACGTGCACTAAGTTATGAAATCCAGGCAATAGGGGATTTTACATGGAAAAATTAATACTAGTTCTGGATTTCGACTCACTTTACGTTTTTTGGGTCGCTGAATCCGAATTTGTAACTTTCTACCAAAATGTCACCCGGTAACCCCACAAAAAATTGATTTTTTGAAAAAATTTGGTTTTTGAGAAAAGCGCGCGGGTAATGATCCGAGGCAGCCCCCTCTCTCCTCGTTTATCCTACGTCATAATGTCATATATCCTATTTGTTGCAAATTTTGTCTAGTTTCTGAATTTCGTAATGCTTTCCCCCTAAAACAATAAGAAATTTAAGTTAATAACAACTATTTTGGGGGGGGGGGATTTTTGGGGTAAGTTAAAAATTCGGATTCCGCGACTCAAAAAACTTAAAGTAAACCTTATAAGGAAAGTTCGGAGGAGAGATGGGAGGGCGAATGTAAACGTGTGAGTGGTTAAGTGGAATTGCGCAACTTAGTCCACGCAGCACCACGCGCATGTTCCGAGGCAGATCCCCCCTTCCCCTTCATCCTAAGTCATAATGTCATATACCTAATTTGTTGCAAATTTTGTCTACTTTCTGAATTTCTAGATACTTTTCCCCTAAAACAATAAAAAAATTGATTTTTTTAATAAAAACCTTTTTTGGGGGCCATTTTACCAAAATTTGGGGGGTTGCCGGGGGAAATTTTGGTGGGAAGTTACAAATTCGGATTCAGCGACCCAAAAAACATAAAGTAAGCCGATCCCCAGAACTACCATTAATTTTGCTAAGTAAAATTCCCTATTGCCTGGACTATATGGGAACGTTATGAATCGACAAAATTTAACGAAATGGTCTTGTACCTTCTCTAGTGGTAGGTCCAATGTTCATGAAGAACCTAGAACAGGCAGACATCTGTGATCTCTGATGCCCTTCCTCAAAAGACGGAGGAAGTGATTCGAGCAAATAGGCGGTTCACAATGGAACAGCTGCATAAAATCATACCTGATGTGCCTACGACAACTCTTCATGAAGCTGTGACTGTGACTTTAGGGTACCGTAAACTGTGTGCAAGCTGAGTTCCGAAAATGTTAACGGAAGAACACAAAAAGAAGAGGATGGTCTACGCACTCGACTTCACCATGCGCTATACAAAAGCAGGTGATGAAATTCAAGTGGAAATTTTTAAACCATCCGACATATAGTCCAGACCTTGCACCTAGTGACTTCCACTTATTCCTTACCTGAAAAGACACCTTGCAGGGCAAAACTTCTACGACGAAAATGAGATCAAAATTGAAGTTGAAATGTGGTTTCGACAACAGGCGACAATCTTCTATGACAATGGGATACAGAAGCTTGTGCCTAGACTAAACAAATGCTTGGACAACAACGGAAATTCTGTTGAAAAATAATGTTTATAGCTGTAAATAATTCGTAATAGACATTTTATCAAATAAGATTTTTTGAGTGTGTATGCGGCATTGTATCTTTACTTTTCGAAAAGCCCTCGTATATTAGAAGTCACATTTAAAAAACCAAAAAAAAAAAAAAATTAATGTGGCGTCTAACATAATTTTTTTTTAATGTATTTTATGGAAACAGACCTGTATATATTACAGTGATTAAAATTGTCTTTAAAGTATGAATTAATGTCTGAAATTGGTATATAAACTGTAAATTATAAATACAGGCATTACAATCTCAAATGTAGATAACTATATTTTTATAATATGAGGATAATTACTCGGCACTTTAAGAGTAATATTCCTTCCATCTAATACATCATTCTTCAAGTAAGGGGAAAATCAGTATTTAAAAAACTGGTGCCAACCGAACAATTTATTTATTTATTTATTTTTTTAAGCGCTAAACAGTCTATAATGCTTGGCAGGAAATCCAGCTGTCGGATTATATGGGTTATATATCTATATATCTATAAATAGGGTAGATGTGCCAGTAATGGGCACCCTTAAGGAATTTCTCTAAAAATTGTTTTTAAGTAATAGTTATGTGTATTATATTCCAGTTTTTTCAATATTATATTAATTTACCAACAATATTTATCCATTCCCATAGTCTCATTTCCCAATATGAATCAAAATTTAATTGTAAATGGCAGAAATATGTCCAAACACCTAAAATGCCTGTAATGGACAAGCCATAAAAAGTAATAAATATAATTGTTTTTATTACTGTATTTAGAACTAATCAAACGAAATTTTCGGCCGAAAATAGAAATATTACCGAAATTCGGTTTCGGTCGATCCTTAATCTTAATTACTATTTAATTTTGAACACTCTTTTAATTTGCATTATTTATGTATCTCCAACAGGTAAAAAAATTAAAACGCATTTCAATCTTTTTGAGAAACCCTGTGTGTATGCCGGAGTCGGAGTCGGAGTCAGAGTCGATTGTTTCAGAAATCCAGGAGTCGGAGTCGGTCATTTTTCCTACCGACTCCGCAGCCCTGTTGGAAAGGTCCGTTACTACTTATTGATGTTATGCACCTCTGGTGTCCGCCCCCACCCCACTTTGCCCCCACGAGGGTACTTTTCTAAATATAGCCAAGACCTCTTATGTGACATATCGTTGGAAAGGTCTGTGACTACTTATTGATGTTATGCCTCTCCGGTTTCCGCCCCCTACTTTGCCCCCACGGGGGTACTTTTCTAAATTTAGCCAAGACCCCTCATGTGACATATCGTTGGAAAAGTCTGTGACTAGTTATTGATGTTATGCACCACCGATGTCCTCCCCCCCACTGTGCCCACACGGGGGCACTTTTCTAAATTTAGTCGAGACCCCTCATGTGACATATTGTTGGAAAGTCCTGTGACCACTTACTCAAGTTATGCACCTCCCGCGTCCCTTCCCCCAACTTTGCCCCACGAGGGGCATTTTTATAAATTTAGCCGAGACCTTTTAAGTGACATATCGTTGGAAAGACCTGTGATCACTTGTACATGTTATAAACATCCGATGTCTCTCCCCCCCACTCTGCCTCACGAGGGTACTTTTCTAAATATAGCCAAGACCCTTTATGTGACATACCGTTGGAATGGTCTGTGACTACTTATTGATGTTATGCCTCTCCGGTTTCCACCCCCCTACTTTGCCCCCACGGGGGTACTTTTCTAAATTTAGCCAAGACTCCTCATGTGACATATCTTTGGAAAGGTCTGACACTAGTTATTGATGTTATGCACCTCCGATGTTTCCCCCCCCCTGTGCCCACACGGGGGCACTTTTCTAAATTTAGTCGAGACCCCTCATGTGACATATTGTTGGAAAGGCCTGTGACCACTTACTCATGTTATGCACCTCCCGCGTCGCTCACCCCAACTTTGCCCCACCAGGGGCATTTTTATAAATTTAGCCGAGACCTTTCATGTGACATATCGGCATTTATATAAATTTATCCGAGACCTTTTATGCGACATATCGTTGGAAAGACCTGTGATCACTTGTACATGTTATAAACATCCGATGTCTATCCCACCACTTTTCCCCCACGGGGACACTTTTTTAAATTTACACGAGACCCCTCATGTGACATGTTGTCGGAAAGGCCTGTGACCACTTACACACATTATGCACGTCCCGCGCCCCTCCCTCCACTTTGCCCGCACGGGGAGGGCATTTTTATAAATTAAGATCGAGACCCCTCATGTGACATATGGTTGGAAAGGCCTAAAGTCCTGTGACAATTTATTCATATTATGCAGCTGCTGTGCTCCTCCCCTCACTTTGACCCCTCCCCCCAGGGATCCGGTCCGAGGTTCGTTCGGCTCGAGGTTTTTTTTACAAGACTTTGTAGTGCGTGCACACCACGCCTGCTTTTCCGGCGCCTTATATAGCGGCGAGCCAGTTCGAGATTTCATATTACAAGATTACGTATAAATTAGAGGCCGCAATTAAAGGAAGGGCCCGCTAGCGGGCGAAGCCACTTAGTCCTTATTAACGCCGACTCATTCCAGTTTACCCGCAGACGATTCTTGATAAATGTATGATGTATAAAAGCAATTGCCAAACTGGAGTCATCGAGAAAAGTTTTACACAATCGAAAAATATCGAGATGTCCATACAATCGAGAAAATCGATTAAAACATCTCGTTATCACCCATCACTAATTTTAAGCCCTTCAATTAGCCTAAATATAAATTTTCATGAAATTCGTAC
Organism: Maratus speciosus; assembly: GCA_963932465.1. Lineage (NCBI taxonomy): Eukaryota > Metazoa > Arthropoda > Arachnida > Araneae > Salticidae > Maratus > Maratus speciosus. The sequence goes on from CAWVRF010001061.1 coordinate 61,361, forward strand.
AATTAGTTTTTGAGAAATTAATTCTTTTAAAATGAGCGTATTTTAGGGGCTATATGCAAATTGAAGTTCGGTACTCGATTGTTGAAATGCTACTGAATGACCAAGTCACTTCTATTAATGTATTATTTATTTTCAATATGACCATTTCACTAACTTAATATGTTTCGACAAATAAAATGAGTAAAATGAAAAATTTGAAACTTTGAATTCGCATAAAGCAGGACATAATAAATATAAATTCATAAAAAAATTGTAGTTTGCAATTCATACTTTTTTTCGAATATTAATTTCATAATTCATAGTTCATATTATAAAATTTTTAAAATTACAAATGCAACGTATTTACATTTGGATTTTTTAGTGTTATAACCACACAAAAAATTATCACATTAGTATTATAATTTCAGGTGATATTAATAAAAATAAGAAAATTGTAATTTAACATTTGAAGCTCTAAATTTTGAATGTTTATAATTCAAAAACTTATCATCCAAATGACTAGAAATTTCGTATCTAGGCACAGTTTGAACTAAAGATTGAAATATATTGTCAAAATTGGGTATTGCCACTGAAAAAAACAACAACAAAAAAACCAAACAAAGTTTGATCTGGTTTTGATTTATGATGGGCTCCTAAAGCAAATGTTATATGCATTATTTAAAAGTATACCTTATTTTCAATTGTTTGGTACCAGTAACTTTCTTCTATTACAATTAATTGCAGAGTTAGTCGGAGTGTTTACTCTCCCCCCCCCCCCCCCTCTCATGACTGTACATTGAGATGGATGCTGGTATTTTATCTATCACAGCAGTATTTGGCCTTTTAAGTCCATATAGCCATATTCGCTCTTTGCAAATATTAGACCTTTTTCGAGGTATGACCGTCAAGGCCGTGGCTTGAAAAACAATTCGGAGGGGGATTTCTGTGTTAAGACAACACCTACTTGATACTATACAGTGTTAATTGGCGTCTTATATGATTAATTAATTAATTAATTAATACACATTCTCTAGTTCTATAATACAATTATTAGAATTTTTCAAATTTAATCAAAATTTAATATTTTAGTTTCGTTTTGTAAAATATTGCTTATAAAATTAATAGTAAAAACCATAGCAATGTTAAAATATTCAATTAGATATTTTAAGATTATTAGAGATTTTCAAATTTAATCAACATTTAATCAACATTTAATATTTTAGTTTCGTTTTGTAAAATATTGTTTATAGAATTTATAATAAAAACTATAGTAATGTCACTATATGCATTTAGATATTTTCAGATGATTTATGTTCAATATTATCAAAGCAAGTAAAAATATTTCTAGAGATTAAATAAATACACAAAAAGTTAAGAATTATCAAAATAAAATACAAATCTTACAATAATAAATATCCCTCTACTTATGAGAACAACATTTTATTAGTTTTTTAAATTATAAATGAAGACAAATTAAAAATATGAAACATTTTCATAAAAAAAGGAAACAAAATGAGATTTTCAATAAAAGATTTATATATTTCAGAAATAAATAACAAAATATATTTAGACATAAACATTAAACAATGTTAGGATATTGAATAAACTGAAATTCTAATAATTTTATAGCGAAAAAAAAAAGTTGAAAACACAAATTATTTTTACGAAGATTATTTTTTAAAGAGTTTTTTGTCTTCTGGTACAAAATTATTTGTAATAAATTTACAAATTGGCTTAATTATTTTTTAATTATTATTTAATATACCGATGTTTTATTATTTTTCTCTTTAAGCATTAATTAATGTAATTTGATTCCTGTAAATAAAAATCTCTAGCAAAATGTTTAACTTTTATGTACCAATATGTACTTGATAAAATTTCAGTTTATCAGATTTAAAAATGTTTAAACAAATTCTTATATATTTAATGAAAACATTAAGGCCCATTTTTGTTTACAAAGTAGAAAGTAAACGAACGAAATTATGTAAACAAAGGGATGGAAAGTTTTGGAAATTATCTAAATAAAGTTTTAATCTTAAAGCAATAAATGTCCATCTACATAATAAGACATCACTTTTTATAAATGAAGAAAAGTTGAAAATATAAATTATTTTTATAAAAAATGAAACAGATTTTTTTCTAAAATAGGTGGAATTATTACTCCTCATAAATGATAATTATATTTAATTGAGAGTTATATTAAACATAAGAATTGTATTTAAACATGAGCAAAAATTTTATAAAATAAAATAAATAAATTGTATTTTTAAGAATTTTGAAAAAAAAAAATAAGAAAAAAGTTGAAAATACAGAAATTTTTTTATAAAAAAGATTATTTTGAAAGCGATTTTTTATGAAATGCATCTGGCCTTTTATTATTATTAATAAAAACTGGTAAATAATTACTCTTTTTAAAAAAATCCTTTAAAAGATTAACATTTTATTATTTTTCTCCTTAAACATTATGTGATTTACTTAGTGTAAATAAAAATCTATAGCAAAATCTTTAAATTTTTATTTACTGTGTTTGGTAAAATTGGAATTTATCCAAAATCTCTTAACAGCTTGTTATATACTATTGAAAATAATAATAATAACATTCTTTGTTTACAAAGTAGGAACAAAATGAAAAATAAATATTTAATTATTTTTAAAACTAGCGGGATCTGCCCCCTACGAGCTATGCTCGCCAACCTCTATCCGGAAGAATGAATTATGATTAAAAAACAGTGGTTATCTCCCTGTTGACGGGTTGTTTTCGTCTTTGATTAAATCACATCAGTGAAACATATGAAAATAAGCTAATATAAAATGCTTTATGTAAGCAGAATCTTTGTCTCCGGGTATTTTTTAACAACGCTATAAGAAATTAAAAAAAAAAAAAAGACATTTTACAGGTATCGTTTTAAATCTGACGTAATTTTCACCAAAGTTTTCCTTCTAATTTTAATATTCACTTGAAAATACTTTTGTGGTTAGAAAGGAAATATTATTTGGGCTGTCTTAGAATTCTCAACACAAGAGCAATGCGACTCTTGTAGGCACTTCAATAACATCTGCATTGGTTCAAAATATCTCAATTTGTTGATTTTATGTAAGCAAGTAAACCCTATTGGTTTACAATGGAAGTCTATGGGAATTTAGCGAAATATTAGAGATATCGCCAAGTGGGCGTCACGTTTGGCGTCTAATTTTGGTCACCAACTTTGGCGATATATCGCCAACTTGGTGAGAAACATGGTCGCATTTGGCGACATAACAGGGTCCCCCCTATGGTAAAATCCCCTTATAGGTATGGAGATGCATTAAATGCTGTTCAATAACCAATGCGATACCTTTCATTCGGGCGTTGCCATTAAACAATTAACAAATAATTGCGATTCCTGTGCCATGTACGATAGCGTAACATATATGTAGACTAGTTTTAAAAGATTATATCAAACTATGAAATAAATGTCTTGAGCAATATTATTTTTAAATTTAAACTATTTGGCAATATTATGGTTTGACAATTTTAAATATGACGTAATTTCTTCCATTTGCGTCTTTTAAAGCATATTAAAGAATTTATTATTTTACAATTTTCTTTCTCTTTTAAAATTCACGTGTAAATATATTTTTTATGACGTATTTATCAATATTTTTCTGGTTTTAATAAGTAATCATTTAATTCTCATTTGAAAGTTTTTCCCTTTTTATAATAGTCACGTGTAAATAAATTTTTAATTTGAAAGAAATATTATCCTTTGCGCTGTTTTTAAATTTGGCAACAATTTAAAACAGTACCCTTTTCTAAAAGTTGTAAAAAATATATCTCGAAATGCTGAAAATTTGAATTTAAAATAGAAATAAAACCTCAAAAAATGAGTCAAATTAAAAACATAAATGCAGTCTGCACACCGAGAACTTCTAATGTATAAAATGATCTAAAAAAGATTAAATTCCTACATATAATTTTTGCTCCTATAAAACTTTTTTAATGGAACGATTTTGACCAACTTTAGCATTAAATATCTCTTAAAATAATTCTGCGATTTGAAAACTGCCTGCATTAGCGTATTTATCAAACATTTGTCTATAATATTACCGATGTTCATATTTTTATATGCAATATTTTTCTTAATATTAACGAAGAAAGGCCCCCGGTCACAAAAAATTCAAAGCCGGCGGCGGCGGTGACAGCGTTAGTTATATTTTTTTTAGAATAGAGAGAAAAGATCATTTAGTGGGATAATTCATAAGATAAGCAGCGATTATATATATATATATATATATATATATATATATATGGGGCATTCTCACAATCTTTTGACTTTTGGGAAAAAAATGTGGCGAATTAAACTTGCTAAAATAACATTTTAATCTGATAGACGAATGCTTTAATGATTCAAAATAAAGAAAAAATGGTCAGCGGCGAAATTTTTTTTATTTAACTGAGGTTTAAGTTAAACTTGCGAGTTTAATTTTCCTTACCATTTTACCCCTATAACTTTTTATTTTCTTCTAAATTTTTACATATAATGAATTTGGATAGTACCCACAGGACATTCAAATAAGAAATAATAACAATGTAGTACTTTTAATACAGAATTTTTGTATAACATTGTCTTAAAGGGGTGTTAAAGAAGGGACGGAAAGGGAAAAAAAGGGGATGGTATTGGAAAAAAAAAGAAAAGTGCCCAGCTAAACTGATGGCTTTGAGCTCACAAGCTATTCACACTAATTGTATATTATACTCTTATTTTAAAGAATAATGCCCCTCAGAAAAATAAGTGAAGGGGAATAGCCCCCGTTTCCCCCTTTATACTTAACCAGTGAACCTCCAAATCTAATCAGGGAAGCTCCTTAACATAATAAACCGGTATACCAAATATGGATCAAATCAAATAATCCTGCAAAAAAAAAAAAAAAAAAAAAAAAAAAAAAAAAATATATATATATAAATTAAGAGGTTGGGCTAGCCCCCCTTTATCCTTAACCAATGAATCCCCAAAACGAATCAGGGAAGCTCTTAACATAATAAACCGATACACAAAATTTGGAGGAAATCGAATAATTCTGCATAAAAAACCCGTTTATCTAAATTAAGGGGGGTGGACTAGCCCCCTTTCCCCTTTATCCTTAACCAATGAACCACCAAAACTAATCAGGGAAGTTCCTTAATATAATAAACCGGTATACCAAATTCGAAGCAAATCAAATAATTCTGCATGAAAAACCAATTTATCTAAATTAAGAGGGGTGGGCTAACCCCCCTTTTCCCCCTTTAACCTTAACCAATGAGCCCACAAAACTAATCAGGTAAGTTCCTTAACATAATAAACCGGTATACCAAATTCGGAGATATTGGAATAATTCTGCATGAATAACCCATTTATCTGAATTAAGGGGGGTGGACTAGCCCCCCTTTTCCCCATTTATTCTTAACCAATGAACCCCCAAAACTAACCAGGGAAGTTCCTTAACATAATAAACCGGTATACCAAATTCGGAGCAAATCGAATAAATCTGCATGAAAAACCCATTTATCTGAATTAAAGGGGGGTGGACTAACCCCCTTTTCCCCCTTTATCCTTGACCAATGAATCCCCAAAATTAATCAGGGAAGCTCCTTAACCTAATAAACCGTTATACCAAATTCGGAGAAAATCGAATAATTCTGCATGAAAAATCCATTTATCTGAATTAAGAGGGGTGGACTAACACCGCTTTTCCCCTTTTATCCTTATCCAATGAATCTCCAAAACTAATCAGGGAATTTCCTTAACATAATAAACCGGTATACCAAATTCGGAGCAAATCGAATCATTCTGCATGAAAATCCAATTTATCTGAATTAAGGGGGGGGGGACTAATCTCCCTTTTCCCCCTTTATCGTAAACCAATGAACTCCCAAAACTAATCAGGGAAGCGCCTTATCACAATGAACCTAGAAAAAATTTTTGAAGCAAATCGGATGTTTCTATCAAGAGTTATCGCGTTACGTACGTACATACGTACATACAGAACGGGCGGGCACATAAGCTCTCAGGCTTTGATAGCCTGTGAGCTAAAAAAGGGACGAAATGGTAAAAAAGGGGATGGTAAGGATGGAACGGTTAGGAAAATTACCACCTATTTTTAGGAAAATCATGTTAAGACTAAGTGATAGCCACAATGTTCATTGATTAAAAAAAAAAAACAGTTGTTAACATTAGATTTAATTATTATTATTTTTTTAATTTACCTGAAAAAGTGCAGGAATAAACCTTGGGGACGGCGAGACTACCAATAAAGCCACGATGCTTGAAATTGATATTTAAATGCTGATTTAAATTCTACAGTAAATTTCCTGCCAAAGAATTTTAGACATTATTTCTCTAGCATATTTCTGCATGAGAAAAAACTTGAAAAAATTCTGTGGCTGCATCTGAAATGATTCTCTGTATAATTTTAGAAGAGGGATGGTAAGGAATCTAAAACCCAGGGACAGAGTTTAAAAAATAATGACAACCCTAAAAATGTGTGCAGATTAATTTTTGCTAAATATTTTTATAAAACAATAGTTCCAGTTTCAGAAAAAAATTACATCGAATTATTTTTATTGAAACAATTTTATCCAGGCAGCTCCAAACTTAAAAATCAGCACCAGGGACACGGGATGGTAAATGAGTTTTCCTGGTATTTGGACCCCCAACATCGTCCAAAACTTATTTATCTCGTTAATATTGTTATGCAATCATGCAATGGTATGTTCCCCAGTATATGAAATAAAAGAAACACAAAAAAGTGTATTCAGCAAAAAATTATTATTCAGGGACATGAAAGTCAAAAGGTTGTGAGAATGCCCCATATACAATTTGTCTGTTCAAGAAAAGCTCGGAGTTGTATTGTGGGGTATTGTCTTCGGTTGTTTAACAGTGACGTAAAAAAAAAATGCCCGAAAGCTTTGTGTCAAGTAGGTGTTGGTTTAACCCGTGAAGGGAAGAATGAGTCATTTTGACTACTTGTCGGGCTAATATAAGGGGGAAAGACAAGGTGAAGCTGTGCATTCTACCTTTAAAATATCTGAAATTTGTTGAAAAAGGGGAAAAACAATCTAATATGTGAAAAAATGTCATTTTCAAGGAGGCGACAAAATGACTCTTAATACTTCCAATGAAGAGGATAAGAATCCAGGGTTAATATTTTACTCTTATTATCTTTATTTTAAATCCTTTTTTTTCTAATTTAATAAAGGCGTATGTTAAAAAAAGCGTAAAATTTCATTGTGAATTAGAATAATTTAATGATAGAGTTATTGCAAAAGAAAGCTTTATCTTTCAGTCTTCTTCATCGAAATAAAATTTTACTCTCACTAGCAAGGCCCAGGGATTTGTGGACGTGCAAATAAAGCACACTTTCTGAAAATCTTCTTAAAATGTACTTTGTGTTCTCATTAACATGTAGTGAAAATTACATTGCTACTACTAATAAAAAGAGAAAAGCTTCGTTTAAACCCATTTTCAACATCCCTATTACGAAAAACGGGTAAAATGTTGTCTATATATGAATTCCGTCATTCATTTATTCTAAAGTGGAAAATTGAATCGGTAATTTCAAAATAATCATGATTTTAGAAAGTTTTTCCTTCCTTTCACCCTTTTAAATTTTGAAAATTGTTCTTAGTGAGCATTTACAACTTAAACGCATACACCATTTCATCTTTCAAGTAATAATAATCCCTAATATGAATTTGCAGTTTAAATTCCACAGTTTCAAATAATCATAATTTTGTAGCATTTTTTCGTTTTTGCACCTGCTTCTCTACAGGAGCCGAGAGAAAAAATGGCCTATGCTTCAATAGAGACAGTGAAAATTATAAATGCTGAAAGAATTTTGAAATTAGTTAGGTAATTTCAGAGTACAAGTTTTTAGCTTTAACAATTTCTAAATAATACTGATTTTAGAACTTTTTCTCTCTTACATCAATTGAGAGATAGAAACTTTGAGATAAATAAAATCTAATGTCTAAGCAGAACTAGTCAATATTATAATACTGAAAGAAACTTTAAAATGGGTGGATAGTTTCTGAAAAATAGAGAATTTAAGACTTTTCTGATCATTTTTACCTTTTGAATTTTGAATTTCGATTTTCCTTGATCACCGTCTTCAATTTGTGGAAAAGTTTTACGTGATAGAGGAATTGTTGAACTCAGCGTGTCGAAAACTATTTAGAAACACCCAAACGATCCAGAAAAAAATGTAAAACTACAATTTTATAGGCCTGTGTTATCTGTAGAATTTTGTTTTCTGAAGATTATGCACTACTATATATATATATATATATATATATATTGGGCTGTTTAATAGCCTCTGCTTATTAAACAGGAGAGGACCCTTTAATTGCCTTCGAGGAGGACTTAAAGGAATCGACTGGGAGCGGAGACTTAATGTCCAATCCGCACCTTCCACCGGTACAGCCTGTTAGTACCCTTGCCTAGTGCATGTGGAACGAACGCCGATGGGCTTCCTCCAACCCGCTTGGCCAGCGTGGAGGAATTTGGCCACCTACCCCCCTTATTTTACCATGAATTCACAAAATAAATCACGGCCCTTAATTCCCGGCGGTCTGAATGTTCCTGGTTACGGCAGCGATCAGAAAGACATGAAGACAGAGGGTGCTAAGAATAACCGGGCTCGGCTAGGCTGCCGCTGCCATAAGTTGATGACCTTGACTACCGATAATGGACGATCCCTATCTTCGGAAAATCGTTTACAGGAACTTGAAGAAGAATTAGAAAGAATCAACTGGGACATCCTAGGATTATGTGAAGTAAGAAGAAAAGGAGAAGAGAAGATAGATCTTGCCAGCGGACATGTATTATACTACAGAGGCACAGAAGATGGAAGAACAAGCGGTGTAGGATTTCTGATTCATAAAAGGTGGAAGAATCACATCGTAGAATATGATAGTGCATCAGATAGAGTTGCAAGGTTAGTAATACAAGTGTCCAGAAGATACAAGCTGCAAATTACCCAAGTTTATGCACCAACAGTAAGCTATACTGATGAAGAAGTTGAGGATTTCTATGAAGAAGTAGCTTCAATGCATCAAAAGGGAAAATGCTACATAAAATTAATAATGGGAGACTGGAATGCTAGAATTGGGGAAAAAGAGAAAGGTGAGTTATCAGTAGGAAATCATGGATATGGGGTGCGAAATGAAAGAGGAAACAGATTGATTGAGTTTGCAGAATGTGAACAGTTGTATATCATGAATTCATTTTTCAAGAAAAAGCCACAAAGAAAATGGACATGGCGTTGTGCAAATGGCTCAACAAGTGAAATCGACTACATCTTAACAAACAAAAAGCATCTTATTCAGGATTGCAGCGTTCTCAAGAACTTCAATACAGGAAGTGATCACAGGTTGGTTAGATGAAAACTGCTGTTAAATACTAAAGTGGAAAGAATGAAGCTTTTGCAACACTCAAAGAAATCAATCGATATAATAAATCTCCAGAAACATAAAGAAGAATTCCATTTGGAACTTAAAAACCGTTTCCAAGTACTTCAATCAGCTTTAGAAGAAGAGCAAGATGTTACAGTAGTGAACAAGAAACTAACCAGTACTCTACAAGATATTGCAAAAAAGATAGCCGGCGATGCACAAGTAAAGCAGACAAAGAAAATAACAGAAGAAACAAGAAGATTGATGAAGAAACGCAGAGAATTTAAAATGAAGAAAAACGATCCTAAATCAAGAGTTGAATATGCTGAATTATGTAAAACGGTAAGAAAATGTGTTACAGAAGATATCAGAAAATTTAACTCTGATCTTGTCAAGAAAATTCTAGAAGATAACAAAAGTTTAAAATCAGCCAGGCGAAAACTTTGTGTTGGAACAAAAGGTATTTTTGCACTAAAGAGGGCAGATGGAACAATCACCAAAATCAATAAAGAAATAGTACACATTGTCGAAAAATTCTATAACGATTTATATAAATGTGAAGATCAGAGGGAAATCAACTTATGTGATCCACGAGAAAACTTAACAGAAACCGATGCCATAATCCCAGTGACGACAGACGAAGTTTTACAAGCCATTAAATTTATGAAAAAAGGTAAATGCCCCGGAGAAGATGGAATTACAATCGACCTTATCAAAGAAGCAGGAGAAGAATTTGCAAAAATGCTATCCTTACTGTTTTCCAAATGTCTCCAGAAGTCAGATGTACCAGAAGACTGGAATAATGCTGTGATGGTGCTACTTTACAAGAAAGGAGAGAAGGAAAACATTAAAAACTACCGTCCAATCAGCTTACTGTCAGTGATTTATAAAATTTTCACCAAAGTTTTAACGACAAGACTTGAATCAGCTCTGGACTCAGCTCAACCTAGAGAACAAGCAGGATTCCGAAGTGGATTCAGTACAATGGATCATATCCAAACGGTAAGGGAACTCATAGAAAAACATAAAGAATATAATTTACCTCTTTGCCTTGCCTTTATTGATTATGAAAAAGCATTTGATTCGGTCTACACATCAGCAGTAGTAGAATCTCTAGAGGACATTGGTATAGACAAACCTTATATCAATATTATAAAGAAGATTTACAAGAAAGCAACAGCAACCATCCGCTTGGACAAAGGAAAAGCAAAGGTCAAGCTTGGAAGAGGGGTAAGACAAGGAGACACCATTTCGCCTAAGCTTTTTACTGCTGTCTTAGAAAATATTTTCAAGAAGCTGGATTGGGAAAACAAAGGGATTAGAATAAATGGGGAATATTTAAGTCATCTCCGATTCGCTGACGACATTCTAATTTTCAGTAACAGTCCTGAAGAATTGGAAAATATGCTAAAAGATTTGGCAGAAGCTAGCATTAATGTGGGATTAAAAATAAACTTGGAAAAGACTAAGGTGATGTTCAATTCATTTGCATCAAAAAAGAAAATCGTCTACAACAACACTGAAATTAAAGAAGTGCAAAGTTATGTGTACCTTGGGCAAGAAATATCATCTGATAATAGTATCATGAATGAAATCAGAAGAATAAGAAATGGATGGAGTGCTTTTGGGAAGAACAATATTATTCTGAAGAGTAGCATGCCCCTGTATTTGAAAAGAAAGGTATTTAACCAATGTGTTTTGCCTGTCCTAACTTATGGAGCAGAAACATGGACGCTAACAAAACGGATGGTACAAAGATTACAAACAACACAGAGAAGTATGGAAAGATGTATGCTAGATATAACTAGAAGAGACAGAAAAAGAATAACCTGGATAAGAAGTCAGACGAAAGTTTTTGACATCATTGAAAGAATTAAACGGCTAAAATGGAAATGGGCTGGGTACATCGCAAGAAGACAAGACAATAGATGGAGCACAAACACCCTACAGTGGTATCCCAGAGATGTAAAACGGCCAAGAAGACGACCTCAAGTAAGATGGAGTGATGAAATCAGAAAAGTAGCCGGTGTAAATTGGATGACTAAAGCACTAGACAGGAAACATTGGAAAAATCTGGGGGAGACCTACATCCAGCAGTGGATTGAAAACGGTTGATGATGATGATGATGATATATATATATTATATATATATTTATCCATTTTTTCTACCATGTTCCGTAATTTAACATTATAGAAATATATCTTTTTAATTTTCTAATTAAATCGTTTCTTTCCCGTAGCCACAGCTTAAAAAATGACACAATAATGTGAAAAAAGTAACAATAACGCGTTGCTATATTTTTTCATTTTTGAAATTGACGTCATTCTAAACAGAAAACGCACATTATTTATATACAAAATAAAAACTCCAACTATAAGAGCGGTAAAATGACGTAGCACCTTAATTTAATTGTTTTTTAAAATTAAAATATCTACTTTAATACAAACAGTCAAATTTCATGAAAACAATTTAGTAACAAGAAAAAAAGGCTAGATATGATCTCACATTCCATCAAATCTTTTCAACGTGTAGTCAACTCACCGTAAATAAATGGCTCCTATATTTGTTTACTTCTTCGATTGTATACTACAGCCATAATCTGTCAAGTTCGTGTTCTATTTTATGTTATTTTTGGCGTTTTAATTTCGTTTGCCAATTTAGTTATTGAATATTACACGAAAACAGACAAATTCTAAATTAGTTACAATGTTTTTGAACAATTGAGTTAATATTTTGTAATTGGATTGGAAGCATATTTAAAAAATATGCATGCTTGAAAATTACTTTAAAAACCATAAAAAAATCTGTAAATTGAGATAAACATTACAAACAGATCTTGCTGAAAGTACTTTTGTTTTCTATAAGACGTTGAAACAATCGAATGTGCGAGGTTTAGAGGTTAAATTGCAGTAAAAGGGAAATTAATTATTGCGTTAGGTTGTTGCCACAGAAAATATGATACCAGGTTACTCATAGACATGTCTTTTCTTTATACTATTGCATTAAGAGTAAACGGGTTCATTTTTCATAATCGGGTTGCATGTACCTTTAAAAATATCCATGCTTGAAAATTACTTTAAAATCCATTAAAATGAGAAAATTGAGACACAATTTTGAAACAAATTTCATTTGAAAGAACTTTTTTCTATTCGACATTGTAAAAAATGAAATTGTGTGATATTTAGAAGTTAGAAAAATTGCAGTAAAGGCGCAATTTATGGGTTACAATTTATGGAACACAATTTATGGTCACTGACATAGTGTTTGTACTTTATATATATACCATGCAAACGAGAATTTCACTAAATGCTGCGCGATTTGGTGGAATTTTTTCTTTTTGTATTGTGAGGAAAATCACACATTTTTCTCTTACATCCGGCAAAGATAACGCGCATTCTGTAATTAAAGCTCAGGGATTTTACTATGGTTGCGAGACAATAACGTCATGTTTTCTGATTGCCTTTTTAACGTTTTGTGGATGGGAATGAATGCACAAGTTTCAGTTGTCGTGATTGACGTAATTGTCTTAATTTATATTACCTGGAAGGCTCCTTATAATTGACACGGGCGAAGCCGGGTAGTTCTGCTAGTTATACATACAAAAGCCGTTCTCTGTGTGTATGTCCTTTATACAAATCTTTAATTTTTGACCGATTTGCACGAAACTCAATGTACATACGTTTTAGAAAGTGAAAAAGATCACTGTCTACTTTAAAAAATTATCAGACCACTATTTATCCCTTTTTTCTACCACTTCCATAATTTAACATTATAGAGATATCTCTTTTTAAATCTTTTTTAATTCAAACGTTTCTTTCCTGTTGCCAAACCCTAAAAAATGACACGATAATGTGAAAAAAGTAACGATAACGCGTTGCTATATTTTTGCATTTTTGAAATTGAAGTCATTCTAAACAGAAAATGCACATTATTTATATATAAACTAAAAACTTCAACTATAAGAGCGGTAAAATGACGTAGCACTTTAATTTAATTGTTCTTTAAAATTAAAATATCTACTTTAATACAAACAGTCAAATTTCATGAAAACAATTTAGGAACAAGAAAAAAAAAAGGCTAGATATGACCTCACATTCCATCAAATCTTTTCAACGTGTAGTCAACTCACCGTAAATAAATGGCTCCTATATTTTGTTTACTTCTTGGATTGTATACTACAGACATAATCTGTTAAGTTCGTGTTTTATTTTATGTTATTTTTGGCGTTTTAATTTCGTTTGCCAATTTAGTTATTGAATATTACACGAAAACAAACAAATTCTAAATTAGTTACAATGTTTTTGAACAATTGAGTTAATATTTTGTAATTGGATTGGAAGCATATTTAAAAAAATATGCATGCTTGAAAATTACTTTAAAATCCATAAAAAAATCTGTAAATTGAGATAAATATTACAAAAAAATCTTACTGAAAGTACTTTTGTTTTCTATAAGACGTTGAAACAATCGAATGTGCGAGGTTTAGAGGTTAAATTGCAGTAAAAGGGAAATGTATTGTTGTGTTAGGTTGTTGCCACCGAAAATATGATACCAGCGTTACTCATAGACATGTCTTTTCCTTATACTATTGCATTAAGGGTAAACGGGTTCATTTTTCGTAATCGGGTTGCACGTACCTTTAAAAATATCCATGCTTGAAAATTACTTTAAAATCCATTAAAATCAGAAAATTGAGATACAATTTTGAAATAAATTTCATTTGAAAGAACTTTTTTCTATTCGACATTGTAAAAAATGAAATTGTGTGATGTTTAGAAGTTAGAAAAATTGCAGTAAAGGCGAAATTTAGGGGTACAATTTATGGGGCACAATTTATGGGGCACAATTTATGGGCACTGACATAGTGTTTGTACTTTATATATATACCATTCAAACGAGAATTTCACCAAATGCTGCGCGATTTGGTTTAATTTCTTTTTTTCGTATTGTGAGGAAAATCCCACATTTTTCTCTTACATCCGGCAAAGATAACGCGCTTTCTGTTATTAAAGCTCACGGATTTTACTATGGTTGCGAGACAATAACGTCATGTTTTCTGATTGCCTTTTTAACGTTTTGTGGATGGGAATGAATGCACAAGTTTCAGTTATTGTGATTGCCGTATTATTTCGTTTTAATTTATTTTACCTGGAAGGCTTCTTATAATTGACACGGGCGAAGCCGGGTAGTTCTGCTAGTATATATATATATATATATATATTTACAAAAAATTAATACAGGTATAATAACACGAAATGTTTGGATCATTTTACTTACTGTGATGATATGAAACGTATTGCGCCTTTCATCAACTTCGACTGACAGTTTGAAAATAATATTGTGATTGTACCCAAGTTTTCGAATGTGTATTAAACACTCCAACCAATCAAATTTGTTTTCTTTCCATTTCTTTCCTGCAACGACGGGCCAACCTCCGAAAGTGGAAAGAACTTCTTTAAGAGGTTTAGCACCTGCTTCTTCAATTGCATCTGAAATATATTAATCCTGGTTAGTGTCATATTACAGAATGCATTTAACTGATATCAAGAAAGAAAATTAATTTATTTAATTGAATGTATACATCCGACATGTATGTTATTCAACAACTATGCTCACAAGAAAAAAAAAAGCACCCATAGTCGTCGTCTGGTCCGTCCGTCTGTCCGCATATAACAGCGTAAAAACTACCCGACCGACTGGTTTGAAATTTAATATATATATAATCTTTGTAGAATTTTGTCGAGTCATTTCAAATTTTGTGAAAATCGAATCAAACCTTAAAAAAATATTAATAAAGTTTCCTTCATTCCTTTAAATCCTATCATACATAATTAATTCAGTGATATCTCGTGATAGGTAATGATTCTAGGTTGCCATGGTGATTACGTCATATTTAAGATGGAGCCCTAACATTTCCGTATTACTGAATTTAATATATATATATATATATATATATATATATATATGTAATCGTAATAAATTTTGTATTCATGCATTTTTGTATAAGAGTGCAACAGCTATTGCACCAAGATATGAATGTTTATAAAACTAGTTACAATGCAAACGCACCTCATTTGCCACGTTTGACATAGAATTTCTGACTCGTTTTAGTTATGTTCACTTATAAATTTGCTATCGACGGATAAATGGGTGCCACGCAGTAGCAAAATTTCCCAAAATCTTGGCCGAAACTCGAATATTCTTCTGCTTGTCTGAGTTTTCTCCAAAATCAAGCTAATAGTTAGTATGGAAATTTGCGCTACTAAAAAACTCATGAAACGTAGAATTAGATGGTATCATACAATGTAATTTTATGCATCTTAATTCATGCCATTTCGTGAATTTTTTGGGTTAAGTAGTTAAATAATAAAACAGAAGATTTTTGACAAAATAGCGAAAATTAGCAGTTAAAATTAAACATGACGTAAAAGTAAGATTACGAACTATTTTTATGATTTATTAATTCAAGTGGATTTCAAACTTTTCCATACAGTTATGTAAGAAAATATGAAACTGCACATTATGTGATGGCTTTATTGAAAGCTCGTATAAATACTAGATATCAAAAGATGAAGGCATATCTTTTCTGAAACACAGTCCACCATGACACAGTAAAAAATAGCATCAGGAAAATATTAATTGTCAGAGTATTGTTTTGAACAATGAAGGTCATTAATTTTTTAAACATTTACCATCACTATGGTATGACCTAAAATAAACTGCAAGTCTCATAAGACAGAATTTCGACAAACTAATAATAGACAGAAAGAAATTATAAAGACCTGAATTCTGCACATTTTTCTGTTAGAACTTTTGTAATTGTAGTGGATTTATCTGTTGTATTTGTTTTTTAATTGAGTATTTTAAAATATACTGAATCATGAGTCAAAATGCTAGCTTTCAAAACAGTATTCAAGAGAAGAGATAATAGTATAAAATTTTAATAAGTGCTATTACTATCTCCGAAGTTATTCAGAAAAAACAGGCTATTATCTCTTTTTCCTCCTGTATTATAATAATTTATATATTGAAAAATTTTCAAAAATCAGCATTTTCGAAAGCCTGTAGCTCAAAAGAGAGCAGTGGTATTCATATATGATTTGCTAAGGAAAGAGCTCTATATTATACTGTTTGTAATCTGCAAGTAGTATTCTGTTTTTTCAAATGTTCTATAAAATATGGAATGTTGAAATTGGAGAAATGAATACCAATCACGAATACAAAAGCCATTTAGAAACAAGAAACGTTTTACTAAATGAGTTTTCTGGGTTTAGTTAGTTAAAAGTACAGTGAACGACAGAAATTTTTTTAAACTGAACTCCAAAAATGTATTCAATAAAATGTTTTTTGTGTTTTTAAATGTCCTTTTTATTCCTTCTTGGCTGTCATTCCTCAAATTGCAAGATTTCGTATATCATATACCAGTTGGAAAAACAGGGTGCGACTTACAGATGAACAGTATGCAGAAGTGTTCTTCTTTGCTAAATCCCTAATGAATCTCACTTTTCCCTTTTGAGTTACAAGTTGTCGAAAATGCTTATTTTTGAATATTCTCAATGTTTAAATTGTTATAATTCAGGCGGAAAAAGAGCTGACACTCTGATTTCTTGCCCATGTTCAGAGGTAGTAATAACACGCATAAAAAAGGCATATTGTGATCTATTTTTATTCACGACATATCATTTTTTAAAAAGAGGCATTTTAGCTAATATTTCAGTATATTTTAAAGTACTAAAAAAAAGAAAGAAAAAAGATAATTCCTAGTTAAAAAAAATATGTGCATATTTTTTGAATATTTGAATTTTGTAAAATCGCAGCTTTGAAGACCTCTATTTAAAAGGATTTTTAAGATAGAAGTTTTTTGCCAATGAATTTTAATTTCTTTTTTTTATGTAGATTTCGTCATAGAAAGTTTGGGAAGATTAACAGTAATAAGTCGCGGCAGCCCATGTTTGTCGAAATTCTGTGGGCGGCCCCATAACGTTCTTTACTTTATGCATTAAAGATGAACTAAACATACTACTTCTAGGATTTTGATTCTGAGCATCCCGAATTCGTCTATCTCTGTCTACTACAGTAAAAAAAAACACAAAGCGAGAAATAAAGAATGTTTAGGACGCGGGATCAAAGAATAATTGCAGTGTAGCTAATTTAGCATATTTTTTAAAAATTAAATATCTACTGTTATTTCCAATTCGCCTTAATTATTTTGTTAATAAATGAACAAATATTACTATTCCGAAACAGTGGTTTATATGCCAACAAAAAAAAAATCCCATAAATTGGCAATACTGGAGAAGAGAGAAGGAATTTACAACTTGGTCAATGAGTTTGGGTCTTAAGCAAAAAAAAAAAAAAAAAAAAAAAAAATTCCTCAAAGGAGCTAAAACCTATTGCGTATTAAGCGGGATCGTGTAATAAGCATTTGCGTATTAAACGTGATATTTTTTGCATTAGCCTTATGGGCAATAGTCAAGGAACCGGAAAAAATCCGCGTATTAAGCGGGATCGCGTATTAACCGTGAACTTCTTAACCAGGTCCAACTGTATTATAAAAAAAATCCTTGGAAAAATGTCTTACGTAAAATATCCAATCAAAAATCAGCAACTGTTGTTTTATTCGTCTAATCTTCCATAATCGGGCTCATAGTCGATGTTGGCGACGCAATGACTAAAATAGCCTTAAAATCGCTGAAATACGTGTTTAACGATTTTTTTAGCCGTATTTTATGCTTCTACCTAAACCTGCAGCTGAGATATGGCGAAATGACCTAGAACACTTGACCCCCCATTTAACCCCCTTAGTGGCTGAATTTCTAAAATCGCTGAAATACGAGTTTAATTATTTTTTTGTAGATTTGTTATGCTGAATTTTTGCGTCCTTACCTAAAACTACTACTGAGATACGGTGAAATGTCCTAAAGCTTTCGACCCCCTATTTTACCGTCTTAGTGGTTGAATTTCTAAAATCTCTAAAATATGTGTTTAACTAATTTTTTAGTATAAGGTGTACCAATCTGACGTAAGGACGCTATCAAAGTTGCCGAACTGGCTTTTGATTTAATTTTGTCTTCTCACAGGATTCATGGCGCATTAGACAAAAGCGCGTCGTTTTGAATGAAGTTGCATGAGTGTAACTGATCGTTAAAACAGATGATGAACTGGATGGAAGCGTACAGAGTCGAGCAGCGAGGCGTTGTGCGTTTTTTGGTGGCTGAAGGAGCCGTGAACGCAGATATTTTTCGCCGAATGAAGCATGTTTAAAGTAAACACTGTTTAGACCGTACAGCTGTAAACAACTGGTGCAATAGTTTCAGACAAGGCAGACAGACAGACAAGAATTTACCAAGACCAGAACAGGCCCACGCTGTCATTA
The DNA here is from genome assembly GCA_963932465.1 of Maratus speciosus. Taxonomy (NCBI): domain Eukaryota; kingdom Metazoa; phylum Arthropoda; class Arachnida; order Araneae; family Salticidae; genus Maratus; species Maratus speciosus. The sequence goes on from CAWVRF010001061.1 coordinate 80,129, forward strand.
CCAATACATTAGTCGCCGCTGTCGATGAGATGTTAGAAATAACAGACGAGTAACGACATGCGAAATTTCGGATCACACATTTACGTCCTCGAGCCACTTAAGAGGCCGCTGCACTGAAACTCCCCGATCGCGAAATCTCATGTTAGCCCATGGGAAAACTTTGAAGCGCGATGACTCATTACCTAATATAATTATTAAAGTACCGTTTTCACCATGAGAAAGTAGATGTCAGATGCCGATGATGTGTCTTTTTAAAAATTGTCTAAGTAAATTTTACGTATTTTTAAGAACATGACAAAATTTAATCAAATGGAAATTTCAAAGTTTATAGTTATTTTTTATGTACTTAAAATTTACGGATATAATTTCTAAAAACGCACATTATCGTCATCTGACATCTACTTTCTGATGGTGAAAACGGTTTTTAATAATTCTATTAGTCAAAGTTTCCCCATAGGCTAACATGGGATTTCGCGATCGGGGAGTTTCAGTGCAGCGGAGCCTTAAGAAAGACCTTCGAAGATAACTGTTTACTTCGGACGACGAAGTGAACAATAGGGTACGAACATTCTTCCGAGATAAGCCCCAAGAGGTCTACGCCAGGGGTATCGACCTACTGGTGACACGATGGGACAAATATCTCAACAAATCGGTTGATTATTTTTAGAGTTGTAATAAAATACTTACTTCTGAACTCTGTTTCAACTTTTTATTTGGGCATCCTTTATAGATTTAGTATACTGGATTTTACGCTCCTACCTAAACTGCTACCGAGATATGGCAAAATGACCTAAAGCTTTCGACCCCCATTTAAATCCCCTGGAGTGAATTTTCTTAAATACTTTCTAACAGTTTGCTTAGGTCATAAAATCAATCTACTGTCTAGATTTCGTGATCCTGACTTAAGTCGTTTCACATCTACGTTGATATCTCAATCAGTCAGTCGCTCATATCTTTATAATATTAGTATATTAGCACACGAGGAATAGCAGTGTATTTTTACTGTGCTCCTTAAACTGACGCGGCTTTTTCACCGGTGAAGCTGTAAAAAAATACTTTATTAGAGTGCTTATAATAGAAATCTGACTATCATTAGAAATGGACAGTAGTTTGTAATTGTTTAGTTACATGTGCATTTTAAAATGTACTTCAAGGGAAATATAAATCGATTTAGTTAGCTTTAGAGCATAGTATAATATATAGAATCAATACTACACTCATTAATTCTTTAGTTAGGCACATTTTAGCCAGATTTTAGAAAATAAATTTGAAATTCTATTAAAAGTCAAGAGTGAAAAAGTTGCAGAAATGTATGGGATCAGTTAAGTCGTGAATAAATAAGTAAATAAAATTTGAAAATGCAATGATGAGATGACGAAGCACGGATCCTACTTGATCGCTGACGGGTCATATCTAAAGTTGACCAAGCGTCTCCTTAATATGCGCGATAAAGATATCTGAAAACCTTAACATTGACATTTCATGCTTAATTTGAAACAAAAATGCTTAATTTGAATATACAGGGTGTCCGGTCTCAATGGTGTCCAATAGCTAATTCCTAAACCGTTACTCACAGAGATATTGTTCAAATTACAAAATGTTTTTACATGAGATAAAGAAACATTTTTAATGCGATTTGAGCCAAGAAAAACATTTCTTAAGATATTATGCAATTTAAATTTTTATACGGTCAACCTGTCCTATAAGTTACATTTAATAGAAATATCCTATTACTATAAGAACTAAGCTAAAAATAAGTCTAATTCTTCTACGATTAAAACCGACCGAGTAATAGCTGTTTAAAATTGAAGCATCTTTTTTGCTGCTGCGAAATAGGTGCTATTGACAAATTTACTAGAAATATAAATAATTATCAGAAAAAAATAATAGTTGAGAATGAAATTGACATAACAATATAAATTTGAAATCTATTTTCATTCAGATATATTAAAAGCAAAATACTTGTACTGAAAATATAAATGAAAAACAAATAGAATTTTTATAAATGAAATTATGAAAACGAACAGTTTCGATTCTTTACAAAATAAAACATTTGTGAAAATACAATTATTTAAACCAATCTGAAACTTAATTAATAAACATAAACAGTATCATAGTACTTATACGATGTGACTGCTTTAAGTACAGGTACACGCGAAATAAATTCTTATAATAATTTAAGCTCTTTGTGTATGATCCCTCGAAGCATAGCCCAACTCATCTGTCTTTGGATGCAGAAAATTGGTGTAAGTCTTGCAAGTCAAAGTTTCATAACTCAGTCAATTTTAGTTTTAGATGAATGGGACTTATTTTGTTTTACTTTTAGTGTAATAGGAAATTTTCCCTAAATATCACTTATAGGACCAGGGGACCTAATAAAAAATTAAATTTCTTAACTTTTTAAGAAATGTCTTTATTTATAAAAACGACCTTTAAAATAATTTTTCACCTCATTTAAAACATTTTGTAATTGGAACTATATGTCTATGACCAATGGTTTAAGAATTAGCCATTGGACACCGTTGAGAGTGGATACTCTGTATTTACAAGTCCTTCCGCTTTCGAATTAATGCGACACAATTTTGGATACGAGATACTTTGCACGTGTTTCTGTGTTCAAGGCATAATCGCGAGTAGTACAGGAAATATAATTAATAAAAATTGTGCAAAAAATTGAAAAGCTTACTTAGATCCATGCACGAGTTGTACAAATCCTTAATCATTTTGTCATAGGGCGGGTCTGAGTCCTTTAATTTCTTTTCCAAAAGATCTAGAAAGTGAAAACAATATCAATAGAAATGGTTAATGGAACTTTCTCTATTCTCTCAATCAGCTTGCAGTGTGTTGAATGAAAATATTATCATTAATAAATAAATATTTTTCTAATAATATTCTTGCAAAATATAGGAATACAAACACATTTTATTAATAACTCATCGACATATTATTCCAAAACATACATTTTTAAATTCGAAAACTTTTTGCTTTTATAATTAAATTAGAAAACTTAATGTATAGAATTTTTGGTTTTTCATATTTTAAATAAGACCAGTAGCGTAGTGGTCAGCACGCCTGTCTGCCACGCTACAGGTAGCGAGTTCTGCTCCCGGCTGGGCGAGGTTAACTCAACCTTTCATCCCTTCGGTGTCGATAAAATGAGTACCAACTTTGCTTGGGAACTAAACACCGAGGGTCTCGTGTTGGGTTGATCACCTGGCCGGGGCACATGCGGGGAACACCTAGGGGATCAGGGTCAAGTAAACAGAGTTGGACACTGCAGGCCCTGATCCTTCATGGATCATACAGCCAGTGATAAAGTTTTTTTTTTTCATTTTTTAAATAAAATCGGATTTTAGTATTAATAGAGCGCATGCATGGTAGGAATTAATGGAATTTCTTTCTCTTTTTCAGACTTTTGGGAAGAATTCATGGATAGAATATGTTTTCCAGGAGTACAGAAATTATTTGTTGAAAAAAGAGGAATAATTTAGTATAAACTGACTACTTTTTTTGACAGTGTAGGCGCTTTGATGGAAAGCGAACGTGTTGGTCTTATTTGTTAACTCATGTGCGCAAGTATTCGAATCCTTCCTTTCAACCTCTTAAGTTTCAAAAGTGTGATGGTGCTTAATGGATCTGGAATGGTATTTGTATCTTGAGAATTTATATAAATTAGTGTTGCATTTATTAACAACTAATGAGATTCCTATCATTCTTGAATTCAAAAAGCCATGTTTCTGACGACCCTGACTCTTTTTAAGTAAAAAATAACGCAAGTAATTATTCATGAATTATTTCAATTTGAATTTAATTATAAGTTTCATAATTAAAAATGTGTTTTAGAACAAAAAAGACAGATTATGTTTGGATCCATTTATTGTAGCTCATTAAAAAGAAACATTTCAATCGGGAAATTTTATGGGAAGACGTAAATAACAGTTTACTACGATGGATCATCAGAATCGTCAAGATAAGACTACTTCGAATTGCATGAATATTTTAGAAAACCCCGTAAATTATGCACGTTTCCGATCTTTTTTTTTTTCTTTTTTTTTTTCAAGAAACGCAAATACGGCGCAAAAATGTGTAACTTGATACAATTTTTAATCGGTAGGCAATCCTTTATAGCAAAATAGGTTGCATAATTATAGAAAAAAACTTTATTGCAATTAAAGTACACTGCTGGCAATTAAAATTGCAACACCGTGAAAGATTGAAAATACAAAAAAGATATTTATTGAACGTAAACAGTATGGCATGAAAACAAAATGATTAAATTTGTAAACAGTTTGGGGGTTTGCAAGGGTGCGAAATTGGTAGAAACAGCTGCTCCCCCTGGCACCTAAAAAGGCGCTTATCCGGTTAGGCATGGAGCCGAACTGGGCTTGGAGGACAGAAACGGGCTACTTATTCCATGCTGCTTCAAGCCTATGCCACGCTTCATCAACCGTATTAGCTGGAGAAGGGTGGCGGGCTAGTCTCTAAGCAATTCATGAACAGATGTTTTCAATAGGTGACAGATCTGGAGACCGTGCAGGCCAGGGCAGCAATCGAATAGCTTGTGTATCGAGGAAGGTCAGAACACGACGTGCAACATGTGGTCTGGCGTTATCTTGCTGGAAGATGGCGTTTGGCAGGCCTCGAAGACAGGGCACAACCACTGGACGTAAGATGTCAAAAATGTACCTATCTGCGTTCAAATTACCGCCGATCCGAACTAGAGATGGGCATGTCGTGTACCCAATGGCTGCCCAAACCATCACACCAGGTTCAGGGCCCCTATGCCGATATCGAATGCAAGCAGGCGACAGGCGTTTTCCTCGGAGACACCAGACAAGTATACGGCCATCAGAATACAGCGCATACAACCGAGACTCGTCTGAAAAGACGACATTGTGCCAGTCATGCATCCAGCTTTGTCGTTCGGCGCACCAGACTCGCCGACTCTCTCTATGCTGCATTGTCAAGGGAAGCTGCAGTACTGGTCGCCGTTCTGATAGTCCACACTGGTGCAAACGTCGTCGCACCGTACGAGCGGATACTGGGTGCGCTTCAAACATGCCCATTTCCTGACTAATGGTTCGTAATGTGGTTGTACAGTTTTGCAGGACCGACCTCACAATATTTCTGTCCTCTCCGGCGTTAGTCATGGGAGGGCGTCGAGATACTGCATAACGTTCAGTATGATCCTGTTGATTTCGTATTTGCATGACAGTGGTTGGATTTTGACCGAATGCAACGGGCGATATCATGGAAAGATAATCCACATTCTCGATAGGCAACGATACTGTCTCTATGGAATACCGACACTTGGTGGTAAGCACTTCTTATTATTATTCGAGGTATTAAACGATATTCTGAGCAAAGACCGACCTTACAAAGTGCGTTCCGAATGAGAAATCCACTACGCAACTTTTATTTTATGCAGTACTTCAGATGTCGTTTCTCCCTCCTGCCTCGTCTAAATGCGCTGAAATACTAATCATTTGCATATTCCAACCTCTTCTTCCTTTCATGTGATTTTGACGTTCGTCAGATCATTCTTTCCTGGTGTTGCAATTTTAATGGCCAGCAGTGTACCTTTCTTTTATTTTTGCTTTAATTAGAACTAAAATTATATACATTGTTAAGATTTTTTCTGACGTACACTGTACAGTACGTCATAAGAAAAGCATTATTATATGCCTCCTTTCACAGGAGAAAGTAATACATGTAGTATAGCTGGCAGCTTTCCTTCATTTTTGAAGTAAAATACACAAATTTCGAAGCAGAAAAATTAGCTAGCATAAATCAGGCCGAAATGTTGGAACATTGAGTCTCACAAACTTAAAAAATAACATTAAATAAATATATATAGGGGAGACTAAGGAGGGTTGACCCACTTTTTAGAAAACTTTTTAGTTGACCCACTTTTTATTTTTTAAATATTGAACGTAGAATAAAGTTTTATATATCATTTTATTCGTTATTCGATCAGTTATCAAAATAAAATTGCTACATAAGTGTGCTACATAAGAAATTTGAAAAATGATTGATTTTAATCAGGAGAAAATAATGGGTCAAGTCTTCCCACATACGGGAGGGTTGACCCACTATATAGGAGGCTTGACCCACTTTGTTTTATATTGAAATATTTGTGAAGAGAAATAAAATCACTTAAAAAAATAACTTTATGCTGCATGCTTTAATTATTATAAAAAAAATATTTTTGAAAATATGAGGCTTAAACAAACCTGTTAAGACGCAATCGCAAGTCAGAGGAGAAAATTTTCATTTTAAACAGGATTTTGTCTGAGCAGGTATAATTGTACAGTAGGGAAAATGAAATTTTAACACTTGAGGCAGTATTCTATTAGAGATACATGTCCCGTTTTCATAGTGTTTCATGTTATTATGTTCGCATTTAGAAGCCACTATCCCGCGTTTTTTATCTCGTTGTTCCATTTTTTTTGTGACACCCGAACTGACAACTCTAGTTGTCACATAGTTTGGCTTCATCGCATTGTATTCACCCAGGTGAAAATTTTCTACATACTTTCCTAAAGTTTTTCGATCAATGCTATGTTCTTTTGCAGCCGCATGAGCACTTAACTTATCACTAACATATTTTAACCCTTTCAGGGGCAAAGTACTTTCAGTACAAAAATGTTGAAATAAATGACTGGCACCGGAATTTACATACAAATTTATTTGGAAATAAGAAAAAGGCTATATTTCATATACATATTAAATGAAAAACCTTTTAGCAAAATTCTGGTGTCATTGTGGCGTTTGGGAATTAAAATTAAGGGGTTTCATAAACATGCCACTGCCCCTGAAAGGATTAAAACTGCTTCATTCATACTTTCTTGTCTTTTCCACTGTTTCTATTTACCTATTGTAAGTAATATTTAGATGGAGAAAAGTTCCTATCAACTTTCTCATTTATATTTCATTAAATGTTTTCTTGCAGTGGATACTATCGCAATTTTTCACATCTTTCTTCAATCAGTTTAAACATTTCTTTTTACATCACCCTATTTTACTGTAGCTTTACAGAACAAATTTACATTCTTTTTTGTATATAACCACTAACATTTCAGTATGCACAGAGTATAATAAGAATATTTGCAAAACCACTTAATTAAGGGAGCCTTGAGCATTTGGTCAACCCTCCCTTACATTGAGTGGGTCAAGCCACCCTACATAGACCTTTTCTAAAGAATAGAACATTGTTATGTTAAGCCTAACTTACTGTACAATCTTTATGTCTGGAATGGAAACTCGATATTTCTGCATTACTTAAAACCTACTTACTTAAATTTCTGAGATATAATTTATCTGAAAAAAGCTCACAAAATATTTCTAAAAAACGCAACTTTTAGCTCGAAAACACTTCACAATTGATTTTTCCACACCTATTTCGATTAGCTGCATGAAACAAAGACTGTTGCTTGAGCATTCTATTAGCTTTGGTTGGCACCTATTGATAAAACTCTCAAATTCTTATAAATATGAAAACTGATGTGTGGGTCAAGTCTCCCGTATGGTCAACCCACCCTAGTCTCCCCTATATACATATATTTATGTTTACTGTTTAATAGCACAAAAGTAAAATCTGAAAAAAAGAAAGGTTTCATCTATGAAGTAGTTATCTTTTATTATTATAAAAATTAATGTTATATTATTAATTCTTCCTTCGCGATATTTCCTTTTTACATACTAAATTACCGGCATAATCACTAATTTCTTATTTTTTAATAACATCTATCATTAATCCTATTAAATTCTCCTTAAATTAATTATTATCTTACTCAATTTAATTAAATATAAAGGTTTTAGTTTATCCCTAAATTGTATCCTTATTTTCTGACCATTTCTATTATTTAATGTAAATTCGAATGCTTTTAAAAGAGCCACTTTTTTTTTTTTTTTTTGCTTATTTTATTTCGAAATTCTTTCGCGCGCTGGTTTTTTTTTTACTTCAAAATTCATCCGCTCCCAAATTGACAGGATTTACAAAATCACTCCCAATGGACGTGACATAGGCTTTACGCGTATCCTTAATACATTCATTGGCCAGAGCGCACGCGACGACATGATTTTGTGTTTATACGCCCTTTGACAAAAAGCAGATGCATGGAGCATTTCCTCAGAAATTGTTCGCATTTTCACTTGCTAACAGCTTCCTGGCTGGTAATTGATATTTGTTTTTAATGTAATTTAATCACTATCATAACGATGAAGTTATTTACATCTTAAGACCGGAACGTATCCTTGGAAATGTGGTAAATCATTTTTATGGTGTTTTGTTAATAAAAGCATGAAGTCCTAATCAGACTCATTATTTCATAATGGAGAAACTTCCATATTTTTCATTCCACCGCCTATATCAACTCATTCAACGACTCGCACCAATGCCTACAATTCTAATTACTTCATATTGGAGACTCTTCCATATTTTTCATTCCACGACTCGCATCAATGTCTACAATAGTACATATATATATTTATGTTTACTGTTTTGTTTAATAGCATAAAAGTAAAGCCCGAAAAAAAGTGAAAGGGTTTCATTTATGAGGTACCTTTTATTATTATAAAAAATTCATCATTTATTTTTTCATCCCCGTCAATATATGATTTGTCTTCTGGAATGATATGCCGATTCAGCCAGCCACCACATGCAAACTGGTAGAAATCAGTGCAAGGATCTACTTTTTCATCTAAATTCAATAAGATTTCAGCAGCTGAAATGAAATGAAAAGAATCATTGATTTTCTTATGAATCAGTAAACAATTAAGGGGGATATTGGTGCAACACAAGATCATTTTTGTAGATTTTTTTGTGGGGTGGATGGGGGGAATGACAAGTTATTTCCAAATGGAAATCGTCATTAGATTTTAGAAACTTTATACAAGATACTTCATGAGAATAACACTAATCTGCCCATCAAGGGGCTTATAACGAGAAAGGAATTAATTATATATCTACTGACTGCAGGGCATTTCTTCTTGGTAACGGTGATGTTGAAACAAATAAATGAGGGTTTAAAAAATTCAAAAGAATGTAAAAATCATCCAATTTTGTAAAAATCTTTAACATTAAAAAAAAATATTATCATTGTTATTTTAAAATGAAATTTTGGATTAAAAAAGCTTACAGAAAAAAAATTGAAAAAAAAAATTAAAGGTTTACGAGCACTGTTGCCAGTCTGTTTTTTTTTTTTTTTTTTTTTTTAGATTTTTTGATTGTCACCACTTTTTTGCAATGGACCCCAACAGTCGTGACGTTATAGGTTACTCAACTCCGCGTATGAGCCAAAAATTAGATTCAAACAAACCACAGAGTTCAGAGAAAGATAGAGAGGAAATGTGATGGTTTGGCATGAAGTTAAAAATGTAACCCTGAAACCGATTAATTTCTGTCACAATTTGGCCCAAACAATTGCGGGTCACTTTGAAAAGCTCTCCTAGTTCCATTAATTCAGTTCTGGTTCCACGTGCTTGTGTTGTTTGGGCCGAAAGATTTGAGCGATATCTGGCTTCATATTGCAAGCCGTTTTGACGGCATAGTGCATCTCTCATACACTCTGAACTCTCTGGGATTGTTCGGATCCAATTTGTAGGCTTGCTCATTTATTCTCATGACGTCACGAATGGTGGCTGGCCGCTATCAACGACATGCAATGATTGGTCAAAACAATAAGCGCGCCGCTTTTGTACCAATCGCTGTATGTCATTGATAGTGACGAGCCACCATTTGTGACGTTATGATAATGAATGAGAAAACACGGTATCTAGTGTTGCCCTGAATTTGCGGTTGATACGCAGAGTTGAATTGTCTATGACGTCACACTGAAAGGGTCCATATGAATTTCGTCTTTTTTATTGGTAGATTAAATAAGGCGAAAACAAAGAAGATTATAATGTTTTAAAAAAATGGTGACAATCAAGAAATTTGAATTTAAAAAAGTTGCGAACTGGCAACGCTGTTTCCGATATTAGTACACGTTTTATGTAGCTGTAGCTTCACTCCGACTGAAAGTTTTTAATTAGTTACTAAAGTATCTGGAATATCCACCAGTTTAAAACTACGACTTTGGGAAAAACGCATTTAAATGTTTTGGAAGAAGTGTTTGTTAGAACTATAGCGCTCTTTTATTTTAATTAATAATGGAAGAGCATGGCGCTCCGATAGAAACTGAAAGAAACGTAGAATTTCAAAGGCTGAAAAAAAGTTTTTTGATTTTGAAAGATTTAAAACTACCTCCCTTCTTAATAACAGAATACGGCTCAGGTTATACAATAACATCATAGTTTTAAAAACTTAATTTGGAAAAAAATGTGATTGAAATGTTTCAGTCATTTTTATTTTGGAATAAACATTTGAAAAGTTGCTCGTAAATTGTGACAAAATAATGAGTAGTAGTACTACATAATATCCTTCAGTTTTATTTATAAGACCCTAAAGATCTACACAAATAATGAAATGACTCTAAAGATCTAAATAAATGCCACTCTCATTTGTCAGAGGCAAGAACGACATACAGTGCCTTGCTTCTTCCAAATGCTACTCTTATACAGCTTTCTTTCATGATGTTAGCTGATGATGTCATATGGCTTTTCGTCGATGCTAACGAGAAAGACAGGCTACCGCGGTGCATTCAACGTATCTTTTTTTACTGACCGCTGGAGTCACGTGATGCTCGAATGCACCAATGAAGGTGTGAGAAAAGAGCATCATGTCAATCTAGCGGTCTGTAAAAAAGATACGTGGGATGCACCGCGGTAGCCTGCTTTTTCGTTAGCCTCAGCTTTTAGTGAGGCTGACTAAAAAGACAAGCTGCTGTAGTAGCTTTCGCGTTAGACCACTAAAGTCACATGATGCTTTTTTCGTGCACCTGCATTCATGGATTCCAGCATCACGTGACTCAAGCTGTCTGAAAAAAAGAGAGATATACACTGACGGAAAAAAAACCCAACACCAAGAAAGACTTGTGTTAGATAAACGAAATTTGGTAGGCGTGTTTATACATCTGAAAGATGACATCGATTGAAATTTCGCGCTTCGCGCATAAGTGTGGCGCTAATAGCGCCACTCAAAACTTGCAGATCAGGTTTACTTTAAATGCGTGCTGTAAAGTTCGTGGGCGTTATTTAGCTTCGAAATGTGACGTATTGAGTTTATGTTAGCCAAAAATGTCTTTAACAAGACGAAGAAGCCACTGTTAACAGCTCACCGAGTTGGAACGAGGTTGCATATTTGGGCTACGGGAAGGTGGATTTTCTTTCCTTGATATTGCAGAAAGACTTGGCTGGATTGTATCCACTGTGCATGATTGTTGGAAGCAGTGGTCAAGGGATGGTACTGCCTCAAGAAGACCGGGTTCCAGGCGGCCACATGGCACTCCTGAGAGGGAAGATTGCCGTATTCGGCGTTCGACTGTGGCGCATCGTACTGCGTCTGCGGCAGAAATTCGAGTTGCAGTTGGTACCACAGTGACACAACGAACTGTTAGAAATCGGTTACTTCAAGGACAGCTCCGAGCCAGGCGCCCTGTAGCGTGAATTCTACTGTGACTCCAAGCCATTGCCGTTTGCGACGCTATTGGTGTCAAGCCAGAGCTCATTGGAGGACGGAGTGGAGATCTGTTGTGTTTTTTGAAGAAAAAGAATCGCCTGGAACCCGGTCTTCTTGAAGCAACACCATCCCTTGACCACTGCTTCCAACAATCATGCACAGTGGATTCATTCCAGCCAAGTCTTTCTGCAATATCGCGGAAAGAAAATCCACCTTCTCATAGCTCGACTATGCGGCCTCGTTCCAACTCGGTGAGCTGTTTACAGTGGCTTCTTCGTCTTCCTAAAGGCATTCTTGGCTAACATCAACTCAATACGTCACATTTTGAAGCTAAATAACGCCTACGAACTTTACAGCACGCATTTAAAGTAAACCTGATCTGCAAGTTCTGAGTGGCGCTACTAGCGCCACACTTATGCGCGAAGCGCGAAATTTCAATCGATGTCATCTTTCAGATGTATAAACAGGCCTACCAAATTTCGTTTATCTAACACAAGTCTTTCTTGGTGTTGGGATTTTTTTTTTTTTCCGTCGGTGTATAACGCGCCGCGACAGCTTGTCTTTTTCGTTAGCCCCTGCTTTTTGGTATTTTCTGGATAATTTTCATCGTTGTGCTTCAATTTCTCGAAATTTCTGGCTAAGCATTTAACTAGGTAAGCATTCTATTTAACTTTACACGGTTTCACCTGCTGGATAAGTTTTAAATATTTGAAAATGAACTGCCTGATTAAAAACACTTTCGTTATATATTTCGATGTTAAAAAAGATGTGGTTTCAATGGCTAAAATACTGTTCCCTTGTTGATCCTTACACTTACAATATCGATGTTATTGACAGTGCTCAGAATCAGACCTTAATTTCGAATTTGAAACAATTTTAATCAATTTGAATTTTGTTCTAAACACCGTAATGCAATCATTGAGTTTTATCATATATGAATATAAATGAATATGATAACACTGTAGTTATAAAACTTAAACTTACTTAAATTAGTTCAGTATGAAGTGTGAATTACAGTTTTTTACATATCGAAATTCCACAGAAATATTTTTTATAGATATTGTCTCATGACAAGTATATTCCGTAATTTTTAGGGTTTCGGTCATCTGGCAAAATCCTATTTATTTCACTCCCCTCTGTGTCTGACACAAAGTTCGTTCTCAGAAAGTGTATAAGTTAGATACTTGAAATTTTGCATACGATATTTAAATACCTCCGATCACACTACAAATCAGAAATTTTGAAAAAACGTCGTATATCATTTAAATTAAATGAATTAATTTAATGACATCTGACCATTTCTGCAATTTAGATCTTAAAACAGAACCTTATTTTCAGTCTTTATCGCGCAGGTTAGATGGCTCAGTGGTAGCGCATTTGTCTGCTATTCCAAAGTTTCCTGGTTCGAAGATAGGAGTCGAAGTTTTAAAATTTTCCTCCGGATTAGGTTTCATTATCTAATAGATTCAATTTTACAGAATTTTTGTAATTTTTTGCTATTTTAATGCCAGAAGTTCTATTTTAATACCAGAAGTTGCTGAAAAATATTTTTATCAATTATTTTTTTCAAATAAAAATTCATGCTTGAGAAATTTCGAAATTTTCAATTTTGTTTTAACTTCAACTAAAGTTTTGAAATTTCGGAATTTGAAATTTTCTTTGAATAATTTGTTTTGTTTTGGGAAATTTCGAAATTTTAAATTATGCTTGAACATCTACTAAATTCTTGAGAAATTTCAGCATTTAAAAATTTTTAATTTGTTTTTGTTTTAGAAATTTGAAATTTTATTTAAACCTCCCCAAATTTGTCAGATTTTGGAATTTTGAGTTTTATTTAAATAATTTTATTTATTTTATTTTTAAACAGCTCTTATTTTTACTCATTAATTCTCGTTAATGATTAGTGCTTCCATCTCACTTTTAATTTTTTCCCTCGGACGACTTTCCAATGTCAAATGATTTAATTAAAAGTACTTCCGTATTATTTGGCATTTTAAGGGTTTCGTTTTTTATTTAGCTAAACTTAAATCATGTAATTAAAGATGCTTTTGAGATATACAAACATATGCTGTCTAAAAAGCAGTTCTTGAATGTATTTTATTTGATTTAAAAAAGCTTCTTCTGGCAATCACTCCAATATTAATATTTAATGGTGCTCCCGTCTAAATTCGTATTGATAAGGGTTAAGGATTTAATAATCCTAAATTAATAATTTGGATTTATTAATTAAAGCATAAAATATTTTGAAATGAATATTAAACGAAACCCTTTATTCATTTGTTTCAAAATTTTCTGAGTATGCGCTTATGGGGAACTTCCTTGTCCTGCCCACCAGGAAGTGAGTGTAAAATCGATTAGAAAATTCTATCTTTACATACATGAAACAAGTAAAATAAAAGCATGTAAAAAGAAACTTACCAGTTTTAACACAGTCTGGTATTAGGCATGGAACTGCATTATCAGAGTTATCTATTTCAATAGAACATAATGAAACTATTAGTACAAAGGCAGCGGAAATGTATCGACTCGTAAACTTTTATTAGTCTCTATATCACTAGTGGTATATGTTTAAAGATAATGAATTTATAGATATATTTAAATGCAATTTTCCAATCAATGGGAATAAATACATTACTGACACTGATATTTCACCACGTACGGATATAATAAAAGAAAATAGATGCAACATAAAAAGGACATATTGTATAATAATAAATACTGATAAATTGTGATACTGGATAAAGGAAATACGTTTATTAAATTTCAAAGGAAGTAAAATAAACACAGTAAAATGAAACTATTAATACAAAAGCAGTGTAAATTTATGGGCTTTTAAGTTTTTAGTTTCATTTTTATTTATTTTACATGATATCACAAATGATATGTTTATAGGTTATGTGTGGGATACAATAAGTTTGTCATATTGTAGATATTTTTACTACAAAATTAATTTAGATCACTATTTCATATTCGTTGTTTGGTTGATTTTTTGACGACCAATTATCTGCTCGAGGGATATAGGCCCAGGGGGGGAGTGCCCTCCGTGGGGGTCTTTCTAAGGGAACCTAACCCGTATTGACGCTTGGAAATCCAAGGTTCGAAGAAAACCACTAAAACTTCGAACGATTAGGCCGACGGGCGCGATTGGGATCGAACCCAGCACCTCCCGTCTACCAGCTTCGAGAGCAGAACCTGTCGGCCACTGGTGGGGCTATTTCATATTAGGCTATGTAAGTATTCTTTCTTTGGTACAAAGTTTATTTTATTTGAGATTTGATTAATATTTTATTCTTGTTTAACTCTCCATTTCAAGGTTTAAAAAAAAAATCACGGTTGGATAAATTACCCAATTTAAATAATAATAATAATTTTGAGTTCATTTTCTTTTAGTTTTAAATTTTGATCTAACCTGTATAATACAGCTGCTTAATTCTATAAATCAAAACTATTCATTCACTTGATGAAACTGAAGTTAAAATGTATTTATTTAATTACAAAATACGACTAGTTGCTCTTTTTTCTTTTAAAATATGTCAATAACACGTAAATCATAATAAAACTTTAATCTAAGTCACATTCATGAATAGTTCAATCGTACACTTTTATACTTCCACATCAAATATTAAAACATGTTGATACTATAAAAACGTCATTAAAGAATCCTGACCACCACTAATTTTAATTAATTTATTTGTGCAAAGAAGAGTATTTTACTGAATTTTTAAAAAAAGGGATATAAGAAGGTGGTTAAATTTTTAACTAGTACTTAAACTATGGATAAAATACTTACATATCTGTAAAACTTTTTCATCTCTGGATAACTTTCTGTAGAATGATTTAAAAATATATATAGATTAATATTGCATTCGGAATATTTAGTTTTACTTAAGGATGTTAGTTGTGTATATCTATATTTTTTTTAATCAAAATTTTATCAAAAAATGAATTGCAAAATTAAAATATGTGCGAACTCATAATGGTTATAAAAAGAGCTGAATGGAATCGATAAGGCTTAAAAAGTGACTTCAGCGACATTCATGTAAATTTTAACGTATATTATATAACAAATATTATCTAGCAATGCGCAGTGAAAAATTATTTAAAAAACGCTAAGTAAATAATATATAATGGTTTTTAAAATTGATATAACATAAACTGATACTATTGTAAAATAATTTAGCTATAGACAATACAGAAATATAATTACGTATATTTAATGATACACTGGTTTCCAAAAATTAAGGAAAAATCACAAAAAGAGCGATAACTCGTTCAAAAATTAACTAACCCAAATGAAATTCGGATATGTTGTTAACTAAGAGATGCTGATTAAACTTACAAGATGCAAATTAGTGGCGCTACAATCGGATTGCGCCATCTGTGCGGAGAATAAAAATACATGCTAGAGAGTATGGCTGCTGGCGCCGCTGTTATTATGAGATAAGAAAACTGAGATAGCCAATTCATTAGTATGGCCTCGAGGTATCATTTGTCCGCATAACTGCGACATAGAGCAATTGGAAGATTGGATGTAGATCAAAGTCAGACAGAGGTGGCCAGATGGCTAAATCTGAGTTCTTCTATTGTTCATAGGCTTTAGAAATGATTTTAAACCACTGGTTCGGCCTCCAGAATGTTTAGCCGAAGACGGACAAGAGCTACGACAAACACCGATGACCGATATTTGCGGTTATGTGTACGAAGGAATAGGACAGCAACCTCCCTCTCATCTTAGAGCATCCATTGTTGCAGCCACTGGAAGGTTGGTATCAACGTCTACTGTGCGTCGAAAGCTTCATGAAGGTGGTCTTTACGCGATGCGACCAGACATTTGTGTGCCGCTCACCTCATATCACCGGAGGGAACGTTTAAGGTTTGCACGTCAACATGTCGACTGGACGGCTGATCAATGGAAGCGTGTTCTCTTCACAAATGAGTTCCAGTTTAGCCTCCAAAGCGATAGTGGGCATTATTTGATTTGGAGAGAACATTGAACACGCTATTATCCATTTAACATTCGTAAAAGAGATTCGTATAGAGGAGACAGTGTGTATTTGGGATGGTATCTCTTTGGGCGGATGTACACACTTCCATGTCTTTCCACGTGGAACTGTGAATGCTCACGTCCATAGCGATGACATTCTTGATGCTTATATGCATTCTTATGCCGGTGCAATAGGTAAAGATTTCCTGTTACAGGACGATAACGCTAGACCACACAGGGTTCACATCGTAGAAGATTATCTTCAGCACCAAACAATTCAGCGCATGGAATGGCCAGCGCGATCACTGGGCTTGGATCCCATCGAGCATCTTTGGGATGCTTTAGGAAGATGTTCCTGCTCTCAACCCCCCTCCTCAGACCCTTGCCACGCTTACAACTGCTTTACAAGAGCAATGGCTCGCACTTTGCAGCGTAGTTATCTATCGCATAATTGACAGTATCACACATCGCTGTTGCTGTATTGCTTCTAGGGGTGATCATACTCCATATTACAGGTACTTTTCCTATACCAAACTGACACATTTATTTTGTTTATTTTATAGTTGTATTAATTTCTGAAACACCACAATCGTCTGGTGATTTCTTTAAATGTTATTTTATACCTTACTACACTGTTAAAAATTTGCAGCATTCTGGCAGGTCATTTGACCGTTTTTTCCGAAAACGGTTACACAACCGTAATTTAACACTATTCTGACCATATTATTGGTCATTTTATGGTCGGAATATAGTTAAATTATGGTTATGAAACCGTTTTTTCAAAAAATGGTCGAATGACCTGCCAGAATGCTGCAAAATTTTTAACAGTGTATGTGTTGTAAATTGTGTCGCAGTTTTATTAAAATCTATTTGTAACATTTTGAGTAATCGCTACTTTTGTTGTTTTTCCTTAATTTTTGGAAACCAGTGTATTACAAAAATATAATTTTATATAATTTTATAATATTATAAATATAATTTTATATAAATTTATAATATAAATATAATTTTATATAAATTTAAATATGAAATAAAGATGCGAAAATATTTATAAACTTTATTTATTTTTCAATCGAAATCTTTTTTTTCAAGTAAGAGTGAATTGTAGTATGAAATTTATTTTAATGTTTTAAAATTGTTATACTGCTGTGTTACTGTAAAAGCCCGAAATCTGGTAAATCATAGCATTTACGAGAGGGAATTGGTAAAAGTCTGAAATATGCTCCTTAACGCTTCTACTTCGGGCTTTTAGCAGATGATATCGATCGATGCTAGGATTTACCGAATATTTTTGGTAAAAGGCTGAAATGTTTGATTTGGGAAATGGGTGGTAAGCATACTGCACTTCCTCACGCAGATAAATGCTATATTAAATCGAACATTTATTCATTTTTATTTATTTAACCTCTTCACGCCCTTGGCCACATATGTGGGCGTTAAGTTTTTTGTAATTATAATTACTGTCAATAATAAAAAGAACAAGAATTTTATAATAACTTATTTACTACAGAATCCCCCTACAAAAGAAGTAAAAAAAAATATGGTTTGACTGCACCGATGCACAGTTAGCGATACAAAAATAAGATGTAATTTTTTTTTCAGTCAGAGTTTTTGGTTTATTTGAACAAATCGTTAATATTTAATAAAAGTAATACGTATAAGATATATTAAATATATTAAGTTTTAATAATTTGCAGAAATGTAAGAAAGAAATTTACTGTTAGTTTTTAATTTTATAAGAAATCATTTCACTCATAACCGGTCATCACTCATCCTTTCACCATTAACACTCAGCGGCCACAAATATGGACGTTATTTATTTGTGATTTTTTATTGTTTTTGCCATATTTTTTTACTTTTTGAATTCCTATTAATATAAAATGAATAAATCGTAAAAAAAGTCATTTTTTTCTCACCGTAAAAAAATCGTCCCTCAAGAAGTTAAATACTATGTGAATTGATTAAAAAATTAAGAGAGCGACAACAGTAGCTAAAACATATGTAAAACAGATGACTATGATGTAATTATTTTCTCCGGAACTATTCATGCGGTTTCAATACAAATTTCAATAGTTTTGGAAATAGCTAAACTATAAATTGATTGTTCGTCAAAAAATAAAAAATAAAAATAGTATAGTTCCACAACTTATTTTTTTTATTTTATTATTATTTTTTTTTAATTTACCATAGCTGTTGCATTTATTTTCTACCGAACGATCAATTTACAGTTTATCTGCAGACAAAAACATAAAAAATATAATGAAATCGTTTTAGTAGTTTTCGAGAGAGAGCTGCATCAATGCGAGGTTCTTGCATGTAATTTTGCAGCCTTAATCCTTTATCCTTAATCCTCCTAATTACTTCTATTCGCAAAATGCTGAAATGAGTGAATGACACCGGAATTTAGAAAAAAAAAATATTTCAAAATCAGCAACACCTTTTATTCACGTACTTAATAAAAGGAAATTTTCCATTCCAATATTCTGGTGCAATGTGGCATTTAGAGTTAAAATTAGATGGTCCAAAAATGAACCACCGCCCTTGAAGTAGTTAAAACAACTTTAGTTTAATTTGCTTTTTCATATAATATTTTAAAAAATCTGTAAAAATAATAAACTTAAATTTATATAACGTTGAATTTTTTAATCGGTAAATCTTAGCATATACCGAACCATTTCCGTAAATGTTTTTTTAGCATTTACGGAAATGGTTTGGCATATGCTAGGTTTTTCCGGTAGCGCTCGATGTAGAAGCGTTTAAAAGCATATTTCGGGCTTTTATCGACTCACTTTGTTAAATATTAGGATTTACCAATAAAACCTAGGATTTACCAAACTTCGGGCTTTTACAGGTAATACACACATTAAAATCAAACAGTCAATCAATCAAATCAACTCTGTGGGAAATAAATACATAAAATGTGAAAAAATAGCAATAATGAAGCTACGAAAAAGAGTTGTTGTTTAACATTTGCAGTGAACCTAAATATTATATAGGACTAAGGCTAATGTCAGATGGACGTCTTTTTGCATGCTTTTTTCCTTACGTATTATCCCTACACAAGCCGCTAGCATTGTGTAGGGATAGTACGTAAGGAAAAAAACTTGCAAAAAGACGTTCGTCTAGCCCTACACAATGCCGCTATCATTAAAATCAAACAGATACCTCTGTGGGAAATAAATACATAAAATGTGAAAAAATAGCAATATTGAAGCTACGAAAAAGAGTTGTTGTTTAACATTTGCAGTGAACCTAAATATTATATAGGACTAAGGCTAATGTCAGATGGACGTCTTTTTGCACGCTTTTTTCCTTACGTATTATCCCTACACAAGCCGCTAGCATTGTGTAGGGATAGTACGTAAGGAAAAAAGCTTGCAAAAAGACGTTCGTCTAGCCCTACACAATGCCGCTATCATTAAAATCCAACAGATACCTCTGTGGGAAATAAATACATAAAATGTGAAAAAATAGCAATATTGAAGCTACGAAAAAGAGTTGTTGTTTAACATTTGCAGTGAACCTAAATATTATATAGGACTAAGGCTAATGTCAGATGGACGTCTTTTTGCACGCTTTTTTCCTTACGTATTATCCCTACACAAGCCGCTAGCATTGTGTAGGGATAGTACGTAAGGAAAAAAGCTTGCAAAAAGACGTTTGTCTAGCCCTACACAATGCCGCTATCATTAAAATCAAACAGATACCTCTGTGGGAAATAAATACATAAAATGTGAAAAAATAGCTATAATGAAGCTACGAAAAAGAGTTGTTGTTTAACATTTGCAGTGAACCTAAATATTATATAGGACTAAGACTAATGTCAGATGGACGTCTTTTTGCACTCTTTTTTCCTTACGTATTATCCCTACACAATGCCGCTAGCATTTTGTAGGGATAGTACGTAAGGAAAAAAGCTTGCAAAAAGACGTTCGTCTAGCCCTTACACAATGCCGCTATCATTGTGCAGGGATAATACGTAAGGAAAAAAGCGTGCAAAAAGACGTCCGTCTGACATTAGCCTAAAAGATCCAAATCAAGCTTTTCAGGTTACAAAACGTAGGTGAAATCTATTTTTTTAACGGAATTATGGCGAGGCCATATATTTGTATTAGATTTGTAGTCGAAATTAATCTGTTTTCAGAATTTATTTCCCTTTCTTCTATTTGACGCTTGCATTCAAAAAATCATTTCTAAGTTATGTCTAATTTAAGTGCAATCGTTATACCCACATAAATATTCTTTTATTGTTTCTGTTAAAAGCTATCATTCAGATTAAAGATTTATTTGTTATTTCTAATTTAAGCACATTTCCGTTACCCGCATAAATATTCTTTATTGATATTTTATTTGTTAAACGCCGCTTCTTTTACAAATCTGTTTACATAATAGAAAGATCATATAGTTAATTTAAGCTTGCTGGCGTCTCGTATATGCATTAAAATACACATAAATTTCATTTTTACTTCGGCCGGTAAATAGATATTTGACATTAATTATCCTCACCGTTATACTCTATGTAAGCAATAATAGGTTTACTTTATTATTTCACTTAGTAATTCGTTGTCAAATGTGGTTTCTGTCCTTGGCGTTTATCTAGTTCAAATTTTAATATATCTCCCAGTTTAACGGTTATTTTGTGATTGGCGTATTGACTCAAGACAGATGTATTCTTGGCGTATTAAATTACGCAGATTGAAAGGGACTTGCTCTCTGATCTTCGTACTGTAAACAGCTAAAAATTTTTTTGCTGAG
This sequence comes from Maratus speciosus, assembly GCA_963932465.1. Classification (NCBI taxonomy): domain Eukaryota; kingdom Metazoa; phylum Arthropoda; class Arachnida; order Araneae; family Salticidae; genus Maratus; species Maratus speciosus. The sequence goes on from CAWVRF010001061.1 coordinate 101,428, forward strand.
TTAGGGAGGCCACCACTGCTTTATATCTTATGCCCACTTCTGTAAAAATAAATACTTTCCCATGGAAACTGTTTTCTTCTGAATTATTGCCTGATGGATTTTTCTAGGAAACGGATCATCTCATCTGGGTTTGCATTTAGTAACATCGTCTTTCTACTCAACGATTGTGTTTACTATCACGACCGGAGTATTAAATAAAAAATACTCCATAGTGCGATCTTTAGAAATTAAAATGTTGCAATGAAAACGAAAGCTATTGGTGAGGTATTGCCACCGTCAATAAGATGTCAGCGTTACTCACGAATGCTTTTTCTTTACTCATGCTTTATTCTTTATAATATAGATTGAATGGATATAATAAACTGGAACAGGAATTCTGCTTTTTCAATATTTAGTGTCGCCCCCGACGAAAAAAAATATATGTATATATAAACAGTACAAAACATATTTCAATTTTAAGACTTACAGCACACGCTTTTATTTTTTGTAAAATGACGTCATTCGCATCCGCTTAAGAATTCCACATTTACGATCCAATCTTAAACATCTACAGTAAAGTATGCATAGGACGTCACTATTGCGAAATAATACACAAATGCAGCAAAAGGATGCCGTCATTAAAAAAACTCGACAAAAGAAAAAAAAACCCGGCTGTCTAATGATTTATAGGCCTTCATTTGTTTGCAACATTAATATAGATACTTAAAATTAAATATAGTTTATAATAGCTCCATGTTTTAACAGAAATCATTCGTTTATATATATTTTTTCAGAATAGTACGTATAAAATTACATTTTCTTTTGGTTGTTATGAAAATAATGGCAACAAAAATACATAATTAATATTTTAATACTATTTTTCCTTAACTTTCTATAGAAATGGAGTACTTCTGTTGCCCATATTAAGCAAATATTTCCAAAAACAAAACAAAACAAAACAAAAAAAAATTAATATTTTAAAAATAAATGGAGATGCAGTTTTCAAACAAATTGCATTTAAAAGTACTTTTTTTCCAATACGACGGTATAAAAATTGAATATGTGCGATGCTTAGAAATTAAAAAAATTGCTATAGAGTAATCAATCGTACTGTTTTGTTTTACGGCTGTCTTCTGTAAGGTAACGTTATTTTTTGGATACGACACAAAATAAGCTGGGAGAAAGAAACAGCATACCGTACCGGGGGCTAATAATAAAAAATACTATAATAAATTTATTTGAAAAGAAATGTCTATATTCACAGTTGAAATGGACCCGTTTCAGGTCCCCTTAAAGATTTTAATTGTTTTAATTCTTTATTCTATTATTTCATTTTCTCTGTAATTTTAATATGCTTTTGTAATTAATTAGTATAAATTAATTGTATAAATTAGTTATTCGTTTTAAATAAGCTGTCGCTATTTTGAAATTAGTATTTTTATTTACGATTAATGAATAATTTCTTTTAGACCTTTTGCTTAAATTACTAATCAGAATTATCCTTTCGGGTTGATTTGTCTAAACAGGGGTGTTTCAGTATTACAATCAAATCAAGGGTCAAACGCTAGATAAACTTCTAAAATTCAAAACGCGTAGTACTCGGATTGTTTTAATGATGAGCCTTACGGAACTGGTCGTTAGCTATCCTTTATCTAGTTATGAATTTATTTTCATTAAGTCTTTTATAAGCAGAAGCCCCTGCAGGATAATAAGCATAAGTTTACGGAAAAGTTGTAGCGAAAACCTTATTCAGCTAAGGTATCGTGGTTTTTTTTAAGGGCACTAGAGGGCTCGGCCCCCTACGAGCTACACTCTCCAACCCCCGTTCAGACACGGCCGTCTCTAAAAGCACGCTAATTTCATCGGCCTTAAAAAGACTTTGAAAGATTGAATTATAATTTAAAAAATAGTGGCGATCTCCCTATAAACGGATTTCTATTCATTTCTCTTTGATTGGGGAATTTTAAGGAAAAATCAGCTGCTCTTAAAAGATACAATAGCTGTTTTCGTCTTTGATTAAATAAAATCAGTTAAACATTTCAAAATAAGCTAATATAAAATGAATTAAGAAAAACAGAGTCTTTGTCTCCCGGTATTTTTTAACAAAGCGAAAAGAAAGTTCTTTTAAATAAGACATTTTAAATGTATCGTTTTTAATCTGACGTAATTTTCACTAAACTTTTCTTTCTCATTTTAATATTCACGTGAAAATACTTTTGTTAGAAATGAAATATTATTTGCGCTGTACTAACGAAAATAGTTGAAATGATCGTCTCAAAATATGAAATAAATGTCTCGCGCAATTTTTAAATTTAAACTGTTTTGCAATATTATTTTTTGTTCATTTTACGTAATGAGTGTAATGTGACGTAAATGTAACGTAATTTCTCCTATTTAAGACTTCTAACGCATGTTAAGGAATTTATTATTTTACAATATCCTTTCTCTTTTAAAGTTCACGTGTAAATATAGTTTTTATGAAGTAATTTTCAATAAGTTCCTGCTTTTTATACGTAATTATTTAATTCTAATTTGAAAGTTTTTTTCTTTTTATAATAGTCACGTGTAAATTAATTTTTAATTTGAAGCAAACATTATTGTTTGCGCTGTTTATACAGTTGGAAACAGTTTAAATTAATACCATTTTCTAAAATAAGTAAAAAACTTATCTCGAAATACTGAAAATTTGAATTTAAAATTTAAATAAAACCTCAAAAAATGAGTCAAATTAAAAAAAAATAAATGCAGTCCGCACACCGAGAAATTCTAACGTATAAAATGATCTAAAAATGAATTAATTCCCATGTATAGTTTTTGCTCCTATAAAACTTTTTTAATGGAACAATTTTGTCCAAATTTAGCACTAAATATCTCTTTAAATAATTCTTCGATTTGAAAACTCTCTGCATTGGCATGTTTATCAAACATTTCTCGATAATACCGCTGATTTCCATATTTTTGCATGCAATATTTTTCTTAATATTAACGGAGAAAGACCTCCGATCACAAAAATCAAAACCGGCGGCGGCGACAGCGTAAGTTACTTTTTTTTTAGAATAGAGAGCTACTGCAACCTGCTTTTTATTTTCTTGCCTTAAACTTGCCGGTAACTGTCGAAAAGGGCCCTTTTCATAATCTTACAGACACAGTCCTTTGTTAACTTTCACTATAAAAGTTATGAAGTATTAAAAAATATACTCTGAAAACGTTAAAAGACTAATTTAAGATAATGGTTTAAAATACCTGTATAGTTTAAATAACGATATCCACAAATGGAGAATATCAGTACCATAACACAAAAGAGAACAAGACAGAACACGGCAACGAAACTCAATTTTTTCTCTAACTTTGTGCGTCTACTCCACCATGATGAATTCCTAAAATAAAAATGAGAGATCAAAAGTTCAACAATTTTCAATTTTCAACAATTTTGAAAACAATCGATTAAAATTAAAATTATTAACTTATCTTAATAAAATATTTTTTATTTGACTTATGTGTTAAAATACCTTGTAAAAATCCGCAACCACTTTTTATTTTTGTTTGAGAATTTACAAAATTATATTGAAAATTTTGATTTTTAAAATTAACAAATTACAGGTAAGTGATTGGATACTTTTATTTATATATATAAATAAAACTACTGTTTGGCACATAATTCGTTTCTAGGTGCGTTCGTGATTATATAAATACGTAGCCCCTATAGTCGTCGTTTGGTCCGTCCGTCTGTCTGTCTGTCCGTCCGTCCGTCCGCATATAACAGAGCAAAAACTACCCAACAAAATGGTATGGAATTTTAAATATATAATTGTTGCAAAATTTTGTTGAGTCATTTCAAATTTTATGAAAATCGGATGTATAGATTAATTATAGGGATAGTCAAAATTTTTTCGAAACATTACGGCCAATGGGAAAAAAATATTCTAAGTGCATTTTAATGACGTTACAGCCTTTCGAACATAATGAAATTGATATGCACTGATGAAGTGCACTGAAATATGCATTAAGTACAATATGCGGTGCAAAAAAATTTATGAAATTAGTTATAGTACGAACGCACCTCTTTAGCCACGTTTGACGTGCAATTTCCAACTTAAAAATTAACATGACTGTAAATTTTAATTCACTTTTCTACATATTTCTGATTATTGTCTCTTGTTCATACGTTCATCCGGTTGATATCTACTTATTTGTTGCGCGTCGGGTTGAATTTGAATATTTCGGGTTGAGTTTTGCCTCTTGCGGGTCGGGTTCAGGTTGATCAGGTTTTACAAAAGAATCTCAAAATTATTTTTTTCTGGTAAAAAATCTGTAGGCAATAACACCTCCATAGCAGACATTTCCGAAAAGAGGACATCGCTACTTAGCGAATATTTTTCCAATTCCTAACACTTATATATTTGTACGCCTTTACCTCTCAACAGTACACACCTCCTAATCTACACACATTTATACTGCCTGCGCAACAGTCGTGTAAACCGTGCGAGTGCCTGATGCCCGCACCAGTTGAAGTCTTATTAGATGGTTCCGAACGTTTCTATACAATTCAAAATAACGTTAGCTTGTGTAAAATAATGATACTATTGCGCTAAATTTGTCTTGAAATTTTCTTTCATGAAAAAAAAAAAAAAAAAAGTTAGTTTTAACTTTATTTCTTACAGCTAAAGTTGATATTAATTGCAGGGAATGTACAGATGTGAGGATCCTGAAAGTTACCGAAAACGCAAAAATTTTTTTTTTAAATATTCTAAAGGATAACATATTTTTAGAAATTAAAAATAATTATACACATTACATGTGAAAGAATTTGTATATTTTTTTCGTACATTTTATACTCTATATTATAAATCATTCAATGTTACATACGATTTTTAAAAATGATTTATATTAGTCGAATCAGTCAGTCAGAGACTTTGGGCTCCGCTAAGTGATCTGCCAGGGGTCCCGTGTGACATTGCGCCGGTCCTACACACGTAATATGTCTGGATGTGCAGAAATAATTTGAAATATGATACATGTTTTTGTGTGTATAAAAAACAAAATGTTGGTAATATTTTTCATATTTCGAGAGAAGAAAAAGGTTTCTTAACTGTATCGCAAAGAAAGAATAATCTATGATTACATTTCCTATATACATTTTATTTGTCATACAGTAAATTGAATTGAACAGTAAATTGTTATTCAAATATGTATTTATTTTCATCTGAAACATAGTTCTGCTCAAACTTTTTGCAAAAATTACAAAATCCTGACTTTACAAAAACCTAAGTCTGACCTTGCAATAAACACTCTAGGGTGAACTCTACCCGCAGAAAGAAAAGTAAAGTCGCCTCGATCCGAAAAAAAGATAATTAGGGACAACCCGCCCTGATGCAAAACTATATTCAACGATCCTAAGGTGTCCGTTATTCACAGGTTTTAAGGGGTCTCAGGATTCTTAAAAATGGAAAAAATAAATAACAATTTGGAAATTGCTCGTCAAACGTGGCAAATGAGGTGCGTTCGTACTATAACTAGTTTTATAATTATTTTTTGTATCCCATATTGTACTGAATGTATATATAAATATTGTAACTAAAATGAAAATTTTGGTGCCTACTTATACTTCAGATTATAATAATTAACCCGAACCTAAATAAATTTGTATTCAAAGCATTTTTATATTTTTAATACAAAGTTGTATTTAGCTAATACAAAATTTTGAAAATTTCAACAGTATAATCACCTAAAAAAATATTTTTTTGAACAGTAAAAAGGAAATTTTAGGTTCAGTTTATACCGACTAACATGAAACATGTTTTGAAAAGATCATGAAAAAATATTCAGAAGTTTTTGAGATATCGTGCGCGTTATGCCCCAAAACGTCATTTGGAGAAAAATGACTTCAAAATTTCGGAAACGTCGCTATATCTATTGAGAAGCTATAATTCTAAAAGCTATAATTTCTGTTCCATTGGAAATTTCAAGGAAACAATTAGATCAAAATGTTCAGACAATATAGGAGTTTAACATCTAAAAAAATTTTAAATTTCGAAAATTTTGAAGCTTTAAGAGTCCTGATAAGAGTCCTTAATATATTTGAATATTAAAGAATATTGATGTGTCCATTTTTCTCTTTAGAAGATAAAATTGATATTAATTATAAAACATATAATTGTAGCGTAATTTTCATAATTGCATTAAAACATGAATTAATTTCCTTCTAATGTGGCTTTGAGACGGGTTGCAGGTTGAAGTATTTACTGTCCGTTTTTTTTTCTCGTGTTGATATATGTCGGGTTCGTGTCGGGTTGTGGGTCGAGGAAAATTATTTTGTTTATCCGGGTTGGTGAAATATTTTTTGTCGGGTTCTGGTCGGGTTTTGTGTTAACTTTAATTGGAGTTTTCGGAAACCCGTGCAGGATTCTTCTGCAGATCTATTGTCAACGACACTAACTCAAAAAGTGAAGACAAACGTTTGTGGTATTGCTACATTTAATTAAATCTATCCAGAGTTGGGAAAATTTGTAATTATCTGAAATGTGATTACAGTATAATTGTATGTAATTAATTATAGTTAAAATTACTTGCCGCAAAAAATTCTTGCAACCCCCCCCCCCCCCCCACTCCCATTATATGACAAAATTTCTGCGTTTGAATGTGTATAACTATAATCAATTACATGCAATTAACTTGTAATTGCATTGCGGATAATTGAGATTACAAACTTTCCCAATTCTGAATCTATCCACCCGTTTCCATTTTATTAGGGGATAAAAAATCTTACAATGTTCACGGTCAAAAATAATTATCCCCATTTCTTCGTGCAGTCGGATAAAAAAAAATATGAAAAATTGCCAATTTAATAAGATATTTTTCTTAGAATTATAATTTAATTTCACATGAGCTACTGAAATATTTCTAGAACGTATTCAGCTTATGCGAAGAAATGAATACACAAAATCAAGCATTAAATGGCAATTGATAAGAAAAAGTTACGCTAAGTAAAATGTTAAAGCAGTTAGCAGTAGCTACCCAATGAAAACTTAAAGGTTCATTTAATTCAAAGGAAAGTATTTGGGACCAATAAAACTTTAAAAGGGGTCTTGCTATATTTAAGTAAAAGTATTAAAAAAATTGAGTATATAATATATTAAAATGTTTTAAAAATGACTTAACATAAATTTTGATACTGCTCTGAAATAATTTAGCTAAAAAAAGATTGTTAAAGCTATTAAACTTGACTAGATTAATTTAACTTTTTGTGTGATCTTTAAAAAAATATGTTTTTATGCAAAATAATAAAAATATCAATAATAATAATAATAATATTATTAAAAATAAAACCAGGTAAGTTCCTATATGTGTTACCAACAGATGGATTCCACTCTTCAAAATTTAAAATACTAATTTAAAATAAAAATCCCCCCCCCCCACACACACATCTCCTAAAAAACATTTTTAGGCATCTTGAAGCATAAAACAACATAATTTTATACAAAAAATATATTTACAAAAAAATAGCCTATATATCCTCACAGGGTGTTAATTGTGTGTTAACTTACTAAATAGCAGTACAACGAGACGCTTATGCTAGTAAAATCGCCGTGCAACTCGCATCCTAAGACATCTACTACAACCAAGAAATAATACAATTATAGAAAATTTCGATTACACAATTAGCGAGAAAACGAGACTTCAGGCGTTCAGCGGCCCTGAAAAATGTACTTTTATTCTAAAAAAAATATATAAAAATAAGCAATTTCAGGACATCAATGCATGAAATAGTGTTTAATGCTTAACACAATTTAACACTTTCTAAAAGTTATATTCCCTGAATCTTTCAAAAATTTTATAAGCTCATAAATATATATAACTTAAAATAATTAAATTACGGTTTCTAGGATATCAGATAATTATATAAGGTGAGATTAAAACAAAAATATGACATTTGCATCTCACATTGAGGCCCTTGATCTGCAGATTTAATAGTTCTTTCTAAAAATAAAATTAAAAAATTATATACATTCATGACGACGGAAAATTAAAAGATAAAGAATTAAAGATCATCGGATATTATAGTTCTAATGATTCTCAAAAGTAAATGTATAATAACTTACTGTATTGTTAGTTGTTTCGATGAATCGAATGCTTCGATATTGCTTTTGTTTGCCGGCATGTTTTCAACAACTTCCTTCTACATTCATTAGTACGTCTCGGTATTGTGTCCGCTTCATTTTCTAAGGGGTTCTTTAGATTAGTATATCAGACACAGAAAAGACCTTGGAGGGAATCCAACAGTTGTCTAGTTCCGAAACAAAACAGTCTTTTCGAGAGTAGTGACTTATTATCACTTCCTTCTGTGACGCAACAATTTAAATATTATGGGAAGGGTTCAAGAAGTCATTTACATAGAGATTAAACAATTACGATTACAAATAATTGACAAAATATTTACGATAATAATTAAACATTCAAACCGATTATCAATGATATTATCACAAAATTAATATTTTAGTTATTTTAGATAGAAAATTTTAGACACTGAATGCCGAGTTACGGTTATAAACTATTCAGACAACAGGACAAGACCTTCATATAATAACAAGAATGAAAAATCCTGCATCCGGCATAGATTATGAAATGCTTTCCAAAACTATGAGAATATTCTTAACAAATTTTATTTTTTCATACAATTTAATGAGATTTACTTACTAGGGAACATCCCCAAATGCCAGTCCTGGAATTTGACGAGAGGTATGGTTTGAAAGCTCTTGTCACGAGGGTCGAGAAAAGTATAAGGGTCATTCTCCCAAAAGTGTACATTTTCAATAAAAATTTTTCCCGTAAAAACATTTTCTTTTTCAAGACCATTGTTACCATTTTTAGAAACTTATCACTTACTGCAAGTAAAAATCAGCAGTGGCCCAGCTGCATTATATTTATTTTTTTTCAGAAACAAATTTTTAATTAACATCATTCATGGAGGTGAACTTTATGCTACAGTTAATGTTTGTGTACTGAGACAAAGCATAAAAAACTATTTATTCTATTAGACATTCTATTTGTGTTTTGGCACTTTGAAAAAGGCAATGTTTTTGCAATCGTTTCGACAAACTCAAAGGTGCTGGACCCCCTTAAAATAAATCTCACAGAGTTAAAAAAAAAAAAAAAATGTCAGTAATTGGTGCTCATAGCCGGTATTTTATTCAAATACTTAAATGATCTATAGATTTTTATACATACTACATAGTGAAAGTGAAATTTAAATTAGCTGGAAAACGCATTTAGCACGAAAAAGCGCTTTCTGGAAATTCCTATGCATAGACAACAATATATTCGTCATCTTATGTTTATTCATATGCATAAAAAATTATTTATATTATTGTATACTAACATCATATAATTATATAAAATTTCGTTGACCTAAAAAACACGTATAAGTGCTGAGTGAGCTCTTTCAGGATATCCCGTTAATACAAATCCGAATTTTTGTTTGAGTTAACATTTATTTACAGAATTTATACAAACCACATAACATAGTGCAATTTAACTTAGCTAGAAAACGCGTTACATAAATAGCAAGTTGAAAATTGTACGTCATAATTGGCAACTAAGATTCGTACTATAACTAGTTTTATAAATATTCAGATCTTGGTGCAACAGCTGTTGCACTCATGCAAAAATGTATGAATACAAAATTTATTACGATTATATATATCAAATTTAGTAATACGGAAATAATATAACTCCATCTTAAGTTATACGTAATCACTTTGGCAACCTAGAATCATAACCTATCATGGAATATCATCGAATTAATTATGTATGATAGGATTTAATAGAATGACGAAAATTTTTATTAGTATCATTTTAAATTTTGATTCGATTTTCACAAAATTTGAAATGATAAAATTCTGAAACGTTTATTATATTAACCATTCGGTTGGGTAGTTTTTGCGCTGTTATGTGCGGACAGACGGACAGATCAGAGGACGACGATAATGGCTACGTATTTATGTAATGACAAACGCATCTAAAATCATAGCTCTATCAATTACCACACATAGATCGCAATGTATCTATTTTCTTCTGAGCAGCCCTGTATATAAATTTATTTATTTTTTTACAAGAGTGTCTTATTATCCTAAAATATAGTTCAGTTGAAAATTGAACGCATATGTAGAGTACAATGCTTACGAATTGTTTGTGGAGCCTTGTATATGGTGCATATAAATTACAACGCCATGTAATCTTTCTATATATAAAAAAAAAGTTTTGATTTGGAAATGGATCAATGAAAATCTGCGTAGATATTCCCGGTAGATCGGCATCCAATTTGAATGCTTAAGCATGGCCTTTCTTCGTTAATATTAAAAAAAAATGTTGCATACAAAAATATGAAAATCGGTGGTATTATAGAGAAATATTTGATAAACACGCTGATACAGACAGTTTTCAAATCGAAGAATTATTTTAAGAGATATTTAATGCTAAAGTTGGACAAAATCGTTCCATTAAAAAAGTTTTATTAGAGCAAAAACTATACATGAGAATTTAATCATTTTAGATAATTTTATACGTTATAAGTTCCCGGTGTGCAGATGGCATTTTTTTTTTTTTTGACTCATTTTTCGAGGTTTTATTTCTATTTTAAATTCAAATTTTCAGCATTTCGAGAGATATTTTTTATATATTCTAGAAAATGTTATTAATTTAAGCTGTTGCCAATTGTATAAAAGGCGCAAACAATAATGTTTACTTCAAATTAAAAATTTATTTACACGTGACTATCCTTCTATATATAAAAAAAGTAACGATTTGAGATGGACCAATGAAAATATGCGTAGATACCACGAAACGCATCTGATTGGTCAGAGCTTTCTGACGCTATAAGAGGGGTTGCCAAGGAGGGGATGGGGGCTATATCGCCAAGTTTGTAGCCAACTTGGCGATATATCGCCAAATTTGGCGACCAAAATTAGTCGCCCAAAGGGACGGCAAGTTGGCGCTATTTCCAGTATTTCGCCAAATTTCCGTAGACTCCCATTGAAATGCAATAGGGTTTACTTGCTTGCAGAAAATCAACAAATTGAGATATTTCAATGCAACAAAAACTAATATTAGCGTATGAATTGAGCTTAATTGAACTATTTACATTATTTTTAAGCACAAACACTAACTATTTACAATATTCGTAACACTTTACATATATAATTTTACATTTAATAATTCTTATAATTATGAAACTCTATAAGCTCTAATGATTATGCTTTTGGGGATAAGTAAGTAAAACTGCCAGGAGTTGGGGAGGAGCGTGTTTTTACCAAGTAGAATCCAAAAATTGAATGTATAGAAAATAAGGGATTTCGAAGAGATCCAGAATGGAAACGCGAAACAATTACGTCTAAGGTGGGCTAGAAAATAGGGATTGCTTTGCGATACCGAATGGAATCGAGAGGCGATTACGCGGGAGGTTGGTGAGCGTAGCGAGCAGGTTGGGTGGAGCCCCCCTAGTCTAAAATTTAGTTAACTCCTTAATTCTCGCTGCCGTCAATATGATGGTCTGAGGTGTCGTTGTTTATTTCTCGCGTCCGTGATATTGCCGGGCTGAAGATTTAAAACCGGAAAAAACTTCTGAAACAAGAAAAGTTTTACTGGCATTTCTGTATGAAGCAAATCTATTCCAAATCACCAAGGTGGTGTCGCTCGACATTTTTAATTTTGCTAATCTTTTAACCAAGTTTTCTTCATAGTTTTCTTAGTTTAAAAACATGATTAAAAATCTTTTTGATCGTATAGTTTTTTTTTTTTTTTTTTTTTTTAACAAGCTACGCAGCCATTTTTGGGTGGAAAGCGTGTTTTACGAAAATTGCTGTAACTGCTTTATTTTTCTACCTATCAAGATGAATGAAAAACCCAAATGTTCAGTATAAAATTGTCGACATTTTATGCACCTATAAAGTTTTTTATTAGACTTAAGGATCAAAGCCAAAAACATGCTTAAAAACTGGACGAATAAAAGGTCAAACATCACATTTCGCTGCCATTATTTTTTATGAAGGAGATCAGATCTCACCTTAAATATTTTTTTCTTACACAGATCTCTTATAAGACTACTTATTTTTTCAAATTTCAATCCTGAAAACCTTTCCTTTATTTATTTATTTATTTATTTATTTATTTTTTGTACAGCTCACCAAAAACCGTGTTTAGTTTGTTTTTGGCAATTTTCACTAATTAATATCTCAAAAGGGACTGACTAAAAAATTCTGAAAAGTTGGGATAATAAACATCTTTGTAAGTTAAGTTGTTAATTTTGTGTTTTAGACTTAACTAGGTTTTGAATAACAGTTCCCTAAAAATGCATCTCTCCCCCCTCCTTTTCCTTTTTGTTTTGTTCCTGATACATAGCATTGCAGGTAGTAGTTTTTGCTCAGGTACGTTCGAATTGACGATAACAACAAATTTTATGCATTATTGCTCAGTTAAATAGTGCAGTAGCACCCTTACAAAACTTTCTAGAGGGGGGAGGGGTCTTTTTGTTTTATTGTGTACTGGGGTGGGTCGAAAAAACTTTTTTTTCGATTTTCGATTATGAGTAATGCGGAAAAGTTGCCACTGGTGGCACTAAGTTCACACAAAAAATTTGAGATTTTTTGGACAATTCCTTCATATGCCGCAAATGGCTTGAAGGTTTGCTCAAATGCTGATTTTTGAACTTTTTTAAAAAAATTGAAAAAAAAAATGTTAAATTACATTTATTTTAGCTGAATTTACTTCAAATGTCATGTTTAGTGTGCGAAATGTTTAAATAAGCTTTATAATAAGCTAAATAGTCTTTTTGCGTATAAGTGAGCAAAAATTGTAAGTACAGTAGAACCTCGATTGTCCGAAGTAATTGGGACCGACCCTCTTTCGGAACATCGAGAATGCTTCAATTTTAGGATTAAGGAGAAATATACGCAATATTTCTTATTATGGTAACAAGTGCTTAATAAAAATAAAGCAATAGAAAAAAAGAAACAAGAATAAATTACCTGAATTTTAACTTTGAAATTAAGTACCTTACATCACAAGGGTTTGAAAAAAATGTTTTGTTTGTCGCACTTTATATTGCCTTTGCTTTGAAGCACTATCACGGAGTTTTTTAACATTATTAGTTTACCAGTAGCAGTATCGCAATCTTTCTGCTGCTCCAGCCATGTCAAACCTTTTGCAAAACATTCAAAAGTTTCAGAATTGCTTATTTGTTCGTTTTCTTTGTTACACTCCGCAGCTTACGGGAGCTCAAGTCAAATTTAAAGGAACTCTAAGAAAATGATCGAAAGTATTTATATGTACTCGTAGTTCGGAAAGGACCGCTTGCACAAGAGGAATATGATGGTAAAAAAAAAAAAAGCTTTCAAAATTGATTTCGGTTAACCGAGAGTTTCAGTTAAAAGAGTTTCGTATAAAAGAGGTTCTACTTGTTGTGGTTACTTAGAACCACTGCCATATTTTATTTAATTTCATTTAGAAAATATTTTTATTAATCTTGTATTCATTTAATTTTAATATTCGCATTCCAAAATTATTTCAATTCCCTTTTTTTTTCAACCTTCCCCTGTAAGCTTTTCTTTCTGGTGTTGCATTTCATTCATTTTAAAATCCTAAACGTCGTTTTGAAATCTGTACTTCCGGTAAAAGAATTATCTGGAAAGTTCCATATCTTTCTATTTGTGAAGTCATATCCTTTTGTAGCTCCGCCCCTTAGCCAATAATATTTAAATCAGTTTAAATCGTAATTTAAAAATTCGTAACTCTTTACTACTGTTTGGCATCTTATCTCAGTGAAATCTATCAAATTTCCTTTTTTAAAGCATTTTTTTATATACTTTAGCATTACATTTTATGCCAATGCAGGGCGCCTGTATGTTCGTTCCGCCAAAGTTGGCTTGTTTCAAGTATTATAGCAACCCCCCTTCACGCCTCTTCTCGGAGAGCTCGTGCGCATTCAGTGTAGTTGAGTTGGGACTTCAATGCAGAATGACTGCCTATTTTGCCGTTCTGCGAAGAATTATGTCCACGCCTGCATGAGTGTTCTATCAACGAACACAGAGAATGGGTGGATGCCTCTTTCCCTTCTACAAAAAAAAAAAAAAAAATAATAAACGGATTTTTCGTATCTACAGTAAGAAATATTAAAAGAGCAAGAATATTTCTTTATGATGGTGTAATCGGCTGCATAGTTTCGTCTTTTTTTGTGGCGAGATTCTTTGATCAGTTACTTCTGATTCTTCAGTAGGATGTGGATAAAAATTTTGTTGACGGCATTATTATTATTTTTATTCAAATGGTGCTTTTATTTGGAGTCGTAGAATTGTGATGCTAAAAAAATCATCTAAATGCCTGTGCCTCCATGCTCCCCAAATGAAAGAAATTATTTTATTTTCTTTAGTAAGAACGTAGAATGAACGTAGATTGTATGTGTCCATCATAAAAAAAAGTACATATAAAATAATAAGAGATGTACCCTATGATAATGCGCTATGTTCTGCAAGAAAAATTGCTTCATAAATAAAAATTTTTCAAGGAAGATTTGTCTTCTGTTTATTTCCTTTCTGCAAATGTCTCCATCATTTTCTGTGATCTCGGGTCAATGCAGGTAATGCTTTTACCTTTTATTTTTTTGTTCTCAATTTCCAAATGTAAGATAAGTAAATTCAGATATTTTTTAATTAATGACTGTTATGTCAAAGTGGTCTTTTGTGGCCACAACAAAAATGTTATAACACTATACGATCGATCCTAAAAAAAATGATTTGGAATTTCAATATCCAAAATAACTTTACAATATTATTCTGTCACCTCCTACCTCCAAAACACAACACTACTGTATTGTTTTATTCGTTCGTCGGTTTCTCTCTTTTGCCTTTATTATGTTCCTCGCTCTTCCTTCTATTTTTCGATGCATCTAAAGTCAGATATTTGGATAACGGATGGCACAGCGTTTTGACAGCAATTCTTGAAGGAGAGGAGAATCTGGAGCAGAAACCAATGAAAACGCAGTCAGTCATCATGAGGATGAGGGATGAAATATTAGATGGGAAAAACTGCGATATGAGATGATAATTATTTTATGCTCTAAAATAAAGATAATTGTCAGAAGATTCAAATAGTGGAAAATTTGAAGCAAGCAGTTCGTCTGAATCAGAATTTGAACGAGGGCCTTCAAACGCAGAGACTCCCAAACGCATATCCCTTTTTCACACAGCGTTCACCGCATTAGATGTGGTATATCATAGAGGTAAATTGCATTAACCCCTTCGCGACGGGAGCCTTTTACGAAATGTTTATTACTTTGCTACCGGTTTTAAAAAACAGAAGTTTGTGCCTATTCAAATCGGAAAAATGCTCGGATTAAATAAGGCAAATTTTACAGTAAAATTTTACTAGTGAGGATAAACGAGGATTCTTAAGCCTATTTCCGGCACGTATACGTATCGCTCGTCCCCAAGGGGTTAAGAGCTTCATCTGTGCTTCAGGATGCAGGAATTGTGGCAACAGGGAATAATAATCTTGTCATCGATAAAGACAAGGTCAGGAGACTGAAAAAGAAACTCGGAAATAACATACAGCAGGAGGAAGATCTTGGAGGAATACAAATTATAAGCATATTTTTTAATAGTAGAAAAAGTAAAACAATCTTAATAGATTAACAATTAAATTTAAAAGATCCAAAAACCCGACTGCGTAAAAAGCGAACTAATTTATTATTTCTCATCAATGTGAAACTATTTTTTTTTTCAATTCCTACTATTAGCTCACACTCTCGCTATATATATCTTGTTCAAATTTTCGATCATTAATAAAATACTTATTCATCCAATCAAGCTTAAATAATTTTTTTAAACTTGTAGTGGAAGACACTTGATGTTAATCCAGCTTTTTTTAAAATATTAATTAATTAATTAAATTAAATTAATTAATTTTCAATAATCGAGAGAGCCCTCTTCTTGATCAAGGCATTTTAAGCGCTACTCAAGAGGAAAGAAGAATGGGAGAAAAAAAATTATCTTATTGACGTAAGTAGAAATTGACTTAAAATATTTTTTTTTATATTACTTGTTTATATTACTTACCTATTTTTTTTTATTTACTTGTATTGATGACTTTTACGTTGTGTTTAATTGTTAGTTCTTATCTATAATCACTGTTTTGATGAGGTCTATGAATGTCTATGATGGTTAGAGTTGCAGTAAAGCTAGAGATCCTACCTACACAACTTCCAGGTTGTATAATATTTTAACGGAGCTTCTGACAGTAAAATTGTCAATGAAACATCGTCTTCATTTTGAAAGACCTATGCAATGATATGCCACTCGATAAGGTGCGTAATTTTTTTTTCGTCTCTACCGCCATTTTGTATTTTACGGCCGCCATTTTGAATTTATAAAAACAAAACCTAGCCTATAAGCATCGGGCCGCCAAGATGAATTGATAGAGATCTCAATCATTAAAATTCATCCAGCCGTTGGGATGTTTCGAGGGTATAAAGAAATACACATACACAGATACGCGTGAAACACATAACCCTTCTTTTTAGTCGGGTAAAAAAATGGGACAAGCGGCACCGTCGAGAGAAAGACGAATCAAATATCACCATGTTCTTTGAATGAGGTTCGGAATTTTTGGGTCACTTGACAGCTCCTTCTGGTCGTTGCGGAGAAATAGCAAAATCATTACATAATTTTCTAAGCCATAATAAAGCTTCCTTAGGAAAAATTAAAGAGATAACTGGAACATTTGATATGTATTCGTCATATGAACGGCCTTCTACTCCGACACCGACGTCAACTGTCTAAACTAGATGGTAGAATCACTTGACCTAAGACCTTTACCAACCCAATCAAAGGTATATTAATATAATACTCAAATCTTCAGCCTTTTGCATTTCTGATATTCATGTAACAGGAATAGGCTCATAGAAAGCGACATGTACAATTTCGCACGCCATTAGTGATATGTGCTTCGTCTTTCTCTCGACGGAGCCGCTTGTCCCTTTTTTGTATGGAGATCGTTTTATCTTTTCTACAATCAAAGAATATGGTTGTAAATTTTCGTCCTCCAAGATATTTCTCCACCTACATCTTCTTTCAAAGTTTCTTAACCTAACCTTAAGTCACCTAACCTTGTCTGTAGCGATGACGAGATTCTTCTACTCTGCTGTCATAATTCCTGCATTTCGAAGCATGGATGAAGCTCTTAACGCAATTTCCCTATTTGATATACCAGTTCTAAATGCGGTGAACGCTGTGTGAAAAAGGGATATACGTATTGGAGTGTCTTCTTTTGAAGGTCCTCGTTCAAATTCTGATTCAATCGAACTGCCTGCTTGAAAGTTTCCACTATTTGAATCTTCTGACACTTATCTGTATTTTAGAGCATAAAAATAATTAATATCTCATCTCGCAGTTTCTTCCATCTAACAAGGAGAGGGCCAACCTTGTTAATCACAGATTTTGATTATTTTAATATATGTTGTAGGATAGAAACCCCTTAGTGTCAGGTTCAACGGATTTTATCCAACGCTCCTTAGTTCTTGAGAAACCGGGGGGGGGGGGGGGGGAGTCTAATAACAGTACACAACTTAAATACTTACTTTGCAAACGCAATGATAGGTTGGTCGTAGCTCAGTTGGTATGGCGTTTGCCGGCTGATTCGCGGCCCCGGGTTTGATACCTGAATGCGCTACATTTGTTTTTCTCATTTTTTTGTTTTATAAATATACTTGTAAGTATAATTAATAATCCCATTGTCAATTAAAATTTATAATATTGTATATCAATCATAATTTTAACCTATTTAATTTTTTACTTTTAACTAAATAGTTGTATAAAACATCATAAAAATATTAATTTTTTAAAAATCACTTTTAAAATGTATTTCATATATTCTTTATCGATGCAATGATATTGAGCAATTGTGTCAATTCGTGATTTTAAAGAAACATCATTTACGCATTGCTTTAACAAAGGAAGTCAATGCGATAATAGTATTATTCTGTTTTTAAAGTAACAAGCATAATTATATTAAAAGTTAGTATCAGAATTAAATTACAACCGATTTTTTGCATATTAAAGATTTTTAAATTTGTAATACGTATGCTTGCGCTTTCAATTATTTTGCTTTTACCTTTATCTTCTTTCAGCTTTTATTTTTATTTTATTTAAATATTTTTTTATTTTATCATAACTAGATGGCACCACAACAGATTTTGTCACGATTTTGGAATTTTTATCATTCAATAATAGATCCAAATTCTTTTTAAACCTCCTTAAAGGATGATAAATAATAGTTTAAAAATAAAAAATGATAAATTTAAGTTTGTTAACATTATAATTAATGTATGATATTAAAATTTGTAATTGAAATTATTAAATTATAATTACAAGTATATTTATAAAACAAAAAATGAGAAAAACAAATGGAACGCGTTCGGGTACCGAACCCAGGCCCACAGATCAGCCAGCAAACGCGGTACTAACTGAGTTACGACCAACCAATTATTGCGGTTGCAATGTAAGTATTTAAGTTGTGTACTATTATTAGACCCCCCCCCCCCCCCGCCGGTTTCTCAAGAACTAAGGAGCGTTGGATAAAATCCATTGAACCTGACACTAAGGGGTCTCTACCCTACAACATATATTAAAATAATCAAAATCTGTGATTAATAAGGTTGGCCCTCTCCTTGTAAGATTTCATCCCTCATCCTCATGATGACTGACTGCGTTTTCATTGGTTTCTGCTCCACATTCTCCTCTCCTTCAAGAATTGCTGTCAAAACGCTGTGCCATTCGTCATCCAAATACCTGACTCCAGACACTTCGAAAAACAGAAGGAAGAGCAAGGAACATAATAAAGGCAAAAGAGACAAACCGACAAACGATAGACAAGCAATATTTACAATTTTTGCTCTCTTATAGACTTTTGCTCTCAAAAAGACTATAAAAATCGCCTAATTCATAATACACATAACTATTAAATAAACATAATCAGATCTTATTTAAACATTTCGCACACTAAACATGACATTTCAAGGGAATTCAGCTAAAATAAATTTAATTTGACATTTTTTTTAATTTTTCTAAAAAAGTTCAAAAATCAGCATTTGAGCAAAACTTCAAGCCTCTTGCGGCAAATGAAGGAATTGTCCAAAAAGTCTCAAATTTTTTGTGCGAACTAAGTGTCACCAGTGGCAACTTTTCCGCACTACCCATCATCAAAAATCGAAAAAAAGTTTTTTTCAGCCCACCCTATTGTGTACAGCTGATACAGTTTTATTCTGAGATGTTTTTAAAATTAGCCTAAGTACTCGCTAAGAGGTTACTTCACTTACGTGACAGCGAAAACACCCGGTCGCTAATGAAATTTTATAAAATATCTCATTTGCATGAGCATATGCCACTGCCCCTTGCCTTTTACGAGATATTTTATAGAATGTTATTAGCGAGCGGGTGTTTTTGCTTTCGCTTAAGTGAAGTAACCTCTTAGCGAGTGCTTAGGCTAATTTTAAAAACATGTCAGAATAAAACTGCTTCAGCTGTGCACAATAAAGTCAAAAGCCCCCCTCCCCTCCCTCAAGAAAGTTTTGAAAAGGTGCTATCGCACTATTTAACTAAGCAATAATGCGTAAAATTGGTTTTTATCGTGAATTTGAACGTACCTGAGCAAAAAGTATCTGTAATGCTATGTTTCCGGGACAAAAAAGAAAAGAAAAAGGAGGGGAGGAGGGGTGCATCTTTAGTGAACTGTTATTAAAAAACCAGTTATGTCTCAAACATAAAATTAACAATTTAACTTTATATTACAAAGATGTTTATTATCCTACGCTTTCAGAATTTTTTATTCAGTCCCTTTTTAGATATTAATTAGTGAAAATTGCCAAAACAGACTAAACACCGTTTTTGATGAGCTATAAAAAAAAAGGGAAAAGGTTTCCAAGATTGAAATTTGTAAAAATAAGTAGTCCTATAAGAGATCAGTGTAAGAAAAAAATATTTAAAGTCTGAAATTTGTAAAAATAAGTAGTCCTATAAGAGATCTGTGTAAGAAAAAAATATTTAAGATCAGTCTGATCTCCTTCATAAAAAATAACGCCAGCGAAATGTGATATTTGACTTTTTATTCCTCCGGTTTTTAAGCATGTTTTTGGCCTTGATCCTTAAGTCTAATAAAAAATTTTATAAGTGCATAAAATGTCGACAATTTTATACTAAACATTTGGGTTTTTGATTCATCTTGATAGGTAGAAAAATAAACAGTTACAGCATTTTCCGTAAAACACATTTTTCAACCAAAAATGGCTGCGTAGCTTGTTAAAAATGGCCATCCCAAAGAAACTGTACGATCAAAAAAATTTTTAATCATGTTTTTAAACTCAGAAAACTATGAAGAAAACTTGGTTAAAAGATTAGGAAAATAAAAATGTCGAGCGACACCACCTTGGTGATTTGGAATGGATCGACCCGTTTGAGTTTTATTGTTTGTACGATCTGTGTCTGAGTAAAATACGGATTCTGATGAATCAAGTATTTCTGGTGATTAATTTGATTTTAATTGATAGTCAACATTTTATGTATATATATATTATTTCAAATATTATTTTTAAACATTTTTAAAGTAGTAAAAATTTTAAAAATAAGGATCTTACTTGTATTAATTTGTATGGTGTAAAGCAAACATTAAAGTGCAAAATTCTCGCACGATGGCTTTTCGGCAAATGCAAATTTGTTCTATAACATCTCTTTTTTCGCTTCAAACATACAACAAATTGCATATTTTATTTATAAATATTATAATTACTAAATTTCTTCAATAAAAAATAGGTACTTTTTTGATGGATTTTATAAATATTAAGAATATTAATATTAATATCCTTAAGGGCTTAAACTTAAAAATGTATATCACACTTGACAAAACGTATCAGCAATATTTCCTGATAGTCTGCCTTTAAACCGAATTCTTTTGTACGTCTGTATATGAATGATAAATTAATAACACTCCATAATCTAAAGAACGCATACCGTAATGCCGCTCAGTGAAGCACGTCAGATTTATTATGTTTTCAATAGTATACAATGTAGGGTTTTACTGTCCTTTTTTGTCTCCCAAAGGCTATAATAGAGTCAATAAAAATGCGTTTAAATTACGGAAGAAGACCTTGGAGTAAACAAAAGAGACCGATTTTTTTGCGCAAGCGTATGTTTTGTATATGTTAGGTGGAGGGGGAGAGTGGAGATTTTTTCCGCTTTTAAGATCGCAACGAAATAGAGATGCGGATATTTTGCGGGTTGGAGTGCGCTAAATTCTTTTTTACTTAATTGCTGGATGCAGAGACTATAAAAAAATTATTTTTTTTCTTTTGAACCGCTATTATTACTAAACTAGCTGTTTAACCCGTTCTACGCACCAGAGTTCATGTTCAATAACCATTCGATTTAGAAAAATATTTTTCTTCTACTGTGCATTTTTAAATAATTTGCATAATTTATCATGTTGTTATGGCAGCAGACGATGAAACGACATCTTTCGAATAAAGGGAATTGCTGGGCAACATATAACAATGATATGTTCCCGCACCATGTTGGTTAAATCAAAGTAAAATTGCGTAATTTGTTATTTCTGTTTATATAAATATTTTTTTTATAAAATATAATTATGAGTGTAAAATTATAATGTTTATATATTTAAGTAAAATAGGAGTGTAAGTTCATACAAAAATTATTAAGTTGATTTTAAATATTAAATATATATTTTTAAAAAAAATTGTTGTATAGTAAAATGAATGTATAATGTTGAATGTAGTTCGGATCTCAGATAACAACAATAGCCAGACGCCATGGTGTCGTTTTATGACAAGCCAGTGGAAAGTGGTGTATAATTAGAAATCGTAAAATAATAAAAATGTTGGAATAAATTTATGGCCTTAATAAAAGTGTTGGGATAAATTTATGGCTTTTCAGACCACCCAAACTTTAAGGCATATAATAATATTAAAGTATATGTAAGGGGCCATTTGCAGACTGTTAGCTAATAGGCCTATCGAAGGATAATGCAAAATCTTCTCACATCCAATAAGGGTGGACTAGACAAATAGTTCCACCCACTGCATGAGTTGGTGTGCCAGAAGAAAAAGGTTTGAAAAAGGGAGTCTAAAAAAAGATGTCGAGGACGCAGGAGCTGTCCTAAAAGCCCGTGCAATGAATCCCGAAAGCCCGTGCAATGAATCCTGAAAGCCCGTGCAATGAATCCTGAAAGCCCGTGCAATGAATCTAGAAAGCCCTAGTAATGCCCAGGCGAGATGGACATATCGGAGTGAGCCTAAGCAAGCCTAATTGAGGATGTCTTCCTGATGTTAAAATAAAGTGGATTGTTCTACTGAGGTCCGTAGCTATGCATCCTGCCATCCCGATATCGCCGCTCTGATAAGAAGCGGATTCCAGATGACATATGAATATGATCCTTAGCAACGCGACAACTCTGAATTTGATGAATAAAGGCCACCATCCCGTTTATGATATAAGGTATTACCTTTATCTTTTTCTTTTACCACTTTAAATCATATGAGAAATTATAAATATCCTTTTCTGATATTTTATGGTAGAGAGCAATCTGAGATCCAACAAAACCAATAATTAAATATAATTAAGGTAATTTAAAAATGAAAAAAAATTATTCTTTTTAGCAAAAAGAAAAATATATAATAATAAGAGTAAATGAAAACATTGTCTTTTTTTTTAAAGATTAAATATACATAAAATAATGAGAAGCAAACAAAAGTGTTGCTTTCTTTTTTTGAATTAATATTATGTATTTCTGTATATAGTTGTGTTCAATGTAAATAAAATATTTAATCAAGTTTTAAAAAGTTTCTGTAATTATTTAATTAATAATGTTTAAGGTGTGTCAACTATTTTTACAGCTTAAATTTTAGTTTAATTCATAAGTGGAAGAGTTCGTCTAAATAATTCACAACGCAAACTCTTAATTTTATTCGTAATTAATTAAATTTAATAATTACAGTTTTACGCGGATTATAATTTAATTTTATTAATTATTCGCGTTGCTCTTCTACTAGAATTACGTAATTACGATCACTTATGTTATTTGAATTTATCTAAGGTATATAAAATTATATACCAATTTACTATGAGGTTGCTTGGATGATTTGGACCAATTAACAATTTTGGATGTAAATTAAATAGGAGATAAACAAGTGTAATTATCTGTCCAGCAGGAATAAATAGAATAAAAATGTTTGCTGATGATTGTGATAAAATGTTTCTCTTTATATATTTTTAAAAGGTAATAATTAAGCGCAATTAAATAATTTCTCATTATTTGCCTGCGAGGGAAACAGAAGGGGAAACAGAAACCGTGTTTTTCTATTCTAGTGATATTTTCAGATTGAGGTATCCCTGGCATTGATGGCGGCGACGCGTTGGTACGGCGCCAATGAAGATATATCGGACAATGAATTTGCTTTCAGTATGATTTTTGTTTTGTGACAGTAGGAGATTTTTTTAATTTAGATATCTAACCTGAAAATAATATTTTCTCTTGTTTTTGTTCAACGAGTATCAGTTTGACGTTTTTAGTCTTCTATTGTGTATGAGTATGAAAATAACGTTAGTGATATTTCTGATTTATTTTTCCTAATGAACGCTGCCCATGCCAAGGCTCTGCTCTATGCACATTTACGAAATCACTTTCATTTGTCAGTAGATATAATTGCCGTGTATTATTTGTTATTCTGATAGGAAGCAATCTATAAAAGCATCGATTTTTTTCTTTTTTGTGCTAACATTATTACCGAATCATAATCCTTACCTTATTTAATTGCAGAACTCTGTGATTAATTAGCATTAAAATCAGGAAAAGATTTCTATTCGGAAGTGGTGATAAACTGCAAAGTGGACCAGTTGACAGTTAAGTATATGCAGGTATATTTAAAATTTTTATTTTACTAAAGAAAAAATAGATGCTTTAAAGTTTGCAAATAATGCATGAAATATAAATATGCGGATTGGAGTGACGGCGGGGGGGGGGGGGGGGACGCTATGGTTTTAGTACTGCAGAATATTAGGGATCCGGTACTTTTCTGTTAGAAATTAAGCCCTTCCGCTAGTACATATAAAAAATTAAAATACATGGATATATACAAATCCGCTTGTTGCAAAATAATACATGACAAAAGTAATTATAAAAAAAAATGGTTTAATTTAATATGTCGAATGCGAAAATTCCGATTAAATGTAGATAACAAATTTGAACAGAAAAAAATAAAACTATTCTATTCTAATTGGTATTATTAGCAGTAACTTAGCATAGAAATATTTATTACATGCAAATTAATTGAAATAAAGCATTTTACTAGCATGTGCGCTCAGAAGGGGGTCAAGAAATAATAATTGCTCACCCCTAGATTTTCAAATTTTATAAATTTAATTAGCTAAATTTTCTTTTTCTCTTATGCTTCTTAAAAAAATTATAAAATTTATGCTTTTCAAGTAACTAAAAAATATATTCACTCATGGAAAAAAGAAGGGAGTTCTGACACCCCACCTACTCATAAAAAAAGTTGTGTTTTTTTTTTATATTTATGTGTTTAAAAATTATCTTAAGCGGAGTGGTCAGGGGTGACAGAGACCCCTCACGAAAAAGATAATTAACCGCTTCAATTCTTCATTAAAAAAAAGAGCCAGTAGGGTAGCTTAAGTCTTCTTAATTATATTTTTTTATTGCTTTTTATGCCAAAATGTTTATGATCTTCAATGGGGTTTTCTGAAAAAAATGTCTTAGTTTAGCTTATTTCATTTTGTAGATTATATGCTCCATTTAAAGAAAAATAAATATGCTGGGCAACATATAACTATGATATCTTCCCGCACCATGTTGGTTAAATCAAAGTAAAATTGCGTAATTTGTTATTTCTGTTTGTATAAATATTTTTTATAAAATATAATTATGAGTGTAAAATTATAATGTTTATACATTTAAGTAAAATAGGAGTGTAAGTTCATACAAAAATTATTAAGTTGATTTTAAATATTAAATATATATTTTTAAAAAATTGTTGTATTGTAAAATGAATGTATAATGTTGAGTAGAGTTCGGATCTCAGACAACAACAATAGCCAGACGCCATGGTGTCGTTTTATGACAAGCCAATGGAAAGTGGTGTATAATTAGAAATCGTAAAATCATAAAAACGTTGGAATCAATTTATGGCCTCAATAAAAGTGTTGGGATAAATTTATGACTTTTCAGACCACCCAAACTTTAAGGCAGATAATAATATTAAAGTATATGTAAGGGGCCATTTGCAGACTGTTAGCTAATAGGCCTATCGAAGTATAATAAAAAATCTTCTCACATCCAATAACAGTGGACTAGACAAAAATAGTTCCACCCACTGCAGGAGTGGTGTGCAAGAAGAATAAGGTTTAAAAAAGAGAGTCTGAAAACAGATGTAGAGGACGCAGGAGCTCTCCTGAAAGACCGTGCAATGAATCCTGAAAGCCTTAGCAATGCCCAGGCGAGATGGACATATCGGAGCGAGCCTAATCAAGCCTAATTGAGGATGTCTCCCTGATGTACATATCGGAGCGAGCCTAATCAAGCCTAATTGAGGATGTCTTCCTGATGTACTTATCGGAGTGAGCCTAAGCAAGCCAAATTGAGGATGTCTTCCTGATGTTAAAATAAAGAGGATTATTCTACAGAGGTCCGTAGCTTTGCATCCTGCCATCCCGATGTTGCCGCTCTGATACAAAGCGAATTCCGGATGACATAAGAATATGATCCCAAGCAACGCGACAACTCTGAATTTGATGAATAAAGGCCACCATCCCGTATATTAAAAAAAGGTACTATTTTAAACATTTTCTTTTACCACTTAAGATCATATGAAAAATCATAAAAAATACTTTTCTGATATTTTATGGTAGAGAGTAATCTGAGATCCGACAAAACCAATAATTAAATAAGATTAAGGTAATTTAAAAATGAAAGAGAATTATTCTTTTAGCAAAAAGAAACAAATATAATAATTAGAGTATATGAAAATATTGTCTTTTTTTAAAGATTAAATATACATAAAATAATGAGAAGCAAACAAAAGTGTTGCTTTCTATTTTTTGAATTAATATTATGTTTTTTCTGTATATAGTTGTGTTCAATGTAAATAAAATATTTAATCAAGTTTTAAAAAGTTTCTGCAATTATTTAATTGATAATGTTTAAGGTGTGTCAATTTATTTTTACAGCTTAAATTTTAGTTTAATTCATAAGTGGAAGAGTTCGTCTAAATAATTCACAACGCAAACTCTTAATTTTATTCGTAATTATTCAAATTTAATAATTACATTTTGACGCGAATTATAATTTAATTTTATTAAAACTTCGCGTTGCTCTTCTACTAGAATTTAGGTAAATACGATCACTTATATTATTTGAATTTATCTAAGGTATATAAAATTATATACCAATTTGCTATGAGGTTGCTTGGATGATTTGGACCAATTAACAATTTTGGATATAAATTTAATAGAAAATAAACAGGTGTAATTATCTGTCCAGCATCCCCCCCTTCATAGTAAAATGGTGCTATGACTCAGGAACGTTCATCTGAGGTCATTAGAAATAATAATAATAATAATAATAATAATAATAAAGGAAAATAAATTTAAGTATTATTTTAATGTCACAATTTTAAAGATATTGTAGGTATGTAAGTTTAATTGATTAAAATTTTATTAAAATTAATTTTATTATTGTAACAATAATGACACACATATAATAATTTTATATAAATAAAATGAATAATATATGCTAGCAAAAAAACAAAAAGGAAATGAAAAAAATAATTCTGGGATTTATAATAGGTAAATTTAGGAATTACATTTTTTTTTCTTTTCTCTCTTTTCTCTTTTGGTTGGATCTCAGTTACCATTGAGAAATAATGGCATTCACATCACAGATGATACATTTGTAAAAATAATTTTTTTATATATACTGTATAAATAATAATAATAAGAATAATAAGTAAAATTTGATAATATGTCTGGTATAAAAATGATTGAAATGTCAATAGATCATGATTTTTGAAATTGTATCACCTTGATACGAAAGAAAATTTATGAGTCGTACTACGAAGTGGTAGTACATTATTTACAAAAAAAAAATAATAATAAGATTGTTTTTCCTGTAGAAAAAGACAGATATTTTTCTGTTAAATGAAATTATTTTGTTTTTTATATATACGTGTATTATAAATATTTTAGGGGTATTTATGTGTGTAAAAGAATAATCTACAAAACAACTTCATCTCCTAAGAAATTTTTTTAAATTTTAGTGTTGTTGTTTTTATGTATTTATGCAATTTAGAATATTTTCATACATATGTTGTAATATAGAGAAAATAGTATGAGATGCAAAATATTCTTTTAAGAGGTATAGGATCTATTTAAATTGATATTTTGAAAAAGTATACATTGATTACTAATATTTGTTAAAAATGACTCAGACGCTGGATATAGATACACGTATTAAGTTAGTGTCACCATTTGACAATAAAAAGAACAAAAACATTATATTTTTCTTAGAGGAATTTGATAATATTTTGAATTCGACAGATATACAGGAAGAAACTAAATTATTAATTTTAAAGGCTAAAATTACTGGGGACGCAAAACATATTTTAAGTAAACAGATTGAAAAATATAACGAGACCAATTATGATTTATTTAAAAATAATTTGGTGGAGTTATTTGGTACAAAACTAAGCTTCCTTAATGCTCAGAGCAATTTCCTAAATTTAAAACAGGCCGCAAGTCAAACGATAGAGGATTTCATTTTTGAGTTTAAAAAGGGTGTAAAATCTTATATCGAAAGTGCAGGCGAAAATGTGGATAATAAGGAAGAGAATTTTATCGAAATCTTAAAAATGTCGAATTTTTTAAATTCAATTAGACAGGATATTGCACTAGATGTGCGTAAAAATGCGCCCAGGTCCTTCAAGGAGGCATGCGAGTTAGCAAAACTTATGGAAAGTGCGTATAATGAATCAAAGTTTGAGGAAATTAACGCAATAAATAAAGAAAACAAAGATCTTTATGAGAACATTATAGATTCAAGTAAGCAAAACAAAGAGCTAATCGAGAAATTAAAAGGGGAGATTGAAAAACTAAAAAAATCAAAGAAAAAAAACCATGCAATTAGAGATGATAGTGTTCCGCGGAATAAGAAACTCTTTAATAAACACAATGATTATCAGGGTCCCCATTTCAATAACAATTTTCATTATAATGATTATGAACGATATTATAATGATTACTACAATTCCTTTAATTACCCGACGCATTATGGGATGTATGATTATTCACAACCTAACTGGAATTCGGGAAATAGGGATTTTGGATATATTTCTGAGAATTATGATCAAAATGGTTATCAATTTGAAAAGCGCAAAAAGAAAAAAAAATGGGCAAAGAAAACAGCGAAATCGGATCAAGATTCGGGATTTTCAGAGACGGAAATCGATAAAATAAATAAAACAATTGCAAATATAACAAATGCAGACAAAGATAGTCTGCCAATTATATCACTAAGTATACAGGGCGTCGAAATACAAGCGTTACTGGATACCGGAGCTGCTGTGTCCCTTTTATCACCTTCTTTATTCAAAAAAATTAAAGATACAAACGTCAAAATCAAATATTTGGGCAATCAGATCCAAATTAAAACTTTAACAAATTCAAAGATTTTTTTTAAACAATGTGTAAAATTAACTTTTCGATTAAAAGGTATATTCACAACAGGCACATTTTATGTCACTAATGATGATTTTGATAGGCAGTACCAAATGTTATTAGGGTACGATTATCTCAAAGAAAATCATATGATTTTGGATTTATGCAATAAAACATTAAAATTTAAAAATCAACAAATTAAATTAAACGTTGCAAGTGAAGTAAATAATTATGAAGTGAATAACATTACGCCATGTAATTCAGGGGAACATTCAAATAAAAGTATGTTTGCCATTACTAAAAATAGAATTTTTCTCCAACCTGAAGAATCGAAAATTGTAAAATTAAAATGCCCAGAGGATATAAATATGTCAGATGTGATTATTTTTGACCCCATTCAAGAAAATAGTAAATTTTCATGCGAGACTTCGTTACACGAAGTTCAAAAAAATAATAACATAAATATTATAATAAAGAATAAACTGTTATGAAAAATAGAAGAACTTCTTATAAAATATACCAGAACCATTGATAATTAAACTTTACAGACTTAGTTCAAAAACTGTGTAGATACACAGTCATATGGACACGTACATTCCTTTAAGCTTTACAAAAAAAAAAAAAAAAAAAAAACCAGCAATCAGTTTTTATTTTTTTTTTTTCTGACACCGGGAGAGATGCTGGGCAACATATAACTATGATATCTTCCCGCACCATGTTGGTTAAATCAAAGTAAAATTGCGTAATTTGTTATTTCTGTTTGTACAAATATTTTTTATAAAATATAATTATGAGTGTAAAATTATAATGTTTATATATTTAAGTAAAATAGGAGTGTAAGTTCATACAAAAATTATTAAGTTGATTTTAAATATTAAATATATATTTTTAAAAAATTGTTGTATTGTAAAATGAATGTATAATGTTGAGTAGAGTTCGGATCTCAGACAATAACAATAGCCAGACGCCATGGTGTCGTTTTATGACAAGCCAATGGAAAGTGGTGTATAATTAGAAATCGTAAAATCATAAAAACGTTGGAATCAATTTATGGCCTCAATAAAAGTGTTGGGATAAATTTATGACTTTTCAGACCACCCAAACTTTAAGGCATATAATAATATTAAAGTATATGTAAGGGGCCATTTGCAGACTGTTAGCTAATAGGCCTATCGAAGTATAATAAAAAAATCTTCTCACATCCAATAACAGTGGACTAGACAAAAATAGTTCCACCCACTGCAGGAGTGGTGTGCAAGAAGAATAAGGTTTAAAAAAGAGAGTCTGAAAAAAGATGTAGAGGACGCAGGAGCTCTCCTGAAAGCCCGTGCAATGAATCCTGAAAGCCTTAGAAATGCCCAGGCGAGATGGACATATCGGAGCGAGCCTAATAAAGCCTAATTGAGGATGTCTCCCAGATGTACATATCGGGGCGAGCCTAATCAAGCCTAATTGAGGATGTCTTCCTGATGTACTTATCGGAGTGAGCCTAAGCAAGCCAAATTGAGGATGTCTTCCTGATGTTAAAATAAAGAGGATTATTCTACAGAGGTCCGTAGCTTTGCATCCTGCCATCCCGATGTTGCCGCTCTGATACAAAGCGAATTCCGGATGACATAAGAATATGATCCCAAGCAACGCGACAACTCTGAATTTGATGAATAAAGGCCACCATCCCGTATATTAAAAAAAGGTACTATTTTAAACATTTTCTTTTACCACTTAAGATCATATGAAAAATCATAAAAAATACTTTTCTGATATTTTATGGTAGAGAGTAATCTGAGATCCGACAAAACCAATAATTAAATAAGATTAAGGTAATTTAAAAATGAAAGAGAATTATTCTTTTAGCAAAAAGAAACAAATATAATAATTAGAGTATATGAAAATATTGTCTTTTTTTAAAGATTAAATATACATAAAATAATGAGAAGCAAACAAAAGTGTTGCTTTCTATTTTTTGAATTAATATTATGTTTTTTCTGTATATAGTTGTGTCCAGTGTAAATAAAATATTTAATCAAGTTTTAAAAAGTTTCTGCAATTATTTAATTGATAATGTTTAAGGTGTGTCAATTTATTTTTACAGCTTAAATTTTAGTTTAATTCATAAGTGGAAGAGTTCGTCTAAATAATTCACAACGCAAACTCTTAATTTTATTCGTAATTATTCAAATTTAATAATTACATTTTGACGCGAATTATAATTTAATTTTATTAATGCTTCGCGTTGCTCTTCTACTAGAATTTAGGTAAATACGATCACTTATATTATTTGAATTTATCTAAGGTATATAAAATTATATACCAATTTGCTATGAGGTTGCTTGGATGATTTGGACCAATTAACAATTTTGGATATAAATTTAATAGAAAATAAACAGGTGTAATTATCTGTCCAGCAAAATAAAAACAAGCATATGTTGTCAGACACGTTCGTTCTCTGCCTGTTATTAGGAGCATTCGTAATTATATAAATACGTAGCAACAATAGTCGTTGTCTGGACTATCAGTCTGTCCGTTTATCCGCATATAACCGAGCATAAACTACCCAACCGAATGGTTTGAAATTTAATATATATAATCGTTTCGGAATTTTATCGAGTCATTTGAAATTTTTTGAAAATCAAAACAAAACTAAAAAAATTTGTTATTAAAAGTTTTATTCATTCTATTAAATCTTATCATACGTCATTAACTTAATGATTTCAATGATATCCCATGATAGGTAATGATTCTAGGTTGCCGCGGTGATTACGTCCTATTTAAGATGGAGTCCTATTATTTCCGTATTACTGAATTATATAGAATCGTAATAAATTTTGTATTCATGCATTTTTGCATAAGAGTGCAACAGCTATTTACCAAGATCTGAATATTTATAAAACTAGTTATAGTACGAACGCGCCTCATTTACCACGTTTGACGTACAATTTCAGACTTGTTTTGTTTCTGCGTGCAGCCATGCTTACAAGTTCATATCATTCATCTAATGAATTAATTGCCATAACACTATTTTGTAGCTGTTAATTGTAACTACTATTTTCTACGAGAAATAAAACACGCTATGTAGCTTCCATAATTTGTTAGTTTAATTGGAACTAGTAATTTTCAATCTTAACTCAATTTAGAGTACTAAGACATGTTTGTAGAATATAAATGAAATCATACACAGGGCTGTGCATTGAAGTGGATACATGGTTGCCAATGAATAGTAATTTCTAGAAGTAGGATTTCAATAGTTTTAAGCGTATTTTTGTCTGTATTAAATTTTATCTTAATATGTGGAGTGCGTAAAAATCTGTAATTAATATACAGTGTTCTAATTCAGGTACATTTTCTCTGTTGGTATAGAAATTGCGGAAGATCATTTTTACTTTCTTCTATCTTTACAAAAAGAAAGTATTGAATTCGTGAAAATTTTCGATTTTCGGTTTTCGTCGGATTTCCACGTTTTAAGGGTCAGAGACTCCGAAAAAAATGTTTTTACAAAATGTCTGTCTGTGAGTCTGTGCATCTGTGAGTCTGTCTGTCTGTCTGTATGTGACACAAATTTTGTGGGCGCTCTATCTCAAGAACTAATGCTCGGAATTTAATAAAAAATTATATTCAGTTAGTCCCTGATATAAATTGGTGCTGATTAGTTTTTGGTGTAAATCGCTCAACAGGTGGCGCTGCTATGCAGCCTTTTTCACGATTTCTGCAATAGCTCAATCTCGAGAACTAATGCACGGATTTTCATCAAACTTCAGATTCAGTTAGTCCTTGACACGAATTGAAGTTTTGTACATTCATTTTGGTGTAAATCGCTCAACAGGTGGCGCTGCTATACTGCATTTTTTACGATTACCGCAATAGCTCTATCTTAACAAC
Organism: Maratus speciosus; assembly: GCA_963932465.1. NCBI lineage: Eukaryota > Metazoa > Arthropoda > Arachnida > Araneae > Salticidae > Maratus > Maratus speciosus. Next base: position 134,058 of record CAWVRF010001061.1, read on the forward strand.
TAATGCTTGGATTTTCAACAAACTTCAGATTCAAGTATACTTTGATATGAATTAGTGCTGTTTGTGTTTTGGTGCAAATCGCTCAACAGGTGACGTTGCTATGTTGCACTTTCCAGAATTTCCATTTTAGCTGTAGCTCAAGAATTAATGCAAGAATTTTCACCAAACTTCAGAATCAGTTAATCCTTGACATAAATTGACATTTTGTACATTTTGATGTAAATCGCCCAACAGGTGGCGCTGCTATGTTGTATTTTTCAGAATTTCCGCTATAGGTGTATCTCAAGAACTAATGCACGAATTTTCATCAAACTTTAGAATCTGTTAGTCCTTGATATGAATTGACATTTTATACAGTTTAGTGTAAATCGCTCAATGGTGGCGCTGGTATGCTATATTTTTCATAATTTCCACTGTAGCTCTATCTCAAGAACTAAGGCACGAATTTTCATCAAACTTCAAATTCAGATGTACTTTGATATGAATTGGTACTAAATTGATGTAATTTCTTGTACTATTTAAATGATTTAAAGAAAGTTTTGTGTGGCCACAACATACTAGTTCAACTGTGTTATGCATTTTCTTACTAAGCTACATTTTAGCATAATATGTAAAATATACACTAATCTATAGATCATATATACAGAGCTGCACGAAAGAATAGGATAATCTTCCCGCTTATGAACAGTATTTGTTGAAATCTAATTTTGTCCAACGGCGAAGTGTTCGTCTGCCCACACTCTAACTCTCGTAAATAGACTCAGTTTTTCATGCTTTTGATAAAAGTTATTTAGGGTCACAAACGCATATTTGGTATTGTATTTGAAGTATGAAGGATTAATAGTTCATTTACAGGGTCACTCAAAAGAATTGCATTACATTACGGTATATGGGGAAAAATTGTTTGCAGCGAATTTTTAATGCATTAGGCTATTTCAAGTGTATTGAAACTGATATAAATTCCTGAATTTCACTACGATCACGTTAGAACAGGGCATTCATAGCATTTTTTACTCATTTACAGGCACACATAAAAGAAATCGGTTATGGTACTGTCTTGGAATAATAATTGCAGGAGTGTACGTTTTAAAATTCGGTATGCGCTTTTAAATGTAACTAATATTTTGCATGTTACTTGTTATGTATAAATTCTATACCTCATATACAGAGCTGCACAAAAGTATTCACGTACCATTCACCTTATTAGAGGAAATTTCTGAAAAGGAATTTTCTATTGCAGTACTTGTATTTCTTAAGTGAACTAAATTTTGGCATGCATGCTAGATACAAATCTCTATATCATATAGAAGGCTGCTGAAAAAATTCGGATAATTTTCCGATTGTAGATGGGAACAGCTGAAATTGGGTTTTCAAATGTGTTATGCGTTTCCATAGGGTTGAATTAGACGTAATATTTTAATTTTTTTAAACGGTGCAGTTTTGTTACATTATTCTGAATATGTTGGAAAGTGTTTCATAATCTATGCTTGACACATGATTTTCCTTTTTTGTTTATAATATCATTTACCATATTCATAAAATACACATTCAGGATTTATAAAAATAATTTACTATGAAAAAATTAAAATGTCAGATTTTTTTTTTTTCTCCTGCAACAAACGTGCTAGTTATTTATAAAAGTTTCTTTTCCATATACTTCTGTTCTTTTTTTTAAATTTTTTTATAATTTTAACGTTATGTATCATTTTTTGAAATGCTGAATTTTAATCTCTTCTAGAAATTGGAATGCAACTAAGCAAAATCGGGTGATAGCATTAAATTAATTCCTAGTTCTATAAACCTTCCTTGCTAAATATAAAAAAAATGTTGAAGTTACCTATTAAGCCATAAGTATTTCACTTTTTAAAACTTTGAACATAGTTGAAAAGTGTTTATGAATTCGGTTTGTCTGGCCGTCTGTCTGTCTGTCCGTGCTCTAACTCATGTAAATATGTTCGGGTTGCAACAGGAGCGGCAACTTTTGAAAAATATTGAGTGGGCTCAAAAATTTATGAGTAAAATAACACAATATTTTCCCCCTTAGTGTATGTGTGTGGCGAGAGGGGCGGTGGAGGAGCAAATGACGAAAGATGATAATTCGAAGAAAAATTACAGTTTTTCTAAGTGAAATATAAAATTGCTGTAACTTAATTAAGAATTTGATTAAATTATATTCTTAATATGTTTCTTATAAATGCATTAATATCTATGATAAATATTATAAAAAGAGAAAAGTGCAAAAAACTATTTGTCAAGGGAAACACACATTTTAGTCAATTGAGTTCTTTATCGATTCATTAAAACAGATCGCAAAATATGCAGGAAATTTGGTTTCGAGAGAAATTTAATTATACATCCGAAAAAGAGGCTTTCAGCTCTCCTGTAGGTGTAATTGTTGTCCTTACTATTTTTCAAACAAAATTTTTTGAGAAGTCAATAAAATCAAATTTTATTTCAGCGATTAAATAAATAAATATATAGCGAAAAAATGAATGAAAATTAGGTGGGCGGAGATATCAAATTATTGGCTGGGCTCGGACCCCACGGGCTCATATAAGTTGGGACACTGGATTGACATGTAATTGATAGATGTTATTGAACAGACTTCGAGTCGATTACGGAGGACTGTAATCGATTACGATTACGATTACTTTTAATTTCTGAAAGCCGATTACGATTATGTCGCTATTTATGCAAGTTGGATTACAATTACATTTTTGATTACCTATATTTTTAAATTCTTAATTACGATTACGTTTGGATTACGATTAATATTTTTTTGTTGAATTACGATTACCGAACTAGACGATTACAACTCCATTACACTTATTTCGTAATCTGCTTGTTGCAAACTAGAGTCCTACATCGTATCGGGTAACCGGATTTTACCCAAACCAGACGGTTGGGTCGGGTTGAAGTTAATTTCCTTCCTTGCAGTTTGGGGATAGGTTGAATTTTGTTTGTTTTTTCTGTGGGTCAGGTTGATTTTTGGGTCAAATGTTCAATGTTTCTTGTTCGTGTCGGTTTCGAGATCTGTTTTGGCATTTGCGAGTCGGGTTCGGATTTACGCAATTTATTTAAAAAAAAAAAAATTCTAAATATTTTATCAGGCGAAAAAATTGGATAATTGAATATTAATGAGTAGGATATATATATGTGTGTGTGTGTTTCTGTCACAAAAGATAAAATTGATATTACAGATAGAATTTTAGACTAATATACTATAATTGTATAAATAAGGATTAATTTTTATCCATTTCAGGTTCGTATCGGTTTCAGGTGGAAGTATGTTGGGTTCGAGTCGGGGTTCCGTATTCGGGTTCACTTAAATCAAAATTTTAGGGATCAGGTTGAGTTATTATCCGACATATGCAGGACTCTATTATGATTATGAACCCCTCTTTCTCCGAATTCATTGTTTAACTATCTTGTATGTAATAGTCACATTTGGTAATTCTTTAGGAATGAAGAACTGCATTAGTATTTATATGTAAAAGTTCACAGTTCAAAAGCAATTAAGCTTGTCTGAAAGAATCTTCCCAAATAGCATTTTTAGGGATGTTTGTCTGATAGAATAGTGAAATATATTATACGAAATTCTGATTTGAGATTTACTGACATTGGCATACGCAGGGGAAGGAAGCTTCTCTCTAAATCTTGAAAAACAATATGCCAGTGTTTCACAGCCTTTTTTTTAAAATGTAGAATATAAACATGAAACAAGTTAAACTAAGATTTTTTTTTTCTCAGAATTCCCACTACAAGACATTTCGGCATAAAAAGAGAAACAAAAATTTAAAAATGAAGAAATATTAAATATTCAAAAGTAAGCTTCAACAAAAATTTTACAAATCTCAGAAAATAAATCGTTCATCCTTTTTTCTTCCATCTGGGAGGCTCTAAACTCCTGAACCCAACGTTTAAAATAAATTTGAAACCGTTTAAAGGAAAATAACATCTATAAATATATAACTGTCTTCTGGTAGGAGGGAAATTAGTAGGGGGGTGGGGGGCGAGAGGCAGAATAACCGTGACAAAAAGAATTTAGTTCCCTTTTCTTTTAATATTTAATCATTTTTAAGTCACTTGGAAAGGATAAATTCTCTCTTTTTTTTATAATAATAATCAGAAATAAAGGAAATTTAATTAATTAAATTTCAATAATTCAGAGAGGAGTAATTCATCTGCGTTGCTTCCCTTGCCGGCGCATATGCTAAGGGAATGCATCGTCATCATCATAGGTACCTGTACCTCTCACCTCCTTAACAAAAATCCTGCGTATGACCGTACTTTTATTAACAAACTAGTTTTGCCTTTATTTGCTTCTAATAAAATAGAAAATATATTTAAAAAAAACTACTATTATTGCCCCATACTAAGAAAATTGATCTATATGTGTATTTTAATTAAAAACAGTACATAGTTAATTAAATATAAAAACAGTTCATTACAATTTGAAAGGAAATGAATGGTTATACGAGTATGTATGCAATATTTAAAAAATAAATTAATAATTCGTACAGCATAAAAAAAACTTATCTGGATGCGGGTGTTCACGTTGGATTTCGTTTTTCGATGTAGACCCGGTCATCTGATGAACACATTTTATAATTATATTTCAGACATTTTACGCCTTTGTCGTTTAAATCGGATTGAGATTCATTAAAATAACCTTCAAATTTTTACTGTTTTTCTTAGATATGTCTATAATATATATTGCAATTTTAAAAACATAAGCAAGCACTAAGAATAGCAAAGTGAGAATGAGTTGTTAGATAAATTGTCATATCATGCTACTTAAAACATCTTTTATTTTCCATTTTCTTCATTCGTAGATTCCCACATTTGAGGGAGGCTTACAGTGTCCAATTGAAGTGGCCATAATAAAACCACAAACATAATATTTTTCTTTCTTTCCTTTTTTTTTTATTGTTTTTATTTTAATCCTTCATTACTGCCACTCAATGATCCATGAACCCTGGAATGCTCACATGATAAGTTTCTTTTTCCAGTTCCCATGTATGTTCCTTATTCCATGCTTTCCATGTCTAAAGATTCTGTTTCACCCCAAAAGCTATCTGACTGTCCCCAATGATTTCTGACCTACTCCCACTTTAAGGGGCAATTTAATGAGTTGATAACATGGACAGATCTTTTCTTTTCCTAGTACAATGTTTAACTAACAAACCAAGTATTTCTTGGTTTGGAAGCAAAAGGAAGAAAAAAAGGTGTAATCGTAGAACGTTATCGTATGTTTGTGCGAGATTACGATTACAGAGCTTTTCGAAACAGATTACAATGGAATTACATTATATTGCGATTATGATTAGATTATGATTGTAATCGGAGTGAAATTTCTTGCTTATGATTACATTGCGATTATTTGAAACAAAAATTTATGATTACGATTACAGTGGGATTACTCAGTTTTTGTAATCGATTATAATCGACTACGATTACGACTACTCGAAGTCTGTTATTGAGGTTTACCATCCCATTTTCGGTATTGAAAATGGAGTGTGTAGCATTTAGAATTGTTTTAAAGGTGCACTCAAAATAATTCCATTACTTTATGGTCTAGGGGGGGGGGGAATCGTTTGCAGTGTATTTTTATAAAGTTACAATATATCAATTACTTTGAAAATTATATATAAATCATTGAGGTGTACCACAAGTTGCTTACTGTAGAATATGATGTGCATAACATTCATCGTTCATTTACAACGACACACAAAATAATTCGGTTACACAGTACTGTCTATAAATAATAATTGCAGGAAGTGCGTTTTCAATTGTGGTGTGCGTTTTTATAATTAAGTATTTTTTGTATATTACTAGATGCTCATGCACAAAAGAATTCTAGTTTCCCTTATTAACAGAAATTGCTGAAATCAACTCTCATATTATGCAATATATATACAGATCTACTGATAATATAGAAAACTGCTCATGGAATTCGGATATTTTTTCGACTATAGATGGCAATTACTGAAATTCGGTTTAAGAAATAATTTTTCTTTATGTTTTACTTAGACATCATCTATCACCTTATTAAACGGAGAAGTAACGTAATCTCCTCAGTTTAGATAATTTTCAACATGCGTAATGAAAGTATAGAGATGTTGAACTTTCTTAACGAAATACCAGGTCGTAAATATAAGAATTTCACTCTCAAAGTGAAATAGCTTTGATATCTAATTACGTGTTTCCCCATTAATCAGTAATTATTATTAACTCATGAACCTTTCTTCAATTTGGGGATTCAGGGCTCAAAAAATCGTTTTTTTAAGTATCTATTTTGATTATTCAATTAATTCTGAACGCAGTGCAAAAAACCGCATAAAATTATTTGCATTTTTAACGGAGTTATAAGCATTTGTGTAACAATCGCTTTCAAAGCCGCATCCCTTTAATTGCAACTTTAAGTCGCATTTTCTCAAAAGCTGATTTTTACGACTATCCGTAAGACTTAAAAAAACTATTTGGTGGAGTGGCTTAAAATAAGAATTTTTTTTTAATAAGGTTTCCTTTGAGTGATAGTTACATCTTTAATTCATTCTATAGAGTAAAGTTTCATGATCATTTTAAAACAAAAAATTAGGTTCTTATGTCAATTCAACGTTAAGATATCTTACGGATGGTGATAGGACACCTAATTATTTCTTCGAAAATTGTGTTATATAAATTGTGATATATTTTTTATTTTATTACATTGAAGTACTTCATTTTATAATTTTATAAGATAAGACTACAAACATACCCTGAAAATATTAGAAATTTTAAATTAATTACATTGAATACTTCTGTTTTTATACGGACTCGAAGCGAGAGCTCTGTTTACATGTTTTTCAGTATCGGTAAAGCCCTAAGCCCCCTTAATCTAATATTCTTTTTTAACACTTTCCAACAAAGTTGAAAAGTATTGAAAATTGAAAGTTGAAAATTCGGATTTTCATGAAATTGATAAAGGTTATTTAGGGTCACCAAAGCATGTTTGGTATTGTATATGAAGTATGTAGGATTAATCGTTCATTTACAGGGACACTCAAAAGTATTCTTTTACATTATGGTATATGGGGAAAAATCGTTTGCAGCGTATTTTAATGATGTTATGCTATTTCAAATGTATTGAAACTGATATAAATCACTGAATTTCACTATGATCACGTTAGAACAGTGCATTCATAGCATTTTTTATTCATTTAGAGGGACACATAAAAGAAATCGGTTACAGTACAGTTCTGTCTTTGAGTAATAATTGCTGGAGTGTACGGTTTAAAATTGGGTATGCGCTTTAAATTTAATAATTTTTGTGCATCTTACTCGTCATATATAAATTCTATACCTCAAATACAGGGCTACTCAAAAGTATTCACGTGCCATTCTCCTTATTAGAGGAAATTGCTGAAGGTAAATTTGTCAACTGAAGTATATGTATCTCTTAAGTGAACTAAATTTTGGCATGCATGTAGTTAATAGATTCAAATCTATATATCATATACAGGGCTGCTGAAAAAATTCGCATAATTTTCCGATTGTGGATGGCAACAGCTGAAATTGGGTTTTGAAATGTATTATGTGTTTCCATATGGTTGAATTAGACGTAATGTTTAATTTTTTAAACGGTGCAGTTTTGTTACATTATTCGGAATGTGTTGGAAAGTGTTTCATAATCTATGCTTGACGCATGATTTTTTCTTACTTGTTTAATCTAAAATTTATTTTTGTAGAGAAAGGAGCGAAATGTGTCCTCTTTATATTTGTAAAATTTAACGCAGTATAAATTTTTATGTAAAGTCAGAACTTTGCTAATACAGTCGAATCCGGTTAAGACGCTTAGGGTTAATATGCGATCCCGCTTAATGCGCGGATTTTTTCCGATCCCTTGAACATCGCCCATAGGGCTAATGCAAAAATATCACGTTTCATACGCGAATGGTTACTATGCGGTCCCGCTTAATACGCGATAAATTTTCGTTCTTTGGGTAAAAAAATCACGCTTATGACGCGAATTCATTGATCAAGATGCGAATTCCTTCTCTCTTTTCCAATGTGGCTAATTTAGCGGATGTTTTTTTTATTCAGATAGAAATTATTGCTTCCGAATGTAATATTTATTTTAATTAATAACAGATTAATTAAGGCGAACATTACTAGAAGGAAATAGTGGTAGATATTTGAATTTTAAAAAAAACAGGCTAAATTAGCAACTGTGCAATTCTTTTTTGATTCCGCGTCCTAACATTCTTTGTCTCTCGCTTCGTGTATGTTTTTACTGTAAGAGAGAGATATATAGACGAATTCAGGAAACTCAGATACTTCAATAAACATCATTATGATTAGAGATGATCATACCTGTTGTCAGTGAAGTTTTAAATGTATGTTATATCACTACTTTGTTTTATAATGCATATTATAGGAGGAAAAATGGAACTCGTAATGATTAAACAAGTACGACTGCGGTTGTATAATTCTTATATGTTTTCAATGTTTTCTTCATTTTTTAGCTCACAGGTTATCAAAGCTTGAGAGCTAATGTGTTCACCGGTTCTGCATGTACGTACATATGTAGGTACATAACGCGATAACTCTTGATAGAAACATCCGATTTGCTTCAATTTTTTTTTCTAGGTTCATTCTGATAAGGCGCTTCCCTGATTAGTTTCGGGGGTTCATTGGTTAAGTATAAAGGGGGGGAAAGGGGGAAAAGGGTGGCTAGTCCCTCCTCTTAATTTAGATAAATGGGTTTTTCATGCAAAATTATTCGATTTGCTCCAAATTTGGTATACCGGTTTGTTATGTTAAGGAGCTTCCCTGATTAGATTGGAGGCTCATTAGTTAAGTATAAAGGGGAGGGAACACCCCCCTTAATTTAGATAAATGGATTTTTCATGCAGAATCATTCGATTTGCTCCAAATTTGGTATACCGATTTATTATGTTAAGGAACTGCTTTGATTAGATTCGGAGGTTTGTTGGTTAAGTATAAAGGGGGGGGGGTGGCAGCTAGTCGCTTTAGAAGGGTAGTTATGTTCTAAACAGCTTGAGCCTTGCTTATATGATCCAGGGGTAATTTGATCTTTAAAGTCAATTGAGTCAAAACGGTGATTTTAGTCATTGCGGGCGTGACTTTAAAAAAATGGCTGGGTAGAAATCCATGAAATTTTAACTGAAGACATAAACCTTACAAATAGACAAAATATCCCATTATTATGTTCATCAAATAAGAAATTTAGAAATTATGCCTATTTTCATCAAAAATTAAAAATAAAATAAAATAAAAATTTTGAGATTTTTTTGTTACATTTTCTTTTTAAGAACTAATCATTATATTTTTGCCAGTGTACGCCCTTTTAAATGTATATTGTACGCTATATAGCCATTAAACACCGGACACTTTCAATTTTAGACATTTTGTCGAAAATTTAAAGATATATTACTCGGATTTTTCTGGAACTTCAGGATTATGAAGAATATGTTTGACTTCATATTTATCAACGGCGATTTGATCAGTGGGACAATTTAGGGGCCAGCAAAAAATCACAGAAAAATAACAATATTTAGGGTCGTCCTGTAAAATAAAATACACGAAAAGGTCTATTGCCATAGCTTACGAATATGTGGATAGTGTACAATATTTATATTCATTTGTGTAAGAATATTCATGAAAATATATCGATTTTTTTTTAAGTTCAAAAAATTCTTGCATGTTTTTTGTTTATATGATTCTGGGTTTTCTACCAAATTTAACGCTAGTCTATGAAAATTTGACAAAACGCTGCAGAAATAAAATAGTTTAATATGAATGTAAATATATTAAACAGTTGATGAAATATGAGCATGAATGAAATATTGTATATATGTGCATGAAATATTTTTTAGCTGTACATGCGCGCCCGATAACAAATATTTTTTTCATGATTTTATAGTCAACTCTATGGAGCAACTCATAAACAAAAGCCAGTCAAATATCATGAAAATTCAGAAAGTTAAAATCAGCGATTGAGTGACATGATTTTAGTCGTTTTCTAAAAACCTCTAAACGATAAGTGGTTTTCCATAAATTGTCATTTTTAATTTTAATTTCTTTTTTTCATTGATGCTTTAGTTCTCCTTGGAAAACCACAAGAACGAACCTAATCCAAGTAAAAAAGGAGTATCAAAATCTACACATTTCTTCTAAATTTACTCTTTAATATTCATTAAATACCTTTGCTGAAAGCCAGTTAATAACAGGTTGGATGTGCCAATCCCAAAACTTTCTTCTATCTTATACATTTTAATATTTGGAAAACTAGTACACATGTTAATACTTCAATATTATTAGTTCAATACTATACCAACTTTGATTTTCATCTTAAATTTCTGCTTCAGTCAATTAAACGAACTAAAAATGAGTTAATCTATATCATGATATTTGTTAAAATTAATAGTTTTTCCTTATTCTGTTGTTATCAGATGTTTGCGAATAGCCGGCTAGGCAGGAAGCGAGTTCCCGCCTTTGCACGAGCCGCCGATGGACAATAGAACTACGAAAAATCAAGAAAAGTATACAAAAATCGCTATCACAGAGCCCCTTTACCGCTCGATATTTCCAAATTTAAGGAGGATCTGTTGGCCAAAGCCAAAAACATGCACAAAAAATTTGGTTCACTTGTATGCATAATTTTATACAATTTTCGATTGTACAATAAAGAAAATGGCACAAACATCGCTATTACAGCGCCCCCCTTCCGGCAGATTTTTTTCAGATTCAGGGAGGACTTGTTTGCCATAGCGAGAAACGTACACAAAAAATTTGCTTCAATTCTATGCAGAAATTCATACACTTTTCGATGGTACAATAATGAAAATGGCACAGAGATCCAATTATAGCGCCCCCTTTTGGCGGAATTTTTTCAAGTTCATGGAAGACTTGTTTGCCATAGCCAGAAACATACACAAAAAATTTGGTTCAATTCTATGCATAAATTCATACACTTTTCGATGGTAAAATAATGAAAATGGTACAGACATCGCAATTATAGCGCTCCCTTCCGGCGGAATTTTCCCAAATTCAGGGAGGACCTTCGTGCCATGACCAAAAACAAACACAAAAAATTTGGCTCAATTCTATGCAAAACTTCATACACTTTCCGATGGTACAATATTCAAAATGGCACAAAAAATCGCTATTACAGCGTCTCCTACCGGCGAATTTTTTCCAAATTAAGGAAGAATCTGCTTGCCATAGCCAAGAACTTAAAATAAAAATTTGGTTCTATTCTATGCATAACTTCATACACTTTTGGATGGTACAATATTAAAAATCGCACAAAAATCGCTGTTACAGCGCCCCCTACCGGCGTATTTTTTCCAAATTCAGGGAGGATCTACTTGCCATATCCAAAAACTTACAGTAAAAATTTGGTTAAATTCTATGCATAACGTCATACACTTTTGGATGGTACAATATTCAAAATCGCACAAAAATCGCTATTACAGCGCCCCCTACGGGCGATTTTTTTCCAAATTCAGGGAGGATCTGCTTGCCATAGCCAAAAACTTAAAATAAAAATTTGGTTCAATTCTATTCATAACTTCATACACTTTTTGATGGTACAATGGCGACAGACAGACGGTCACACGGACAGACAGACATTTTCTATAAACATGTTTTTTGGGATCTCTGACCCCTAAAACGTGTAAATCCGTCGAAAAGCGGAAGTCGAAAAATATTTCGATTACAATACTTTCTTCTATTGAAGATAGAAGAAAGTAAAAAATGACAAGTTATGGAAATTCCCTTATCATGTAGCAGCTATTAGAAAGCAACTAAAAATCGACTCACTCTATTGCGGGATTTTATCTTTCTGAATTTTCATGATATTTTACTGCTTCTTTTTATGAGTTGCTCCATAGAGTTGACTATTAAATCATGGAAAAATATATATACTTTTTATCGTGCGCGCATGCGCAGATAAAAAATATTTATACAACTGCGCATATTTCATCAAATATTTAATATATTTACATTCCAATTACTCTATATTATTTCTAGTTTGTCAAATTTTGCAAAAACGTAACTTTTGTGACAAGATCGTGGAAAAAACGCAACTTTCGCGAAAAGATTGCGTATAAAACGCAATTATCGTGAAAAGATCGCGGAAAAAAACGCAACTTTCGTTAAAAGATCGTGGGGAAAATGCAAATTTCACGAAAAGATTGCGGGAAAAACACAAATATCATCAAAAGATTGCGGAAAAAACGCAAATTTCGTCAAACGATCGCCTTAAAACGCAAATATCGTCAAAAAATAAAAAAAAATCTAAAAAATTTTTCAAAGAATGGCGGAAAACCCCCACAAATTTCGTCAAAAGAGTACGAAAAAAACGCAGATTTCGTGAGAAGATCGCGGGGAAAACGCAGATTTTGCCAAAAGATCGCGAAAATCTAAATTTTTTTTTTCAAAGAATGGCGAAAACCCACCACAAATTTCGTCAAAAGAGTACGAAAAAAACACAGCTTTCGTGAAAAGATCGCGGAAAAAACGCAGATTTTGCCAAAAGATCGCGAAAAAAACGTGAATCTCGTCAAAAGATCGCGGGAAAAAACGCGAAATTCGTTAAATGGTGGCAGAAAAATGCATAGTTAGTGCCGGGGGGGGGATGCTCCCCTGTAACCTTCCTGAAAATTTGCTGTGAATTTATTTCATTGCAATTAATAGTAAAAATAAAATATTCAAGATTTTATTAAAGTAATTCTTAAAATATATTTCAATTTTCTTGTCTCTTTTATACATTGCATTAAGTATGCCTGTCTAAATATCTTCAAATATGTGTTTGACTTTTATTTTGAAAGCAATAATTTCTTTGTTATATTTTTACCCGACTGCCAAGAAGGGTTATGTGTTTCATGCGTATCTGGGTATGTGGATTGATTTATATCCTCGAAACATCCCAACGGCTGGATGGATTTTAGTGAATGATGTCTCTATCGATCCGTCTTAACCGTCCGATGGTTATAGGCTAGGTTTTGTTTTTATAAATTCAAACTGGCGGCCGTAAAATACAAAATTGTGGTAGACACGAAAAACAAAATTTTACGCACCGTATTGAGTGGCGTATCGTTGGATAGGTCTTTCAAATTGAAGACGATGTTTCATTGACTATTTTACAGTCAGAAGTTCCGTTTAAATATTACACAACCTGGAAGTTGTGTAGGTAGGATCTCTAGCTTTACTACAATTCTAACCTTCATAGACGTCGATAGGCCTCATCAAAACAGTGTTTATAGATAGGAACTAACAATTAAACACAACTTAAAAGTTATCAATACAAGTAAATAAAAAAATAGGTAAGTAATATAAAAAATAGTTTAACATGGATGAGAAATAATTAATTAGTTCGCTTTTTACGCAGTCGGGTTTTTTGATTTTTTAAATTTAATTTTTACTTGTTGTGTTAGATGTTAATGCCAGCTTTTTTTTTCCCGTTGAGTGTAATCATATCGAATGGTAAGTAAAATATATTAGTAAATTACAATGTTGATAGTTAGAAAAACACAATTTTGTATGGAGCATACATAACTTTGTTACTGGCCAGTGGTTAAATAAACTGTCCAGTGAAAGAAATCAGTGTACTGGCCAGTGGGCAGTGGGTAAAAAAGTTAATTTTGACCTATACCCCCAAATTGTCTCGCTGATCAAATCGTCGTTGATAAATATGAAGTCAAACATATTCTTCGTGATCCTGAAGTTCCAGGAAAATCCGACAAGTATATCTTTAAATATTCGACAAAATGTCTAAAATTGAAAGTGTCCGGTGATTAATGGCCATATAGTGTATCTCTATTCTAATGAAAAAATGGCTCACTGTGACAGTTCAATTAGGAGAAATCTTGTGTGCAAGTCATATAAGGTGGATTCATTTATAAAAAAAATCATTAAATTTCAAATTCAATTAAAATTTTTTATATGCATCCAGACTTTTTTCAGAACATTAACGGTTAGGATCTATCTCTTTTAATGTGTGTTTGAAATTTCATATCTAAAAGTTAATCAGATGTGGAGTTATTGCAATTCATATTGGGGTCACATTTACATGTAATTTCTCAGTTTCAAATGGACAGTCGTAGAAAAAAAAGTAGGCACCCCCTACTAACTCCGTAACAAATTATTGTAGAAGAAAGTTAATGCTAACAAACGATTGGGGGGAAAAAAAGCAATTTAGCAAATTACAACGACTATTTGGAAAAGGATTTTTTCAAAGACTAAAATTTAAGACACTAGGGGGCTCGGCCCCCTACGAGCTACGCTCGCCAACCCCCGTCCAGACACCGCAGGCTCTAAATGCACGCTAATTTGATCGGCTTTAAAAAGATTTCGAAAGATTGAATTATAATTTAAAAAACAGTGGTGATCTCCCTATAAACGAATTTCTATTCATTTCTCTTTGATTGGGGAATTTTAACGCCAAATCCACTGCGGTACTACTTGATTATCCCGTCCACCCATTTCGCCAAATTATACAAATTGACATAATTTTTATTTTAAATAACGAAAGAACAAATAAATTCGTACAACATTAATAAAAATACAAATAAAACGTCGAAATAAAAATAACTTGATGACGTAAACACGTGTAACAACATTTCAAAATAAGCTAATATAAAAGGAATTAAGTAAACAGAGTCTTTGTCTCCTGGTATCTCTCTATTCTAAAAAAAAGTAACTACCGCTGTCACCGCCGCCGCCGGTTTTGAATTTTTTGTGACCGGAGGTCTTTCTTCGTTAATATTAAAAAAAACTGTTGCATACAAAAATATGAAAATCGGTAGTATTATAGAGAAATGTTTGATAAACACGCTGATGCAGACAGTTTTCAAATCGAAGAATTATTTTAAGAGATATTTCATGCCAAAGATGGACAAAATCGTTCCATTAAAAAAGTTTTATAGGAGCAAAAACTGTACATAGGAATTTAATCATTTTTAGATCATTTTATGCGTCAGAATTTCCCGGTGTGCAGATTGCAGTTAGTTTTTTAATTTGAATAATTTTTCGAGGTTTTATTTCTATTTTAAATTCAAATTTTCAGCATTTCGAGAGATATTTTTTACAAATTTTAGAAAATTGTATTAATTTAAACTGTTGCCAACAGTATAAACAGCGCAAACAGTAATGTTTGCTTCAAATTAAAAATTTATTTTACACGTGACTATTATAAACAAAAAATATAAAAAGCAGGAACTCAGTGAAAATTACGTCATAAAAACTATAGTTACACGTGAATTTTAAATGAGAAAGAATATTGTAAAATAATAAATTCAGCAACATGCGTTAGAAGTTCTAAATAGGAGAATTTACGTCATATTACACTTATTACGTAAAATGAACAAAAAATAATATTGCAAAACAGTTTTAATTTAAAAATTGCGCGAGACATTTACTTGACATTTTAAGATGATCATAATATTTCATTTCTAACAAAAGTATTTTGACGTGAATATTAAAAAGAGAAAGAAAAGTTTGGTGAAAATTACGTCAGATTATAATTGTCAGATTCAAATTATAATTCAATCTTCCGAAATCTTTTTAAAGGCGATCAAATTAGCGTGCTGTTAGAGTCTGCGGTGTCTGTACGGGGGTTGACGAGCATAGCTCGTAGGGGGCAGAGCCCCCTAGTTTTTTAACAAAGCGAAAAGAAAGTTCCTTTAAATGAGACATTTTAAATTAATCGTTTTTAATCTGACGTAATTTTGACCAAGCTATTCTTTCTCTTTTAAATAATCGCGTGAAAGTACTTTTGTTAGCAATGAAATATTATTTGCGCTTTCCTAACAAAAATAGTTGAAAAGATCCTCTCAAAATATTAAATAAATGTCTAGCGCAATTTCTAAATTTAAACTTTTTTGCAATATTATTTTGTGTTCATTTTATGTAATAACTATAATGTGACGTAAATATGACGTAATTTCTCCTAAGACTTCTAACGCATGTTAATGAATTTATTATTTTACAATATCCTTTCTCTTTTAAAATTCACGTGTATACTTTTTATGACGTAATTTTCAATAAGTTCCTGCTTTTTATACATAATTATTTAATTCTAATTTGAAAGTTTTTTTCCTGTTTATAATAGTCACGTGTAAATAAATTTTTAATTTGAAGCAAACGTTATTGCTTGCGCTTTTTATACAGTTGGCAACAGTAAAAAGTATCTCTAGAAATGCTGAAAATTTGAATTTAAAATAGAAATAAAACCTGAAAGAATGAGTCAAAATAAAAAAATTAATGCAATCTGCACTCCGGCGAATTCTAACGCATGAAATGATCTAAGAATGATTACATTCGCATGTATAGTTTTTGCTGCTATAAAACTTTTTTAGTGGAACGATTTTGTCCAACTTTAGCATTAAATATCTCTTAAAATAATTCTTCGATTTGAAAACTGTCTGCATCAGCGTGTTTATCAAACATTTCTGTATAAAACCACTGTTTTTCATATTTTTGTATGCATTATTTTTCTCAATATTAACGAAGAAAGACCTCCGGTCACAAAAAATTCAAAACCGGCGGCGGTGACAGCGGTAGTTACTTTTTTTTAGAATAGAGAGATAAAAAATCGCACGGAGTTGATCATACATTACGTACGCCATGGATTAAATATTAATAGTGTTATTACACGTAAAAATTGCAAGCGACAAAAATCGCCTGCGACTCGTCAGATTTCCTGAAACTTACGTAAAAATCCACCTGAAACTTACGTATTATCCAAGCATTTCATTGGCTGGTCGGGAAAAGGCTTTTACATCGAAATCTGACGACCAATTTTAAATGAAATTTCATTCTTAAACTTCTAAACATCCCACAATATTACTTTATACACCGTCGTATAGAGAAAAAAATGTACTTTTAAATGCAATTTGTTTGAAAGCTGTATCTCAATTTGTTTCTGAGTTATTAATTTTTTTTGTAGTTTTTATTACTTTTTTGTCATAGTGGCAACATTCTGTTGTCCATCTCTGTTGAAAGTAAAGGGAAATACATATTACTGTATAGACCAATCAGAAAACGAATAAATTGCAGATTAAACCAACAAAAAGCTCCAGATATGCTTTTGATTTCCTACCCTGACGAGGACAATAACCATTTTTCCAAATGGTTAATAATGTATGAATAAAATAATGTACAATATAAATTTGCTTAGGGGCCATCTAAATATCAAAACGAACCCATACTTTGATTTTTTTAAAAATATCAATACCCAAGTTTGACACAATAAATAAATTCCACGCACTTCAATTAGTTTTAAAAAACTTTTCATGAAATTTGTACGATCAGTTTCAGTGAAATTAATTATTTTTTAAATGAGCCTATTTTAGAGTCTGTATCCAAATTGATGTTCGGTACTCGATTTTTGAAATGCTACGGAATGACTATGTCACTTCTATTAATGTATTATTTCTTGCCTCTATGACAATTTCACTCTCTTAATATGTTTTGACGATTGCCAGCGCAAATGTTTCAATATAATGAGTAAAATATTATTTTTTGAAATTATGCTTTTCTGCACATCATAGACGGGGATTAGTATATATTTCTTAAACCACCATTTTGACGTTTCTTAATCATAATTCGAAAACTACTTGGAAGAAAAATTTAAATTGAGAATTTGCATAAAGCAGGGCCTAATAAATATAAATCTATCAAAAAAATCGTAAGTTGAAATTAAAATTTTTTGAGAATATCAATTTTATAATTCATGTCATATTATAAAAAATTAAAATTACAAATTCAATGTGTTTATGTTTGGGTATTTCAGTATTATAACCACACAAAAAAGTATCGCATAAGGATTACAATTTCAGGAGATATTAATAAAAATATTACAATATAATTCAACATTAGAAGATCTAAATTTTGAATGCCTATAATTCAAAATCTTATAATCCAAATGACTACAAATTTCATTTCTAGACATAATTTTAATCGCAGATTTAAAATGTATCGTTAAAATTAGGTATTGCCATTGAAAAAAAAAGTTTGTCCTGGTTTTGATTTGTAGATGGTCCCCTAAGAAAGCTTTATATGCATCATTTCAAAGTACGCTTTATTTTCCAATCGTTTAGTACCAGTAACTTTCTTCTATTATAATTAGTTGCAGAGTTCGTAGGGGGTGTTTACTTTTTTTTCCCCACGACATTACCTGACACTTTAATCTTTTGTATCACGGTGTTGCATATGTGCAATACACCCAAAAGTCAATATTACTTATCCAACGGGCTTTAAAAAAACGATTTTATTGATTGCTGCTATCTTCCAAAATAGCAGTTTATACTGGGTGATCCTGAAATAAACGCCCCAATTTGAAAATTCGATAATTCATTAGGTGTAATAAATATGAATATGAAATGAGTGACATTTACATCTGGTGGCTCTTAAATTTCATGCACTGTAATTCTTAAATTAGTTCAAAATTTCGTCAATAGACGTCGCTGCAAATCTCAAATATTAAAAAGGAAAAAAAAAATTTTTTTTGAATTGCCTTTTCGTGTTTTAGTCGCTAAATAGAATAAATAATACAATTTGAGACTAGCTTTATGCAGTTTTACTCTCGAGTTTGAGTATCACTGTAGTTTGAGACAGTATATAAAATTTAAGAAAAACCAGAATTAAATATTACTCTTTTGATTTTCAAATTTATTACAATTAATAAATAATTGTATTTTGAAACTGAAGTGTTTCACCCTGTATAAATTGTTCATAGATTCCCTAACAGACGGCGCTACTGAGATTAATTTTTCATGCAAAAGTTTCATTTATTATTTAAGCAGTTTTGCATTGTCTTTTGTAAAAAAAGTTTGGTAAATTTTGTTAAATTAAAATGCTGGACGCGCCTAAAAAGAAAAATTTTTTACAAACGTAAAATCGTATACTTTACAATTTCGTATTATAAAACTGACAGTATTTATGACAAGTACGTATTTTTAAATTTATTGCAGATGTGAAGAAGTACCTTAATCAAAATATTTTTTTTATGTTATAAAGCTTTTTAAATAATTTTTTACATTCTCAAAATGATGCATTCTAACATCTGGATGAATATTTTTTAAATCGGAGTTGTTGAGGGACAAAGTGTTAATTTAGCTTACTATTTGTTTTTATAGTTTCATGAAAAAAAAAAAAAAAAAAAAAAAAAAAAAAAAAAGATAAATAAATAATAATAATAATAATAAAAACCTGGCTTTATTTAGATTGTAACGCGAAGTCTCTTCATGTCAAATTTTCAGATAATGAAACGAATCTCAAAATGATTAATTATATATAAAAGTATAAAATATATCTCACCCAAAAATCGATTATAATACCATTTCACTTGAAACGAGATTTTCGTAATCGAAAAACGGTTGGGTTCTTTTCAAGGTTTTTCTCCGTGACCTGCGTCACAATTTAAGGCGATCCTAGAAAAGGAAGACGAGACCCTATGAAGATCTGCTAATCAAATCAGTGTTAGTAATTGTCTAGAATATGTGAACAAATGTAAAGTATTGCCAAGCGTCCCGCTAAATCAGGGCTCGACACCAGTGATTTATTACAGTTCATTTCGCCACCTTTAATCGCAGATATTTCTGCCATTATTCTGCCATTAGAAAAGGCGATGAAAATTACTTTAAAATACTGGTGCCCAGAGAATTTGGAGACACAATTTACACCAACACCTAGCAACACTAGCCGGGATAGGCCACAAACAAAGAAGTACGTCATTATAATAAAACACTCACACTACAATATATATTAAAACACACATACATACATAAATAACGCCTGCATTCAACAGTTAATGGTATATATAAATATTATATAGACATACAAACAATAAATACAATAAACCCAACTGGAGTGAAAAATTAGCCAGAGCCAGGAATCGAACCCGGGACCACAGTATACAAGAGCAGAAGTCTTGTATACTGTGGTCCAGGTTCGATTCCTGGCTCTGGCTAATTTTTCACTCCAGTTGGGTTTATTGTATTTATTGTTTGTATGTCTGTATAATATTTATATATACCAAGTACGTCATTAGTTAATTAATTTTTAGAAATCTCTATACATATATTACGCAATCGTACGTGGCACAGAAATCGCGACTATTTGCTAATTGTTTAATCGCAACGCTTTCGAATAAAAGAATACTGATAGTTTACGCATTTAAATGCAGAATTATTAAATTAAACCATAAACAAAGATATATTTTTAAGATAGTGCATTTGTGAATAAAATACTGGTTTATATATTATGGTTTATATATTATATATATATATATATATATAATACTGGTTACCTATATATAAAAAAAGTTTTGATTTGGAAATGGACCAATGAAAATCTGCTTAGATATTCCCGGCAGATCGGCATCAGATTTGAATGCTTAAGGATGGCTTTTCTTCGTTAATATTTAAAAAAAAAAAAAACTGTTGCATACAAAATATGAAAATCGGTAGTATTATAGAGAAATGAGCTGATGCAGGCAGTTTTCAAATCGAAGAATTATTTTAAGAGATATTTAATGCCAAAGTTGGACAAAATCGTTCCATTAAAAAAGTTTTATAGGAGCAAAACTGTACATAGGAATTTAATCTTTTTAGATCATTTTATGCGTCAGAATTTCCCGGCGTGCAGACTGCTTTTAATTTTTTAATTTGACACATTTTTTGAGGTTTTGTTTCTATTTTAAATTCAAATTTTCAGCATTTCGAGGGATATTTTTAACAAATTTTAGATAATTGTATTAATTTAAACTGTTGCCAACTGTATAAACTGCGCAAACAATAATGTTTGCTTCAAATTAAAAAAATATTTTACACGTGACTATTATAAACAGAAAATTAAAAAAAGCAGGAACTCATTGAAAATTACGTCATAAAAACTATATTTACACGTGAATTTAAAAGAGAAAGAATATTGTAAAATAATAAATTAATTAACATTCGTTAGAAGTCTTAAATAGGAGAATTTACGTCACATTTACGCCACATTACCCTTAATGCGTAAAATGAACAAAAAATAATATTGCAAAACAGTTTAAACTTAAAAATTGCGCGAGACATTTATTTGATATTTTAAGATGATCATAATATTTCCTTTCTAACAAAAGTATTTTTACGTGAATATTAAAAAGAGAAAGAAAACTTTGGTGAAAATTACGTCAGATTATAATTGTCAGATTCAAATTATAATTCAATCTTCCGAAATCTGTTTAAAGCCGATCAAATTAGCGTGCTGTTAGAGTCTGCGGTGTCTGAACGGGGGTTGACGAGCGTAGCTCGTAGGGGGCAGAGCCCCCAAGTATAGGGGTGCACAACCTTTTTAAGAGAAGGGCCACTTACAAAAATGTCTGTGTTGTTGAGGGCCACATCAGTAACACGGAGAGAATTCTATTCCGGGAGGTGATCTGTAGCCTATAATCAGATGAAAAATATGGTTTCAGATGGGGGGGGGGGGGTGTACCCCTCTAGTTTCCCGTACCAAGTCAATATATGCAATTCAGCTAGCAAGGATATATTAACAGTTTACGTTTGTAAATATAACAGAGATATAGCAAGGATTATTTTCAAAGAGTGATAATATTCCTTGACTTTGTTTGGAGAGTAAATTTTGTTTTATTAAAAGTGCTAAAAAAGAAACATAGGTATGAAAGAAGTGGCTAGTGCCGAAAAAAAATTTGAACTTTATGAACGAAGGAGGGAGGAGGAGCCAATCAGCAAACTTTGAGATTTTTCCGCGCATGATCAACGAAATTTGCGATTTTTCTGAGCCCGATCAACATAATTCGCGATTTTTCCGAGCCAGATCGAAAAAAACCGTAATTTTTCCGAAGCCGATGGACAAAATTCGCGATTTTTTCGTGCCCGATCGACGAAGTTTGCGCTTTTCCCGCCCTGATCGACGAAATTTGCGCTTTTCCCGCGCCTGATCAAAGAAATTCGCGGTTCTTAATTAACTCTGATGAAATCTGCAATATATTGCAGCGGCCAATTGACGAAATTTACGATTTTTTCTCGCGATAAACTGACTAAACTCACGATTTTTCTGTAGCCAATCAACGAAATTTTAAATTATTTCGCGTATCTTTCGCGTATCACAAAAATCGTGATTTTTCGTGCCCAATCAACGATTTTTCCGCGACTGATCTATAAAATCAGCGAGTTTTTATGCCCCACGAACAAAATCCGCGACTTTTCGGAGCCTGATCGGCAAAACTCGCAAATTTTCCGTGCCCGATCGACGAAATCTGCTATTTTTCGCGCCTAATCAGCGAAATTTGAGATTCTTAACTGACTCTGAAGAAATTTACAATTTTTTTCCCGCGGCAAATTTACGAAATTCGCGATTTTTTTCTCGCGATAAACAGTCGAAACACAATTTTTTCGCAGGCAATCAATAAAATTTGAGATTTTTCAGCTCCTAATCTCCAAAATTCGCGATTTTTCCGCACCCGTTCGATGAAATTCACGAATCTTAATTGACTGACGAAATTAAAAAATTTTCCGCGCTAAATTGACGAAATTCGCTATTTTTTTTCTCGTGACTGACAAATTTCACGATTTTTTCGCAGCCGATCAAGAAAATTTGCTATTTTTCAGCGCCCGATGAACGAAATTTGCGAATTTTTAGCGCCAGATCGACAAAATTCGCTATTTTCCGCACCTGATCGACGAAATTCGTGATTTTTCCGTACCCGACCGATAAAACTCGGGATTTTTCCGTGCCCGATCGGGAAATTAGCTATTTTTTCCGCGCCTGAACGACAAAATTTGAGATTTTTCCATAAACGATCAACGAAATTTGCGATTTCCCCCTCCTGATCGATAAAATTCGCTATTTTTCAGTACCCGATCAACAAAATTAGCGATTTTTCTGCGCCCGATTAACGAAATTCACGATTCTTATCTGACTGGTGAAATTTTAAATTTCTCCGCGGTAATTTGATGAAATTTACGATTTTTTCCTGCGACCTATGGGCAAAAATTCAATTTTTTTTCAAGTTACAAATTGACGAAGTTCGCGGGCCACACTTTAACCTATCGCGGGCCACAGGTTGTGCATCCCTACCCTAGTATCCATATATATAAAAGCCGTTCTCTGTATGTATGTCCTTTATACAAATCGTCAGTTTTTGACCGATTTGCACGAAACTTCATGTACATACGTTTTAGAACGTGGAAAAGAACGTAGTCTACTTTTAAAAACCATCAGACCACTAATTATCCTTTCTTCTACCACTTTCAATAATTTAACATAACAGCAATATCTCTATTTAAATTTTGTAATTCAATCGTTTCTTTCCTGTTGCCACACATCTACAAAACTGCTCAATAATTAACAACAACAACAAAAAAAAAATCATAACTCGAGTACTTTGTTTTATAAGCCAATAAAAATTCGCATGGTATCACTATATTTTTGCTGTTTTTGAAATTGACGTCATTCAGAGAAGAAAATGCACATTTTTCATATATTTATGTGAAAACTTTAACTAAGCATGTTTTAAAATGACGTAGTACCTTAGCTGAATATTTCTGAAATTAAAAAATCTATTTTAAACATAGATTAAGGACCAAGATGGGACATTTGCGGCAAAATCTGTAATGGCAACAGTACTAGCGTCACTACCGACAAGGGGGAAGAATTAACAAGCCTCCGAAATTTACCTATGTTGAAGAAATAAGTTTACGCTCTATGTTTTGAGTATCTATTCTTTCCTAAAACGAAGAACAGGCAGACGATATTCTATTTAGGCTTTATTTATTTAGCTGCTTTTTTTTTTATCGTACTTGTATTGTTCAACTTTAACTTACAAAATGATAATTAGAGTAATAATATAAAAGAAAACCGTAGAAAATTCTGTTAATAACGTAAATATGTAAGTTTATGATATTAAATTGTAAAAAATCAAATTCAGGTATTGTGTTAATTTATTCATATCGAATAAAACTTTACTGAGTGTAATGTCAGTACCTCTATTTATTTTTTAATTGTTAGATTCATATAATTCTAAAAATTTGTCGAAATGAATTTTTTCGTATCTGTAATTTTATTATTATTTCTTATATGCTAATATTATAAATATTATTGAATTAATATTACGTTATTTACATTAAAAACAATATTTTTATTTTATCTGAAAGAAAGTGAAAATGCGTCAATTTTTAAAGATTATTGTAACGATTGTTTAATACGTTAAACTTCATAAATTAATAAAACATCGGCTATAAAAATTTTCCTACCGAATGGGAATATTTATGAAATTTTCTGGAATTTGTAGAGTGCAATACTTCGTATATTTTTATATTACACCATTACTTTATGTAGCTTTAAATCCAATTGTATCATATTTAATTCATATATAGCATTCAAGACGAAATTTTTACCCTGTTTTTCGTTGCACTTACATCGTTCACTCACCATGCAAAAAAAATAAATAAATAAAAAAAAAATAAGCATATATCCGTGCATGAACATAGAATAGATATTAGCTATATAAAATAGAATATCTATTCTGTGTTCATGTATCAGTGTAAAATTCTATTGAAAACGTAAACATGAAACATTAAAAAAAGAAAGATCACAATAAGGTAGATGCTCAATGATAAAAATTTTACAAGGATGGGGAGTTTCTTCCCCATTGTCACTAAGGGTGCTGCCATCGCAATCGCATTACCATTACACTCTATGGAAATGTTCCATCTTGAATGTTAATCTATGATTTTAAAGAAGTCGTTTCAATATCAAGAAATCAATTAAGGAAAAAGATAATAATAAAAAAAATCGTTTGCTAGATATGACGTCAATTTCGTCAATATAATTTCAAACTGGTTCTGAAAACCGGCTGCTACAATTTATTTCCTATTTCCTATTTCCTTTGTTTTAACGATGAGTTTCGTTTTAGCGATCACTTATTTATCTGAGTAGCACATTTATCCCACTGCGGACAAATTCTACGAACAAATCTTTAATTAAAGGAAATATATGGGTGAATTTAATCTTCCATTTTAAAGCAATAAGTATCTTTATTTCAAATGTCCTTCCGTATAGCTGAAAACGATACGATCATCACTGCGCTATTATATTTTCTAATGTGTAAGACAAAATTTCGGCTGTTTTGGGCCTAATTTTTTAGTTGATCATTTACAGTAGGATTTGGTCTAAGAATGATAGACGGATATGCAATATACTAAAACTATTCCTCAAAAATTATCTAACTTTTTAAAAAGAACTTTAACTTTTTTACATTCAGAATTGGTTTCGCCTGATTATAGAACATTTCAATTAATTCTATAACAAAGCATGTACAACAAAATGTTATATACTAAAACTATTACAGAAAGTTGGGTGCAATTTAATAGTGTAAATTTCATCAAAATCTCTCCTGTAGAACTTTTAAAAAAGGCTATTCTTTTATAATCGGGCTCACCTGACTATTGAACTTTCTTCTATAATTTTATAACAAAGCGATGTAAAAGTATATGCAATATTTTAAAAACATCCGTGTAAAATTATCTGACAAACAATACAAGTTCCAATGAAATCCATTCAGAATTTTAAAAAAGGCTAATCTTTCATAATCGGGTTCCACCTGATTATGGAATTTTCCTCTATAATTCTATGACTAATCATCGTATAACAATGTTACGCACCAAAACCTTAACTGAAAAACTAATAGTGCAAGTTGAATTAAAATTATTTCAGAAGAACCCAAGTTATAAGCAGCAGGAATGAGATTCCCACACGAAAACAAACAAATACTGAAATTTGTCAATTTAGTTATGTAAAAGTACACGAAAATAAACAAATACTGAATTATTTACAATGTTTTTGAGCAATTAAGTTAATCTTTTGTAACTGGGTTGCAGGCATATTTTAAAAAATTCAAGGTCGAAAATTACTTTTAAAAACATAAACTGTAAATTGACATAAACTTTTCAAACAAATTACGGAAAGTGTTTTTTGTTTTCTGTTAGACGTTGAAATAATGGGATGCATGATGTTTAGAGATCAAATTTCAGTAAAAGCGTAATTTATCGTACGGTTAGGTTGCTGCCACCAACAATATGATGCTAGGCATTACTCATAGAAACGTCTTTCCTTCATAATATTGCATTAATAGCAAACGGATATATTTTTCTTAATTGGGTTGCAGGCATATTTAGAAATGTCTCTGTGATTGAAAATTAATTTAAAATGGATAAACAATTTGTAAATTGAGATAAGCTTTTCAAACAAATATTACTGAAAGTACTTTTTATATTCTATTAGACGTTGGAATAACCAAATGTGCGATATTTAAAGCTCAAATTGCAGTAAAAGTTAAATTTATGGTTGGGTTAGGTTGCTGCCACCAACAATATGATGCTAGAGTTACTCATAGCAATGTTTTTACTTTATAATATTGCATTAAGAGAAACAGGTATATCTTTCATAATTGGGTTGCATGTAGGGATGAGGTTTCCACGTTTTTGCACACCGGTATATTCTTAGAGAAAATGTTGTTCTGTTAAATCGCAAGAGTATTCCGATTAAATGAAATATCATTTTCTCTAACAAAATACTGGTGTGCAATTCCGGAAATCTCATCCCTGGGCTGCATGCAAATTAAAAAATATCCATGATTGAAAATTACTTTAAAATCCATTCCCATGAAAAAATTGAGATAGAATTTTGACAAAACTTTTTTCTATTCGACAGTGTGAAAAGCGAAATTGTATGATATTCATATGTTCAGAAAAATATTCAGTAAAGGCAAAATTTATGGGTTAGGTCGTTGCCATAATCCGTATCATGTCACAATTGGCATTGTGTATGTAGTTTTTTTTTTTTTTTTTTTTTGTATATTCTGAAGATGACTCAATGAAAGAGTCGAAACATGTAAATTTTTAATATTTATAATGTTTTTTTTATTGAAATGACGCTTTTTAAGCAAATAATTGTACTTTAATATATGTTTTGATATTTGTTTGGAATATACATTTTTACGGTATAGTTAATAGTAGACGCAATTAAGACTATTTTACTTACATTTCTTATTGGTCTTTTTAACGATTCGTGAACGGTAATGCACCAATCTCAGTTATTATCATTGTCGTATTATTTCATTTTAATGTATTTTACCCGGGAGGGCCCTTATTTTTGGCACGAGCGAAGCCGGGTAGATCTGCTAGTTTTAAATATAATAATCGAATTTATTAAGGGACACAAAAGTATCAATGATAACGGAAAATTGTAAGGAACCTAATGCTCTTTATTTAGTCAGAAAACATAGACGGATATAACTATAAAATATAAGTAAACTTTAGATATAGGCTTGAAACAAACAAACAAAAAGAAAAAAAATCAAAATTTGCAGTAATTTTAAATAACGAAAGAACAAATAAAGATACTATTTGGTTATCCCATCGACCAATTCCGCCAAATTATACAAATTGACATAATTTTTATTTTAATTAACGAAAAAACAAATAAATTAGTAAAACATTAATAAAAATACAAATAAAAAGTTGAATTAAAAATCGGAACGTAACAAACACATGTTTCGTGTTTGTTACGTCCCGATTGTCAAGAGATTGAGACATTTACGATCAACTATTATTGATATTTAATCTTATAGTTTTGCGGCAATTTTTTGATCGATAATCAAGTAGTACCCAGATAAATTAGTAAAACATTAAAAAAATACAAATAAAACGACGAATTAAAAAGACTTGACGAAGTAACAAACCATGTTTAATGTCAAGTGAATGTGACATTTACGATTATCCATTATTGGCATTTAATCTTAAAATTTGGCGACAGTTTTTTGGTTGACGGGATAACCAAATACAGGGCTCCCAAATGGTCCGCCAACTGAATACCAATATTATTTTAGAATAATTTTCTTTTTAGATTTTTCTTACAAACCGCCCCGGAACCACCTTTGAAAGTTAATTCTAGCGCAAACTTACCATAAACTTTTCTGTTAAAATTTATTGGTATTCAGTTGGCGGACCATTTGGGAGCCCTGCAAATAGTACCCTTTTTTAAAACGTAACTGTTATATTTTTGAAACTTTAGTTCTTTTTAAATTTCTTTTACAAGTTTTTAGTATAAATAAATATTATGCAGTTTTTTTTTATGAAGTCCACTTCACTGTTATATTTTTCAATAACAGTTTGACGAGTAACGCCGGGTGGGTCAGCTAGTATATTAAAAAATCTGTAATTTCTATTTATCTTGTTTAATTATTTTAATGCACTTCAGAATAATGAAATTTATTTTATTTTAAAAAATTGACATAGAAAAAGAAAATTTAATAAATTTGCATCAAGGGAAAAAAATGCTAATCAATAACTCTTTATGTCTAATATCGGTGTTATTGTATGTCATTCAGGAAGCGTCCATAATGTCACTTCACTTGAATGGAAACATTCGGAATTAGAAAAAGGGAATTGAGTTATTCAGAATTAGGATAGATTCTTTTCAAGGTTTTTTCCGTGACTTTTATCACGATTCTAACAAAGCGCACATTTTAGGAAGATCTTCTAATAAAAACTGAGTTAGGAAGTTGCCGAGAAAATATTAACAAAGGTAAACCATAGCCGGGACGGGCCACAAACCATGAAGTGAGTTATTTGTTACTTATTTTTTAAATATTTTAAATCAAATATAAAATAAATTCATTATGATAAAATAAATTTCTTATATGTTATACAAAAGTATTTTAAAAGTAAGAAAAAACAAGTAAAAATTAAATTGAAAAAAATCAAAAAATCCGAGTGCGTAAAAAGTGAACTAATTATTTCTCATCAATGTTAAACTATTTTTTATATTACTACCTAATTTTTTATTTACTTGTATTGATGACTTTTAAGTTGTGTTTAATTGTTAATTCCTATCTACAAACACTGTTTTGATGAGGCCTATAGATGTCTAGGATTTTTAAAATTGCAGTAAAGCTAGAGATCCTACCTACACAGCTTCCAGGTTGTGTAATATTTAAACGGAGCTTCTGACTGTAAAGTAGTCAATGAAACATCGTCTTCCTTTTGAAAGAATTATCCAATGATATGCCGCGTAAAAGTTTTATTTCGTGTCTACCGCCATTTTGAATTTGTAAAAACATAACCTGGTCTGTAACCATCGGACGATTAAGACGAATTGATAGAGACCTCATTTATTAAGTCGTTGGGATGTTTCGAGGGTATAAGGAAATCCACATAACCAGATACGCGTGAAACACATAACCCTTCTTGGCAGTCGGGTAAAAGCAACTAATATAAAATTGAGATACTTAAGAAAGTTTTCTACCTATAATTTCTTAAATTTTGACTTTGCATCAATGAATATTTAATTTTTTTTTTTTAAAGGATTAAACGTTTTCTATTTGTTAATTTTCTCTCAGGTTTCGTACCCACTTTTCAGTAACTGTAGTAATCTTAATATTTGATATAATAAGTATAAAATTAGGACATTTTAAAGGATTAGTTTTAATACATATTTTTTATACTATTGTGACTTTTTGTTTGTTTGTTAATAGTTAAAATTAAAATATGTAATAATTTCTGAACTTTTCTCATTCTTTATTAATAAGGTGAGCTTTTCGTTTATGAGTCTCTGTCGTTAAGAGGCTACTTCAGGCACGCGAAAAGACTTGCTCGCTAATGCTAACCCTATGGAAGAAATTTATAAAGATATCTCCTTTGCATTTCAATATTTTTAAATGATTTTTTTCTTTTTCTTTTTCTTTTTTTTTTTTTTGATCGATCTGTGCAAAGCCGTTTTTTATTTTTTCGATTTTGTTTACAGAAAGTTTTAATGAAAACCCTTTCATTTTCGGAACCGGTTTCGAAAGTGAAAGCACTTTTACAAAAAAAAAAAAAAAAAAAAAAAAAAACCTGCAATCATAATCGAAAAAGTAAGAAGCGTCCTTTGTATAGATCAATCTCAGCTATCCAGTGCAAAAAAAAAAAAAAAAAAAAAAAAAATCAAATCATTTAAAAATATTGAAATGCATTTAAAAATATTGATATCTTTATAAATTTCTTCCATAGGGTTAGCATTAGCGAGCAGGTCTTTTCGTGTGACTGAAGTAGACCCTCAAGGGGTTACTTGATCAGGCGAAAACACCCGCACTTTAATGTTAATCCTATGGAGGAAATTTCTAAAAAAAATCCCTTTCTCATATTAGTATTATTAAATGATTTTTTTAAATTCTATATCTGAGGTCAATGTCTACAAAGATCCTTTCTTTTTACTTTTTCGATTGTGTTTTCAGATTTCTTTTATTAGGATACTTTGGTTTTCGGAACCGGTTTCGAAAATGAAAGTATCCTAATAAAAAAATACCTTTATACAATATCGAAAAAGTAAAAAAAAAAAAAGATCTTTGTAAGATCGACCTATGTTATACAATGCAAAAAAAAAAAAAAATCATTAAATATTGAAATACGAATGAGATACTTTTAAAAATTTCTTAATTAGGATTAACATTAGCGATCGAATGTTTTCACGTGAATAAATTTGCCTCTTAAGAGCCCACTTCAGTCACAGCAAAAAAGGTAAACGCTAATGTAAAGTCTATGGGGGCGTTATTTTCAAATTGCTCGTTTTCATTTTAATATTTATGAATGGTTTTTTTTCATAGGATAGCTGAGGACGATCTGCAACCGGGATAGTTTTTACTTTTTCGATTTTGGTTATAGTTTTTTTTTTTATATTAGAGTAGTTTAAATTTCAGAACCGGTTCAAACAGTTCCGAAAGTAAAAGTAATATAAAAACATGGAAACATTCAAATGCTTCATTTAAAACACATTACTAAATAGGTGTGATAAAATATATACAAATGTTTTTTAAAAATTAAAAACACTAGATGTTAAAATGATAAATAGCTACTCCGAGCGCTTTCGGCTAACCTTAAGCCATTGTCAAGGAGAAGAGGATTGACTGATAAAAACACTCGACGCTCGATGTTTACTGCTACAGATTGACCGGAAACTCACTTCAGGAAGCCCGCAGGTGGTCGTATCCATTAAACTGAAGGAGGGGGAAGGTAGAGAAAGCTCAATCCTCCGAGAGACCGAACTTTCCAGTAATATTAAGTAAATTAAACCAGATACGCGGAATTTGGTATGATAATACGTCATTACAACAATTTTCTGCTTGGGTTAAAATTTCCAAAGACTCTAAAATAGCACAACTATTAAAATAAGAAGCCTGGATAATGACTTTTGCTCGATTGAAAAGGATGTCAGTATCTTTAGTTTGAAACAACCTTGAGAGGGCGGTAGCCGGTCTATTTTTATTAATATCCTGCATATGTTCTTTAACTCTTGATTGGAATTTTCTTGTGGTCATACCAATGTAATTGAATATCTTATTTGTTTCTTTACTTCTGTATGGGATGATATAAACTCCTGACTTACTTTCCATACTAAGTATGGAATACTTAGTATGGAATACTGATGGGATACTTAGTATGGAAAGTAAGTCAGGAGTTTATATCATCCCATACAGAAGTAAAGAAACAAATAAGATATTCAATTACATTGGTATGACCACAAGAAAATTCCAATCAAGAGTTAAAGAACATATGCAGGATATTAATAAAAATAGACCGGCTACCGCCCTCTCAAGGTTGTTTCAAACTAAAGATATTGACATCCTTTTCAATCGAGCAAAAGTCATTATCCAGGCTTCTGATTTTAATAGTTGTGCTATTTTAGAGTCTTTGGAAATTTTAACCCAAGCAGAAAATTGTTGTAATGACGTATTATCATACCAAATTCCGCGTATCTGGTTTAATTTACTTAATATTACTGGAAAGTTCGGTCTCTCGGAGGATTGAGCTTTCTCTACCTTCCCCCTCCTTCAGTTTAATGGATACGACCACCTGCGGGCTTCCTGAAGTGAGTTTCCGGTCAATCTGTAGCAGTAAACATCGAGCGTCGAGTGTTTTTATCAGTCAATCCTCTTCTCCTTGACAATGGCTTAAGGTTAGCCGAAAGCGCTCGGAGTAGCTATTTATCATTTTAACATCTAGTGTTTTTAATTTTTAAAAAACATTTGTATATATTTTATCACACCTATTTAGTAATGTGTTTTAAATGAAGCATTTGAATGTTTCCATGTTTTTATATAATAAACAAAGGTGAATCTGGCGTTCAAGATTGGACTATTTTATTAAGTCAATTTATTAAAGTAAAAGTAATTTAAAAAAAAAATCTGAAACCAAAATAAAAAAAGTAAAAACTAGTCCGGTTGAAGATTGTCCTCAGCTATCCTATGCAAAAAAAAAAAAAAAAAAAAAAAAAAAAAAATCATTCGAAAATATCAAAATTCAAGCGAGATATTTGAAACTAATTTCCCCATAGGATTAACATTATCATCCGGGTCTTTTTGAGTGACTAGTGCAGGCTCTTAATACACCGATTTCTTTCGGTCATAGCAATGCCTTATGAGAAATACAGTGGGTGATTGATTAACGAACTTAATCTGTTCCAAAACAGGGTTCGCTAACCGAATTGTTCGTTAACCGACCTTAGACTTTGTATTGATTTCTATGGGAATTCAATTAATTAGTTCTTAAAATCTAAATAATGTATAAAAAAATAATATAAATCTTCTCTTTATAATAGGGTGAATATACGTCCTTTATTTAATATGGACACATGGTATTTCGATGACTTTGTCCGTTTCGTGGCGTATTTAAAAATAAATAAATGACATGCCCTTTGTAAAAACTTTTAGGATTACATTCATTGACTACGGCATTAAATCATATTAATTTGTCACTTTGGCTTTTCAAAAACTCCTTAGTTCCCTGAAACATCGTGTTTAAAGTAGGGCCCGATAAAGCTCAAATGGAGTCTAGAGCCTGTTAATAATTTGTGATCTAAATTTTAATTAAAATGATTAATTTGCAATTTAAAAAATTCTTTAAAAAGTTTTAAAATATCTAGGAAGGGTGAGTTCGCGATTAGCATGAAGCTAAGGACCCAGTATAAATATAAAATTGTTGTACCAAAAGTTTTTATATCAATAATGAAAGATAGAAATCTATTTTCTTACCTTTCTGGTAAAGCAGACATACGCTGGTTTCCTTCTTATGAAGACAACCTGTAATTTTTATTTAATGAATAGATGTGGTGAATTGTGAGAAATATCATCTTCGAATAATGCAGATGTAGAGAAAAAAAACTATTTAATTCTTGAAGTAAAACTTGGTTACAGGAATCCACACTCACACACTAAAAAATATAAAGTAAAAGATTAAAATATGTATAAGATAAGAGTAATGACGTCGAAAATCCAGTAGGAGACATGAGTCTTCCATAGGACAAAGAATTGACACACAAAAAAACCGTGCGTCTTGACCTCACAAAATCGGCCCTTCAAGTGAGAAGTAAAAAAGGGGCCACACGAGTTAAAACAGAGTAAAAAAGTCTGGAAACAATAAAACTGCTTAACAAGCAAAAAAAGTTCTAATTAAAGGAGTCTATATCTTCAGAAAAGTTCTCTGGTGCTGCTATCTATTGTCGCCTTTTCGAAACATAAGTCTTTGACACAATTGTTCGTTAGTCCGTGATCTTACGAGAACTTCGCTCAGGGAAGTGTCGCCATCTTGGAACATATTTCACAACTAAAAATGAACGCGTGTCGCATAAGTCACAGGTAAATTGTCATTTCACAGGCGAGGCGATGTTGGACATAAAACCACTTACACTGAGACGTTTTCCAACAAAAAGGGATACGAAAGATGAAAATTGATGTTTCTAATCCGTTCATTCTCATTTGGGAGTCCTAAAATGTAAGTCCTGAGCCCCCGGTAGCAGCCCATGAACGTATCAGTGGTGTAGTCGAGGGGGCACGCGGGAGGACGGCGTCCCCTCACTTTTTTATTTTATCTCAAACGTCCCCTTACTTTTTATTTTCAAGGGGGACGCTAGGAACCTGGAGGACGCAGATTTCCCAAACCTATTTTTTTTTTTAAAGGATAAGCTCTCTAATAAGCTAACAATTTTAAAAATAAAAGTATTGAATTTTTAAATCTTCCAACAAAATTGAAAACTTTAATAAATTATAACGTGTTAAATATATCGAAAATGACGTGTGATATTGAGATTCGTAACTTGACTTCATTGAGTCCTTTGCTAGAATAGTTCAACTAAAATCATGATGAAACCGTGATTTTAGAACGTTTCTTTTGTATTTCACCTCTTTAGAATTCGAATCTCTAAAAAACAAACGCATATTGTGCTTGCATGTTAGACGTAATCTACTTACTGGGTTTCTAACCTAGATCTTCTATTTCTAGATACTACTATACTTCTATTTCTAGAAAAAACCTGATAAAATGTGATTTTTGGAGTTTTAATTTAAACTATGATTAATTTTTTAATTACTTTTCTTGACAATTCAAGATGGAAGACAAGATTTGAAAACAAGTTTGACCCATGTGACACGGACCTTATGTTCAGGACTATAAGCGTCCCCCCACTTTATTTTCCAGGACTACACAACTGGAACGTATACAACTGTTAAAATGTTCGCTAAGTCGACAGTAGACGGAATTAAATATAGCTCGGCAAATCTTATTTCAAAGCAAGAACTTAAATGTGATTCGGAAAGTCTTATTTTAAAACAAGCCATGAAGAACGCAAAGCATTGCTTCTTCTTGTTTTGTTTTGTGAAGTGTTCATTATCCGAACATAAAAATCTCTTGCGAAAGTGTTCGTTAACCGATGTGTTCGTAAACCGAACAGTTCGTTAACCGATCACCCACTGTAATGCGAAACTTCTCTCAGATATGCGGCGTGCTTACGATACTTAAGAAAAATAAAAATGTCACTATTCTTTAGCTTTCTGGATTCATCTGAATTTACGTTTCAACTTGCTTAGACCTTAAGCTACAGGCATTTATTTATTAATAATTTAACCTTTTTATGGAACAAATTCTACGGCAGTAATACCTCCCCCTCCTTAATATTTGAATAAAATTGATTAGAATATTATATTTGTATCATAAAAGAACAACATGTTAATGAGTAATACTGATTTCATATTGACGCTAGCTGCACCTGACCGATAAAATACGCTTTTACTAATTTTTTTTAAACTTCTAAACATCGCACAACCTCAATTTTTACACCGCTGAACAGGATTTTTTTTTTTTATGTAATTTGTTTGAGAACTGTATAAAATTCAAGAATCTTTCAAGCATGATTAAAAAATATAGTATACATTTCTATCCTGTGCAGCTCGATTACGAAAGACTAACCTATCTGTATTTAAAACAATATCACTATTGTATTGTTATACAGCCAGGGTTCGTTGACATATATCAATCGATATATATCTTGATATATATCATGATATATATCCGATATTTACTTTGAAAATATCAAGATTTTGGATATTTTCGATATTTTCATATTACTTCTATATTTATTCTCAAAATATCAAGATGTGTGCTACTTTCAATATTTTTCTGTATTTGATATTTATTTTCAAGATATCACTGTGCAAGATATTTTTGATATTTTCCGTCAAAACAAGTGCAAATTAAATTTCTAACTGTTGTTGACTGTGTTGTTCTGTAAATAAAGAATTTTTGTCTCTGATATTGACTTTTTTAGCCGAATAGAAGAAATCAAATATATTTTCCAAGCTTTATGTTTGAATTTTTTACTTTTAACTGTAGGTTATGAGGGACATTATTAATTGAGAACAGACACTGAAAAATAAACTGTCTAATTTAAATACTCAGCTATATATATACAGCTTTATTAGAAAAGAATCAGTTCTGGTATTGATTTAGTTCTGTTTAAACTGTACAGCCTGTTAGAGGATAAAAAAATGCTAAAAAGTTTCAGTTAAAACAATATTATGTATTTAAAATTTTGTTTTATAAGTTTCTGATTTCTTGATAGTTGATACTGAATCCTATAGCTTTTTTTTTTAATTATTATTTTTAATATTATTTAATGTAAGTGCATAAAGCAAATTGTTTTGGTTTTCAATTAGTTGATTTTCAATTTTGTTTTAAGTTAAAAAAAAAGTGCCTTTAGTATATTGTTTAAGTTTTCATGTTAAATGCAATATGTTTTAGTTTCTAATGCATATTATGCTTGAAAAAATTTATTATCAGCAAAGTTGACTGCTTTGAAAATATTGGATATATATCGAAAATATCTGATATATATCAAAATATCGAATATTTTTGATATTTTCGAAAATATCATGATATTTATGAACCCTGAGTACAGCATTTGTTTCCGATTAATACTCCTTAACGAAACTAAAACTTAATAAATAAATAAATAAATAAATAGTAAAATAATACAAATTTAACACAAATTAAACTTACATGGAATCGAAATACGCGCTTAATTCACTGAAATTATCAGATTCAAAAAAGCTGCTGTAAATAGCAAAATCTTTGGCAAAAAACTTCTAGCATGCGGTCAATTCAAAACTCTTTTAATAAATTTCAAAACTTTATTTGAATACATTACTGATATTTTTCATGTAAAAATCCTTTTTGGTGTTTTAATTTAACAAGCTAACAAAATATATAAAAGCAAAAAATCTATAAGAGTATCCAATTAAAACAAATCACATTCACCTATGTTCTGTAACCCGGGAAGCCCGCTATGAATGTCTAAGTATCAATAATTTGAAACAAAAAATCCATTTTTAAAAACGGAATTGAATTTTTAATAGTTATTGGCCTTTTTACCCGACTAAAAAGAACGGTTATGTGTTTCACGCGTATCTGCATACGTGGATTTCTTTATATCCTCGAAACATCGCAACGGCTGGGTGGATTTTAATGAATGAGGTCTCTTATCAATTCGTCTTAACGGCCCGATGGTTATAGACTAGGTTTTGTTTTTATAAATTGAAAATGGCGGCCGTAAAATACAAAAAGACGGTAGAGATGAAAAGAAAAAATTACGCACCCTATTGAGTGGCATATCATTGGATAGGACTTTCAAAATGAAGACGATGTTTCATTGACTATTTTAGTCATAGCTCCGTTAAAATATTATACAACCTAGAAGTTGTGATGTAGGATCTCCAGCTTTACTGCAACTCTAACCATCATAGACAAGTAAATAAAAATATACAAGTAAATAAAAAAAATACGTAAGTAATATAAAAAATAGTTTCACATTGATGAGAAATAATTAATTAGTTCGTTTTTTACGCAGTCGGGTTTTTTGATTTTTTATATTTAATTGTTTATTGTAAATTATTTAAAAGAATACATAGATCAATTAACAAATAATGCTGTTTTTTGTAATATCCCCATCTGTAAGAAACAATAAAGGTCTCATTTGTAAATGAGTTATTTTGTTGAGTATAAATTGTTCCACTACACAAACTATCATACTATAAAAAGTATACGTATCCATACATAAATAACTGACAAAAGAATGTTTTTTTTTTTGTAAATATTTTTGCATTATAAAATTGGTTGCGTTATTAACACTTTCCAACAAATTTGAAAAGTGTATACGACGTTTGTGAAGTGTTTGTCTGGCCGTCTGTCCGGCTGCCCGCGCTCTAACTCTCGTAAATATACTCTGATTGCCCTAAAATTTTTGGATGTTATTGACGTTTACCGAAGCACGCTCCCTATTTCAAATGAAGTTTGTTGCATATTTAGTTTATTTACAGGGACAGTCAAAATTATTCCGTTAGATTACGGCCGATGGAAAAAAAATCGTTTCAAATGATTTTTAATGAAGTAACACACTTTCAAACATAATAAAATTGATATGCATTTACGAAGTGCAATATAATATGCGGAGCAAAGAATAGTTATTGTTCATTTACAGGGTCACACAAAAGAATTTAGTTACATAATGTTATAGGGCGGGGGGGGGGGGGGGGGGGGGGACAGTTTTCAGCATATTTTAATAATGTTAAACTATTTCATATATAATGAAATTTATATACGTCGCTGAGACTTACAATAACTTATTTCATTTATAATACGAAGAGCATAGCATTTACAGGGACACGCAAAAGATTTCAGATACTATATTGCATCCCAAGTACTGTACATTAGCGATGATTGCTGGAAATGCATTTTCAATTATGATGTACGTTTTTATGTTTCACTATTTATGCATACTATGTGGTGGTGTATAAATGCTATAATTTATATACAGGGTTGCACAAAAAAATTCGTAAGGGTTACTGGGTATGAGCGCAAATTGCTTCGAGGTGGTTTTTTAAATAAGTTATGAATTTTGCCGCTGAACTGCATTTAGTTTATTAAGAAATGTTTGTAGAACATAGATAAAATGATGTACAGGGTCACGCAAATAGATACATGGCCATCTATAAATGATAATTTCTGGAAATGTGATCTCAGTGGTTTTAAGAGTGTTTTAGTTTGAATTAAATTTTAGCTAAACAGTGGCATGTAATAAGGGTTCTAGGTAAACTACAGGGTTTTACAAAAGTATTCAAGTATGTTTCCCTCTTTTAGTATAAATTGCTGAAACAGAAATTTCAACTTGTTATGCGTTTTCTTGCTAAGCTAAATTTTCCCACTATGTAGTATATGTATCAACCTACAGATCAAATACAGGGCTGTTCAAAAGAACTAGGATAGATATTTGAGTATGGACGGTAACTGCGGAAATCAATTTTTCAAATGTTTTATGCGTTTTCTAAAATGTTTACTTAATTACCTTATTTACCTTATTTCCATAAATAACGATGTTTTGTTAAAATATTCGGGAAGTGTTGTTGGAAAGTGTCTCATAATCTATGCTTAACACATGATTTTTCTTTCTTGTTTAAACATGGTAAAGGACAGAATTTT
Organism: Maratus speciosus; assembly: GCA_963932465.1. Lineage (NCBI taxonomy): Eukaryota > Metazoa > Arthropoda > Arachnida > Araneae > Salticidae > Maratus > Maratus speciosus. The sequence continues at coordinate 172,910 of CAWVRF010001061.1, forward strand.
GCCTGGAATATAAAATCTATGTGCATTAACAGACATATTGAAAAAAATTTACACTAAAATTTTAACGCTATTTTAAAGTAGTTAAAGGCTTAAGAGGTAGAGCACAGTGTAAGATTTTTGTTTTGTTTTTATTCAAAATCAGATTTTTAACGTTTTTTTTTTTTTTTTTTTTTTTAATTGAAACATTATAATGCAAAAAGTTATACATATAATATTCTCAAACTTTGCTAATGCTATGAAAATGTTAATTTCGGAAATGAAAGTTTGCTATAATTATAACTACATTGCTTTTAATGTTTTTATTTATACAAAGTTGTGACATTTGGAGATTTTTGAGATTGTTGTATTTCAACGTCAAATGGTGTAGCTTTTAGGGCATAGACATAATAGCGGGATTAAAATTACGAGAGTTGTGACGATTTCAATTATAACAACAAAATTTACAACATATGTATATCTTGATTTAAATTTAAGTTTTTATATTTTCCGTAAGTGTCGTTCGGTGCGTTCGTAATTATATAAATACGCAGCAACTATAGTCGTCGTCTGGTTCGTCCGTCTGTCTGTTCGTCTGTGCGCATATGACAGTGCAAAAACTTCCCGTCCAAATAGTTTGAAATTTAATATCTATAATTGCAGAATTTTGTCGAGTCATTTCAAGTTTCATGATAATCGAACTAAAATTCTAAAATATATTAATAAAAGTTTTCTTCATTCTATTAAATCCTATCATACGTAATTAATTCAATGATATCCCATGATAGGTAAGGATTCTAGGTTGCCATGGGGATGACGTCCTATTTAAGGTAGGGTCATATTATTTCCCTATTGCTTAATTTAATATATACAATCATAATAAATTTTATATTCATGCATTTTTGCATAAAAGTACAACAACTATTGCACAAAGATCTGAATATTGATAAAACTAGTTTTAGTACGAACACACCTCATTTGCCCTGTTTGATCTACAATTTCCGACTTGTTTTATAACTATTTTGATCAAAATAGTCTAAATATTTAAAAATGTAAAGCTTTTATATATGTTGTTCAATATTTTAAGACATTCTAGAATACGTATGAGAGATCAATTTTAAAAGTATTTAAAAAAATATCTTTGGAATGTTGCGAATATCATAAAAAGTGTTATACTCAAATTAGTATTATTTAGACACGTACTTTTAAACGCTCTTAAGTACTATTAAATCAGGACATTTATTCTGAATATATACCTATTCTATATCCTATATGATAACCTTATATATAATTATTAAACCAGGACAGTCATTTGTAAAATACTTACTGATTATGGTCATATGCGTTTCTTTTAAAAGAAGTCTGAATATTAATGAGATAAATTCTTGAAAAATAAAGCAATTTATTTCATTTAAAACAAAATAATTTGAAGGTAATGTTAGAAAGGATAGACTATTTTTCAGAGATGTATAGATTAGCATATTTTAGCGAGAATGCTTTGGCTCAAAATATTATTGTTATCTTTTCTTTGCATATGTTTATTGTTATCTGCATTCCTTTTTAAACATGTTTGAGGTTCATAAGGCAGGCGGCACACTGAAGCGACCCAAGCAACATGGCCCGTGTCTTAGGGGAAGAAATGAGTTGGAACAAAGAAGAAATCTGTTTCAATCCAGTTTTATCTTCTAAGATGCGAGACATGTTGCCTGTGTCGTCTCGTTGTGCGACCTACCTTAGACGTTCATTAACTTTTTCACTTTCAGGTCGTTTTATTTACGTTGTACACACATACAAAATAAAAATATTTTGATTTAGAAGTTTTCAAAACACTATCATAATCTGTTTAAAAGATGGGAGGTATATGAGAAACAAGAGAGCTCAATTAGGAATAAATGTCATAGGAGCAGTACGCCAGATAATCATTCACCATAAAATCATGATATACTTAGGCGCATCCTACACTGAGACGACAAGCGACATGAAGCCGAAACATGTAGCGCAAAAACCGGTCGAAACAAAGAACGAAGTTGTTTCAAACCTGTTTTAAACCAGTTTTACCAGCGAATTCAAGCGACATGTCTTATGTGTCGCCTTAGTGTGGGATGCGCCTTAGAGTATAGTATGAAGGTGAAGTTAAAAACTTCGACATGTCTCCTATATACATATACCTACCAGAATATCTATAAAATCCCAATGAAACGAATTTATGAAACGGCTGACTTATTATATTTTATAGCTATTTCTCCTAAAATATGGAACGTTTGGCTCTGAAATTAACACAAATTATAACTATTGATCCTCAGATGTCAAAAAGGTTATTAGAATTTTTAAATTCGAATTAATTTTAAAGATATTACTTTTTTTCTAATTTTAATGACATTTATCTAATGATGGCTTCCATAATGATTTCTTCCATTTTAATCCTCATAAGGTCGTTTCAAGGTCGTTCGTTAAGGTCATAATCCTCATAATCCTCATGGAACTATACTTTTTACATAACATCTGGTTAATGTAGTGTTTGTGTTTTAATATTATTGGTCATTTTCATTATCTTTCAATGGTATTATTGAACAGAAAGTTTAATATATATATATATATATTTATATACGCACGATTTGATGATTATTTTTAAACAGAAAAATCCTACTATGTATCTTAACAATATATATTCGCGAGAGATTAGCGAATATTTAATAAAGATATAGTCCTAAAAGGCAAACAGAAAAACAAGCGCATACAAACGAATTATATAACTTGTTTTGTTTAAAGTCTCTTTATATATATATTGACTACTTTCAATTTCATAACGAAAACATGTAATAAAGTGTTTCAAAATCTTGAGTTTGTTGTTTTTTGTCTTCTAACATTTTTCTTTACATTTCTTTATATTTTCTTACGAAAGTAAAATATTTATTTATAAACGACCCTTCTTCTTACATACGCATAAAAAAACATATTTATATACCCTTTACACGCATAAATTTCCTTTTTCATTTTAAGTGGCACTTATTCTATTTGTTTTGAATGATGTTTCGTAACCATCACCATTACAAATGTGAATGCGGACGACATCTTACTTTCGCCCCTGTCATTGAAAATAACAATGAAGAGCGAAGGTAAGAATAATTATCTAAGCAGAATGAAGTCTCTTTTATTTTTTCAAATACTTGGAGACAATTTAAATATATTCTTTATGTGAGTCCAGCGATTCCGAAAATTTCTGTTATTACATGATCAACCTTAAAGTTTGAAAATACTCTCGAATCACCCAATATTTAGGTATATAGAACTATATATATAATCTATCTCTATTTTGGGTAAACTATATATATGAATACAGTAATAAATAATTCAAATGAAAATGAAATAGGCATAAAACAAATGCCTCTTTTACTATACACAGGGCTCGCACCGTTCCTAAAATTTTCGCACTTTTCTACCAGTATTTTAAACAAGAATTCTTCGTCTTATATTCCCTTAACGTTTATAATAGAATTATACAACAAAGATTATCGTTTTAATTTAGTGGTAGTAAAGTGCGAAAATTTTAGGAACGCTGCGAGCCCTGTATACAGTGTGTCCGCTCTCAACGGTGTCCAATGGCTAATTCCTAAATCGTTAGCCATAGACATATAGTTCCTGTTACAAAAATGTTTTAAATGAGGTAAAGAAATATTTCAAAAGCGATTTTGGTCACGAAAAACATTTCTTAAAAAATTACGAAATTTAACTTTTTATACGGTCCCCCGGTCCTATAAGTTATATTTAGTAAAATTTTTTTATTACACTGACAAGTAAGACAAAAAAAAGTCCCATTCATATATCTCTAAAATTGAGCGAGTTATGAAACTTTAAAAATGCATGACTTATGCCACTTTTCTGCTCTGAAAACAAATGAGTTCGGCTTGGCTTTGAAAGGTCACATACCAAGTGCTTAAAGTATTCGAAGATCTTATTTCATGTGTATCTGCGCCTTGAAAAAAAATCGTACAAGTATTACTATTAAATTAACATTTATTAAGTTTCAGATTCGCTAAAATAACATATGTTTTATTTTGTCAGGATTTGAATATGTTACTTCAACAATCATATCTATAATAAAACACTCATACTACAATATATATTAAAACACACATACACACATAAATAACGCCTGAATTCAACAGTTAAAGGTACATATAGAAATATTATACAGACATACAAACAATAAATACAATAAACCCAACTGGAGTGAAAAATTAGCCAGAGCCAGGAATCAACAAAAAATTTCGGATAGATTATCGTCAAGAAGTTTAAGAAAAAGTTTTATACTAGTAAATCTACAGATCAGGAGCCTCAACGTCATCTTTGCAAGTCATTGTTTTTTAACACTCATTGCGTAATATTCATCTTCCTACAAATCGCTTTTTAAAGTTTTCAAATTACATAAATATTTATAAGAATACAAAATACTTCGTAAAGTTTCAGAAATTAAATGTGTTAAACAATTGGTTATACACTGATGTTCTGAAGTTCTGATGAGCTGCTAATTCTGGTAACTTTTTAAATCAAAAATTGCATTTCTTCAGGGGGGCACAGCCCCCCTGAACCCTCCGTAGTTTATTTAAGCTTACATTCGTAATTTTTTATTGATTGTGCGGATGGTTATAGTATATCATAGATTTTTTTTTTTTTTTCGCTGTGATTTATAAGGATAAGCATAAGTTTTTTTTTTTTATATAAATTAATAACTTTAAAATTTAAAATAAAATCCTCATGTTAACCGTACGCAAACAATAAATCTTGAAGTGACGCCAAAAAATGTAACCTTAAAATCCGCTACATTCGACCGAAACACAACGGCGTGCTTAAAAAAAGAAAGAAAGAAAAGAAAAATATTTTTAGTAATACAGTTTTTAATTCATAATACGATGAAATGCTACTTTAGAATGCTTAAATATAAGCAGATCATTTTCATTTTACAGAAAAAAGGCACGGATGAAGTCAAAGAATTCGGTCCCTGTTCCACGTGCTTGTTTTGTTTGGGCCAAATAATGGCATTTAAATCTGGGCGATAACGCACATCATATTGCAAACTGTTTTTACGGCATACTGCATCTCCATCTATCTCTTTCCTCCGTAAATAATAGTTCATTTTATTTTAGCCAAGGTCTTTTTATTCCAACATCTTTTTTTTTATATAAATGACGTCTAATTCATCTGCTATCCGTACTTACTCAAAACCTTTCATCTTGTTATATTAAGAAATACTTGAGATTTGCTTTTTATTCCCAATATGTCGCCATATTAATTTTTTTATTCTTATTTTTTTTTCATTTTCCTGTTTCACGTCAAAATCTTTCAATTGAAAATTGTTTAAGAGAAAATATTATTCAGGGTTTTGATTTTCTTGGCAACGATTAAAGAAACATTGATAAATTTTATGAAAAAATGTCACATTATTCTCTATGAAAATAATGAACTTTTGTATTTTTAAGCAAAATATTTGAATAAAATAAATAAAATATTGCCTATTTTTATTTCTGGGGCTAAAATTCATCTATATGCAAAAATACAAATGCATTAATTCATCCGTTTTGACGTTGGCTTTATTGAAACATTATAGACGCATTTATACTAATATTATTAAGACCAAATTCGTTGCTAGGCAACTGATGAAAGAAAAGGTAAAAAATGAAATATGTATTATGTCAAATTGATAAAACAAAATGCTTTATATTATTGGAAAACATGCATAAAGTTCCCCAAAAATTATAAACCTAATTTAAAAAATCTCGCAAATATATTGACATAATTTCAAACTAATTGGAATAATTTAATAATCTTATTTAAAAATTTCAGCATCCAAAATTTACCATTTAAATCCATTTTTATATGAGCCATTTCTTTCAACAAATGAAAATTTGAAAATCGTCTGACTTGCCATAGACAAGCATTACAGAGTAAAATAAAATGTTCTATATTTCCCGAACGAATGAACCAAATTTAACCAAAAACTATACAGCTAAGTCCGAGTACCTCATCAACATGCCCAATTAATTTCATGCCGATCGGATGCTTTTTGCGGCAGTTATCGCGGAACAGACAGACAGACAGACAGACAAACGGAAATCAAAACTTTTCGTGTCTCCACAGTAAGCCTTCACTGACGTTTCGGCAATTAGATAATACTAGTAAATCTGCAGATCAGGAGCCTCAACGTCAGCTCTGCAAGTCATTGTTTTTAGACTCACTTTGGTAATATTCAGTTTCCTGCAAACCGCAATTTAAAGGTTTCAAATTATGTAATTATTTATAAGAATAAAAAATACGAAGTTTTCAGACATTAGAAGCATTAAATTAAAAACTTTATGGAAGGATATTTCGAAATTTTCATGAGCTGTTAATTCTTGTATATTTTTTAAATAATAAAGTAGATTTCTTCAGGGGGGCGGAGCCCCCCTGAACCCCCCGTGGTCTTATTAATTTACATACGTAACTTTTTATTTATTGCGCTAATGGTTAGCGCAAATCTTAGATTTCTTTTTACACTTCCGAGCCTTATTTTTCAATACTGGTAACACAGAAAATGATTTACATTGACGCAATTATATTAAACGTTTAGGTTTTATGAATAAAAATGTAATTTCCTTTAAAAATAAAATAATTTTCATTCATATTTCCTGAAATGAGGCGGCATTAAGAAGTAACACCCGTCAAAAAATATTTTTTCAGGCAATCTAGTTAATGCTTGGTTTTTAAGGATGAAAATATTTATTTCCCGATACAATGACGTCATTTTCGACAGCGATAATTTTGCGGTGCATAATTTTGATATTTACTATATATTTGCTCTTCAAAAGTTTTTTTTTCCTCATTGGAATTTTCGATTAAGAATTAACATTTCTGTTAGCTTTGTGCAGACGATAAACTATGAAATATTAGTAACATTTTTTTTTTTATATATAATAAGAATTAATATCATAACACAAGCCCCCTTTATTTCAACCTCAAAGCGTATTCGTTTTATTTTTGATATACGAGATCAAATTCACCTTCTTTTCGTATCTTCACTTTATTTCTAATATGAAGGCGTATGCATGTCTATTTTTTATTTCATTTTCCTCTCGCACATAAAAATCTTTCAAATCAAAATTAACTGTTTAGGATAAATTTTTATTCCGGGATTGAATTTTCGTGGCAACGGCAAAGAAAAAAAAATGATTGTTAAATTTCATAGCAAAATGTCGGTTTATTCCTTATGAAAATAATGAACTTTTTAACTTAAAAGAAAAATATTTGAACAAAATAAATAGAACATAGTCTTTCTTTATTTCTGTGGTAAATTCCATCTATATGTAAAGACACAAAGGCATTAATTCGTCCCTTTTGACTTTGATTTAACTTCAAACAATTACACATACTTTCACATTGACGATATTTTTATGTGTAGTTCGCTGCTAGGTAACAGTTAAAAGATAATAAAAACAATTAAATATGTGCTTAAAAAGAAAATTTATATTAAAAAAAATATTTTATATTATTCAAACACATATATAAAATCTCTCCATAAAAGTTATACACCGAATTTAAAAAGTCCTTCCGGCCAATTCCGGGAGGAAGAGGTAGCTTTCATATTCCTTATTTTTAAAAAGCCAACTTATATTATTCAAACACACGAAGCTCAATTAAGTGGAAACCGAATGTAGGAGATTCAATTTTAATTTTTATCAATACTAAATCATTATGAATGAGAATTTCGCGAAATTAGTCAGCTTTATCCAAGTTGCTTTTATTTAAAGTAACTTATATTTGGCTGCTAAATTCGGCGACTTCTTAAAGTGCCTGCCATTTTAAGACAACATGGTGGATGAGGCTAACCAGTGAACTTGGTCGAGACCTTAGTAATTGCTGTGCACATGCTCACTCTCATCGGAATCGGTTGATATATACGAGTGCTGCAGGCAAAAAATCAGATTTTTCAAAATGTCACAGACGTTAAAAATTGAAACTGCTATATATGGACCATTTTTTAAGGTAAAGACAAACAAAAAATGCTCCTGAATCCTTATATCAAGGTCAAATACTTAAGAAAGAAACCTTTTTCAATTTCTAATTTTTTTGCACCTCACTTTAAATATATTTTTTTTTAATTAAATGGCCGCCATTTTGAAACAAGATGGCTGATGAAGCTGGCCAGCGAACTTGGTCGAGATATTGATGTATACTATCCAAATGCCTTCTTCCATCGAAATAGGCGAATACGTGTGGTATCGCGTGACAAATACAAGATCGTTTCAATGTGTTAGCCATGATAGAAATTCAAAGTGCTATAATTCAACCACTTTTTAAGATATAAACAAAAGAACAAATTTTCAGAAACAAAAACTGCTCCAAAATCTTTGTATCAAGGCCAAACACACAAAAAAAATCTTTTTCATTTTCCAATTTTTTAATACCTCATTTTAAATTTTAAATTACATTTTTAAAAAAAAAATGGCAATCCTTTTGAAACAAGATGGCGAATGAAGCTGGCCAACGAACTCGGTCGAGACATTGGTATGCACTATGTACAGACCAAGTTACATTCAAATCGGTTCATAAATACGCCTGTCATCGCATGACAAAAATCAGGTCGTTTTAAAATGTCAGCCACAATAGAAATTCAAAATGTTATAACTCAGCCATTTTTTTTAGATATAGATGAAACAAAACCTGTTCCGGAATCTTTGTATTAAGGTCAAACACATACAAAAAAAATCTTTTTCATTTTCTAATTTTTTGGTATCTCATTTTAAATTTAATTTTTTTTAAATTTTTTTAAATGGCCGCCATTTTGAAACAAGATGGCGGATGAAGCTGGCCAACGAACTCGGTTGAGTTATTTGTATGTACTATGTACACACCAAGGTACATCCAAATCGGTTCATAAATACGTCTGTTATCACGTGGCAAAAATCAGGGCGTTTCAAAATGTCAGCCACGCTAGAAATTCAAAATGCTATAACTCAACCATTTTTTAAGATATAGACGAAACAAAAACTGCTCCCGAATCTTTTTATCAAGGTCAAACACATAAGAAAAAAATATTTGTCCAATTTTCAATTTTTTCGTACCACATTTCATATTTAAATTTTTCTTAAAATTTTAAATGGCCGCCATTTTTAAACAAAATGGCGGATGAAGCTGGCCAACGAACTCGGTCGAGACATTGGTCTGTACTATGTATAAACGAAGTTACATCCAAATCGGTTCATAAATACGCCTTTTATCGCGTGACAAAATTCAGGACGTTTCAAAATGTCAGCTTCGCTAGAAATTCAAAATGCCATAACTCAGCCATTTTTTAAGATATAGACGAAACAAAAACTGCTACGAAGTCTTTGTATAAAGGTCAAATACACAAGAAAAAAATGTTTTTCCATTTTCAATTTTTTGGTACCACATTTCAAATTTTAAATTTTTTTAAATGTTTAAATGGCCGCCATTTTGAAACAAAATGGCGGATGAAGCTGGCCAACGAACTCGGTCGAGACATTCGTATGCATTATGGACACACCGAATTACATCCAAATCGGTTCATAAATACGAGTGTTACAGTGTGACATAGGTCAGATATATATATATATATATATATATATATATATATATTGATATATATATATATATATATATATATATCAATTTTGAATGGAGGGTGGTTTCGGGGTCTGGGGGTCATGATCGATGAAAATATACCAAAATTTTTTGAAATCGCTTTCCTCCGAACGGCTGCAATAGGTAGCTTTTTGTAAAGAAAGCTACCTAAAACTCTGACAAATGTATACACAAAATTTCAAACTAATATGAATAATGTATGGTTCTAATTAGGAAATTTCATCATCCTTAATTTAGCATTTAAATCCTTTAATCATATGAGCCATTTCTTTTCAACAAATAAAAATGGAAAAATCGTCTGAATTGCTATAGGAAAGCATTAAGTCGCAAAATAAAATGTTCTATATATTCCGAACGAATGAACCAAATTTAACCAAAAACTATACAGCTAAATCCGGGGATTTCACCAACATGCATCCTTAATTTTAAGATAATCGGATGCTTTTTACGGCAGTTATCGCGGAACAGACAGACAGACTAACAGACAGACAGACTAACGGAAACCAAAACTTTTCGTGTCTCCACAGTAAGCCTTCACTGACGTTTCGGCAACAAGACTGCGATTGTTGGCTTTTTTAACTTATATGAATTTTTTAGTACTGAATCCGAAAATTACCTTAATTTTTAACCATCATGTCAGGATATTTCGCAAATCATAAATTGTCAAAGTTAAAGAATAACAAAAATCGGATACTATAATAGAGGAGATGGCTGTTTTTTTAACTTTTGATAATTGATTTTCACGTACTTTTTAAGCACTGAATCTGAAAATGACCTTCATTTTTAACCATCACGTTAGAATTTTTTTGCAAATCGTAAATGAGTAAGTTAAAATATAGCGAAAATCTCATACCATAAAACATATGTAAAACTTTATTTTATTTTATTTTATTCAATAATTTATTCAATATTTGTGCTTATCCATGCATTCTTACAGCTAAACAGCGGAGTGGTCCGATGAGATGAGGGAGGAGGTACAATTTTAATTTTGAACTTTTTAACTTTGAAATTTGCAATTTGCGGAAAATCCTGATGTTATGGTTAAAAATGAAGGAAATTTCGGATTCAGCGGTAAAAAATACATAAAAATCAATCATTAAAAGTTAAAAACAGAACAATCACATCTATTTTATAGTATCAAATTTTCGCAATTTTTCCCTTTTTTTAACTTAAAATTTACGTGAAAATCTTTATATGATGGGGAAAAAAAATGAAGGTCAATTTCGGATTCAGCAGTACAGAATACATAAGAATCAATTATCAAAAGCTAAAAAACATGACATAACCCAAATTTTGCAGGCTAGTGTAATCTAATAATATTTTAAAATACGTATCATTTTGTAAAGAATTGAGGTTGTTAATTTAGCATAATTTTATTTAACAAAAATTCTGTTATTTCTTTCTTCTTAAATATTTATTACAAATTGTATATTTTGCATTAATATGTCAGAATGATTAAAGTTTTAAATTTATATTGCAATGTTAATTTTACTCTAAACCATTTTTTTAAAATATATCTGACGAAATTATATTTCGACTAAATTTGTGAACGACCCCCAATTTGCTGAAAAAAATATGCTTTAACTTTAAACAGCTATTACTCGGCCAATTTTAATCGTAGAATAACGGGACTTTTTTTGTATTACTTGTCAGCGTAAAAGGAAAATTTTACTAAATATAAGTTATAGGACCGGGGGATGGTATAAAAATTTTAATTTCGTAATTTTTTAAGAAATGTTTTTATTGACCCAAATCGTTTTTAAAATATTTCTTTACCCCATTTAAAACATTTTTGTAATTGGAACTATATGTCTATGACTAACGGTTTACGAATTAGCCATTGTATACCGTTAAGAGTGGACACCCTGTAGATACAATAATATGTTTATTAATTAATGTATTTTACAATAAATAAACTTTTACGATTTATAAAATCATTTTACACCGATGAGACAATATATATTAGGATTTAAAGTTGTTAATTTTAGATTTAAGTTTCTCTTCGCACAAAATTTAATAAAACGAGGTGGAAACCCGTCGAATTTCGACGAAAGAAAATGTTTACAAATGTTAATTTAACTCTCCAAAGACATATTTTAACCTAAGATTAACAAAATACTTTTTTCACAAACTTCAAGTGTTAAAATTATTGAAAAATTAAACTTTATTCATATGCGTAATCAGTAACATATAATCAAGATAAGTAATTTTGATTAAGTTATCAATTGATGCTTGGTATTACGGAATGAAAAAATTAGCAAAAATGATTTCACCTTGACATAATCATAGAATTTTCCCCCCTTTAAATCTAAACATATCAAGTCATTTTCAACGTTTCACATCCATATTAACCATTTAAAAACCTTTTAACGCGCAATAGGTTATTAATAAATATATTTTCAAGCTTGAAGTCATGTTTGTCAACTATTACAACTTCCCATGTTAAAATTTCCACTAGTGATTTGAGGTCTTAGTATAATCGCTGTACCTGCGAGTAAAAATTCCAGAAATTTATAACTTCTAGACGTATTCATGGGGAAATATCTTGTTTTATCAAATAAAATTATTGTTTCTTTTAAATATGACGTCATTTTCAGTCATTGAAATATTTTGCCTATTGTCTCAAACTCAATATCAGCGAAATGAAAAAAATAGTGAAATATAACAGCATCATCAGGGAAATTGTGTCTTTTTTAAAGCGTAACGTCATTTTTTGTTCAAAATTTTTAAAAAAATATATTTTTAATTGTAATGAGAAAATGGCATCAGTAAGAATATAATCAATAAAGATAACTGAACCACTTTTAATAGAAATGAAGTACTTCAGTTGCCACGATAAGAAAATTGGTATTAAAAAACTATAAAAAATTAATATCTCAAAAATAAATTGAGATACAGCTTTCAAACAAATTGCATTTAAAAGTGCATTTTTTTCTGTATACGACGGTGTAAACATTTAAAACGTGGGATGTTTAGAAGTTTAAAAATTTGCAGTAGCGAAAATTGCAAAAACCGAAATTTCATTTCAAATTTTAAAGTGTTGCCATTCGCAGAATGACGTATGCGTTACGCACAGATATGTTTGTCCATTATAATTTATAATATAGATACTGTCTTTTTCTGAAATTATATTTATCCATATTATTTCCTTTAAATTCGTAACATATTATGTTCTTTATAATTTTATCGAAGATAATTTTGATAATAGGGTGACCGCGCCAGTAGTTGATACCCCTCCCGTAGTTGATCCAGTTTTTGAAATATTACGCCATTTCAGGCGGAAATGCGTTTTAAATCTGTCACTAGACATAATATTTTTGTTTGAATGTTGTAGCACCTGTTGTCACATTGTTGTCGGCTGCCTACTGTAAGAGAAGAAATTTATGATATTTTTACTTTCTTCTATCTTCAATAGAAGAAATTATTGTAATCGAATTTTTTTTCGACTTCTGGTTTTCGACGAATTTACACGTTTTAGGGATCACGGATCCCAAAAAACATGTTTATAGAAAATGTCTGTCTGTCCGTGTGTTTGTATGTCTGTGTGTCCGAATGTTTGTGTGTCCGTGTGTCGCCATTGTATTATCAAAAAGTGTATGAAGTTATGCATAGAATTGAACCATTTTTTTTTTAAGTTTTTGGCTATGGCAAGCAGGTCCTTCATTAATTTGGAAAAAATCCACCGGAAAGAGCACTATAATAGCGAGTTTTGTGCCATTTTGAATATTGTACAATCGAAACGTGTATGAAGTTAAGCATAAAATTGAACCACATTTTTTGTGTAGGTTATTGGTCTTGGCAAGAATGTCCTCCCTGAATTTGGAAAAAATCCACCGGAAGGGGCGCTGTAATAGCATTTTTTGTGCCATTTTCAATATCGTACCTGCGAAAAGTGTATGAAATTATATGCATAGAATTGAACCAAATTTTTGTTTTAAGTTTTTGGCTATGGCAAGCAGGTCCCTCATTAATTTGGAAAAAATCCGCCGGAAGGGGGCGCTGTAATAGCGATTTTTGTGGCATTATGAATATTTTACCATCAGAAAATGCATGAAGTTATGCATAGAATTGAACCAAATTTTTTGTGTAGGTTTTTGGTCATGGCAAGAAGGTCCTCCCTGAATGTGGAAAAATTCCGCCTGAAGGGTGAGCTGTAATGTCGATTTTTGTGTAATCTTCTTAATTTTTGCTTTCTTCTATCTTTAATAGAAGAAAGTATTGTAATCAAAATTTTTTTCGACTTCCGGTTTTCGATGGATTTACACGTTTTAGAGGTCAGAGATCACAAAAAACATGTTTATACAAAATGTCTGTCTGTCTGTGTGTCCGTATGTCCGTGTGTTGCCATTGTACCATCAAAAATTGTATGAATTTACGCATAGAATTAAACCACATTTTTTTTTAAGTTTTGGCTATTACAAGCAGGTTCTCCCTGAATTTGGAAAAATTCCGCTGGTTGGGAGGGCGCTGTAATAGCGATTTTTGTGCGATTTTTTTGCATTTTGAATATTGTACTACCGAAAAGAGTATGAAGTTATGCATAGAATTGAACCAAATTTTTTGTGTATCTGTTTGGCTATGGCAAGAAGGTCCTCCCTGAATTTGAAAAGAAATCCGCCGAAAGGGAGCGCTGTAATAACGATTTTTGTGCATTTGGAAAATTGTACCATCGAAAACTGTATGAAGTTATGCATAGAATTGAACCAAACTTTTTGTGTATGTTTTTGACCATGACAAGAAGGTCCTCCCTGAATTTGAAAAAAATCCGCTAAAAGGGGGCGCTGTAATAGCAATTTTTGTGCAATTTTCAACATCGTACCATCGAAAAATGCATGAAGTTATGCATAATTCTAATAAAAATACTAATAAAACTCATTAAAATGAAATAGTGATATGAGATAGAAGAAAGTTTTGAGATTGGCACATCCAACTAGTTTTAATTTATTAGAAAATGCAAAAATTTGATTTTTGATTAGTTGGAGACAATTACGGCAAGTTAAAATAATTCAATTCCATCTTGCTTATTTCAAAACATAGTTTTATATGAATTATTTTTAATCACAGCTTAAGCATGATATTTCAAAGATTAATATTTGAATTTTCGATTGATTTCTTCGATTGATCAACTACTGGGAAAATAGCAATTAAAGAAACTATTTGCTTATAATTTTGCTGCTATTTAATTCCAGCAGATTTCATTTTTTCCCATTATAGGACATTCGTTAAGGGTTGTATCGATCATGTTAGTTTACTTCTAAGACTTAAAAGGAAGGAAATATAATAAAAAACCCGTAGCACCGACCTTATTTGATCAATTATTGGCTCGGTCAACCTATATTATTTTCTTCTATCTCCAATAGAAGAAAGTATTGTAATCGAAATTTTTTTCGACTACCGGTTTTCGACGGATTTACACGTTTTAGGGGTCAGAGATCCCATAAAAGATGTTTAGAGAAAATGTCTGTTCGTGTGCCTGTCGCCATATTGTACCATCAAAAAGTGTATGAAGTTATGTATAGAATTGAACCAAATTTTTTAAAGTTTTTGGCTATGGCAAGCAGTTTCTCCCTGAATTTGGAAAAAAATCACCTGTATGGGCTCTGTAATAGCGATTTTTGTGCCATTTTGAATATTATACCATCGAAAAGTGTATGAAGTTATGCATAGAATTGAACCAAAATTTTTTTTAAGTTGTTGGCTATGGCAAGCAGGTCTCTCCTTAATTTGAAAAAAATCGCCGGTAGGGGGAGCTGTAATGGCGATTTTTGTGCCATTTTGAATATTATATCATGGTAAAGTTTATGAATTTATGCATAGAATTGAACCAAATTTTTTGTGTTTGTGTTTGGTCATGGCACGAAGTCCTCCCAGAATTTGGAAAAAATCTGCCGGAAGGGGGTCGCTGTAATAGTGATTGTTCCGGCTAATTTTCTAACAGCTAGTTAGCTAGCGCATGCTCTCTTTGAACTGTCTACTTTTGAACTGAAAGGAATTAATCTTTTTGTTGATGTTAGAATTCTTTAGATGAGATATGTCGAATTTAAATTCATAGATTTTTTATGTTCTGTTTTGTAATTAAATGTTTGTTTTGTGCCTTAAAGAATGTTGATTATTCGTAGAAATAAGTTCACTGAACCACCTTGATGCTAGATTTAATTTTGAAATGAATGTTATATTAAGTAGAAAAGAAATTGATTATTTGTGTTGCATCGCGCCGAAAAGTCTAGATGTGAAAAGACTACTGCGTAATATTTTTGTTTTGTTTTGATTTGGAGCTGGTGAATTTTTGTTATTATTATTGAATTTGTTATTATTAATGAACACAAAGAGCGAAAGATGCGTGATACGCATCGAGTTCTATTGAATAAATTATTAGAAGAAATTGAGCAGTATTTAGCTAGTAATGAATATTCTTTAGAAAATTTACAAGAATTAGTCGATAAGTTAAACGTTAAATGTAAGACTATTAAGGATCATGATAACAACATTTTAAGCCTAATAAATGCGAAAAATATCGAGAATGAAATATTGAATACTGATAAATATGACCAGAAAATAATAAGTTACAGAAATAAATTAAACTTTAAAATTAAAAGTTTATCTTCTAATGCAGATATTACACATAGTAATAACACTGATTCAGTGCGAACATGTCATGCTGCTACTGAACTAAAAAGAGTAAAATTACCAAAGCTACAAATAAACCGATTTTTTGGGGAACAAGACAAATTTTTAGAATTTTGGAACCAGTTTGAAATAGCGATAGATAAAAACCCCAGTCTAACAGAAATCGAAAAATTTACGTATTTGAAAAGTTTGGTTGCAGGAGCAGCTGCAAACACGATTAATGGTTTTGGATTATCTGAAAATAATTATGCAGCAGCCGTATCGCTTTTAAAGCAAAGGTATGGTAGACATGACATGCTCGTACACGCTCACTTAAACAATTTATTAAATATGAAAGGTTTGAAAAGTTCTTCAAACATTGGTGGATTAAGAAATTTATACGATAAATGTCTAGTACAAATTCGAAACTTAGAGTCGTTAGGTGTAAAACCTGATACATACAGTGGGTTACTTTGCCCAATTTTACTGAAGTTAATACCCCCAGATTTGACCTTGGAATTTAATAGAAATCTAGAAGACGGAGAAATGTGGAATATAGATAAACTTATGAGTTTTCTTAAAAATGAAGTTGAAGGTAGAGAACGGGTATCAACTATCCATGACTTAGATGGTAAGAAATCATTGTCTAATGATAATAAATTTGAATATAGATCAAAATTTACAGATAAACAATTGAAATGTAAGCCGCGATATCAATATAATACGAAAGGATATAAACAAAATAGTGTTCCAGCTACTGAATTAATGACTTCAGTAAATAAGAATTCGTGTTTGTTTTGTAATAGTGAAATGCGTAAGTCTTTAACCATTGATCAGAAGAAAGAAATACTAAAAAAGCAGGGAAGATGCTTTTTATGTTTACAATGCAAACACAGAATTAAAGACTGTGAAAATACCAAAATGTGCGATATTTGCGGCAAGAAACATAATAGGGCTATTTGTTTTCAATTTGGAAATGATTCCAAAATAGACGTTGATAAAAGTGCCGTATCTATTTCCCATTGTGGTAACAATTCAACTAGTAATGTACAGAATGAAAACACGCATTGCAACATATTTTTGCAGACTTGTTCTGTTATAATAAAAGATCCTAAAAATGATAATAATGAACCAGTTCGTGTCTTATTAGATAATGGTAGCATGAGAACATTTATAAATCGTGACATTTCACAAAAATTACAATTGCCGGTTATTAGAAAAGAAACTTTATCTGTTTATGCTTTTGGAGCCGAAAGGGCAACTGAGAAAACTTATAATGTAGTAAAGGTAAAATTTGTAAATAGAGAACATCCCTCTTTACACATTGAAGTTGAAGCTCTGGAAACAGATCAAATTTCCGCTGCTTGCTTACCCACTCCTGATAAATACATTTGGAAAACTTATAATAAATTAAAAGGTTTACAACTTGCTGATAGTTATGAATGTACTAGTAAACAAATTGCAGTTTTAATCGGCACTGATAATTATTATAATATTGTAACTGGCAGAATCAAAAGACTAAAGAATAATCTCGTAGCTACCGAAACACTTTTTGGCTGGTGCTTACAGGGTTATACGGGGTCAGCCAATGAATTGTTCAGTATGAAAATTATCGTTGAAGAAAAGGATATATCCGATCAAATCAGAAATTTTTGGCAATTGGAAAGTCTAGGAATTGAATCCAAAACTCAAGATGTTAGTAATGTGGACGATGACATTATGGCTGATTTTCAGTCTAATATTGTTTTTAAGGATAACCGGTATAAAGTAAAATTTCCATGGAAGACAAATTTGAAAATGTCTCTTAATAACAATCGCGAAGTCGCATACAGAAGATTTTTGAAATTGAGAACGAGCTTTAGAAATGACCCTTTGTTATTCCCAGAATATAAGGCTATTTTAGATAGTTATTTAGAAGACAATATTATAGAACTTGTTGACAATACATCTGATGTAAACTCATTTTACTTACCACACAGAGCAGTAATTCGTGAAGATAAGTCCACCACTAAAGTTCGCATTGTCTTTGACGGAAGTGCCCATGCTGTCACTTAATGATTGTTTATATACTGGATTTAATCTCATTCCCGAATTGTTCAGCCTTTTAATCAAATTCAGAAACTTTCCCATAGCAATTACTGCAGACATTCAACAAGCCTTTTTGCAGATCGAGATTGATGAACCAGATAGGGACTTCACACGATTTTTTTGGGACGATGAACCATGGATTGATGATCCAGGTAAGGAATTTAAAATATTCAGACTAAAGAGAGTGCTTTTCGGTGTGAAATCGAGTCCCTTTCTTCTGGCTGCTACCATCAAGAATCATCTACAAAGGTATGTAGAAACATTTCCTGAATCTTTTGAAATTTTAAATTCATCGTTGTACGTTGACGATTTCATTACAAGTGTACCAAATCTTGATTACGCATTTAAAACTAGTAAGGAAGCCTATGAAATATTTCAAGAGGCCAGTATGATTTTTAGAAAATGGAAAACCAACTCGCATGAGCTGCGTGAGAAATGGAAAGAATATGGTTTACATATTGATGAAATTTCTGATAACTTAAATCTCACTAATCAGAATTTGATACCTTCCAAGGTTTTAGGGGTTGCTTGGGACCCAAATAGTGACATGTTTTCATTTACGACTCAAAATCTAGAAAATTTCCTTTCGAATAAACTTAGTACTAAACGTTATTTATTGCAAACTGTTGGCCGAATGTTTGACCCAATTGGATTTATAAGTCCTTATACTATTAGAATTAAATGTTTAATTCAAGAAATTTGGTGTTTAGGACTTGATTGGGATGAAAACCTACCCAAACATCTAGACAATTTATGGAATGACTGGTTTGAAGAAATAAAAGAACTAAATTGTATTAGCATTCCCAGATATTATTTGGCTGATATTGCCCTTGATGAAGTTGATTATTTTGAGTTACATAGTTTTTCAGATGGTTCAAAGAAGGCATATGGTACGGTAGTGTACCTTAGAGCAGTGTTAAAGAATAAGAAAATTGTTACTAGTTTTGTGGCAGCAAAAAGTCGAGTCGCCCCTTTAAAAACTGTCTCTATATATCGTCTGGAACTTTTAGGAGCTCTTTTGTCTGCTAGACTTTGTAATAAAATTGCTAAAGAATTAGCTTTTCCTGCAACTTGCTACTTTTGGACCGACTCCACTATTACTTTCTTTTGGATTAGAGGTGAGCTAGAAAGATTTAAAATGTTTGTCAGAAACCGGATAAAGGAAATCAGAAATCTTAGTGATCCATTAAATTGGTTCCACTGTCCTGGAAAAGATAATCCTGCCGATCTAGTTACTAGAGGTTTGAAACTTTCAGAGTTGAAAAATAACCATCTTTGGTGGGAAGGTCCCCAGTGGTTAAAGCAAGGCAGATCTCTTTGGCCAAATTTGGATAACACTTTCGATAAATTAGATATTTCTGAAGTTAAAGATCAGTTAGAACTAAAGAAAAACACTGTTATAAAATCAACTATTGTAAATGAAAATCAGTTAAACATTGATTTGATTAATCGATATTCTTCTTTTATGAAGTTAATAAGAATTGCTGCATGGTGTTTAAGATTTCTGAAAAACTGTAAATTGAAATCAGGAATTAGAAAATATGATTATTTAGGTACTTCTGAGTTACAGAATGCGACCAAGAAGCTGATAAAGATTGTTCAATATTCCGCATTCCAAACTGAAATTCGATGTTTAAAGGAAAAACGTCCACTCCCAAATAACAGTAAGATTTTGAACTTAAATGTATTTCTAGATGTAGATGGACTGTTAAGAGTCGGTGGAAGACTAAAATTTTCTAATTTATCAGAATCGCAGAAACATCAAATACTTTTACCAAAGTCTCACTATTTTATTGAACTTTTAATCGATTATTACCATAAAAAATTCCCACATTCAGGTACTCAGACAACTCTAGCTTTATTAAGACAATTTTATTGGATACTGATGGAAAGAATATGTCTTTCCAACAAACTTTAACTTTTATCTATAAACTATGATGTTATTATATACGAGGCAGCATATAAAAAGAAGCATTCGTATGTCTATAATGGAACCTGAACTAAGTTAAGTGCATGTCTTGGTAAAGTATCGTACAAATAAAATTTACGATACTAATAAATCTACAAAAGTCATCGAAATTACGATTTATAGTTGTGTAGGACATCATGAGGGCATAACAACGAAATTTACAGCTGACCTTTGACCAGAAGGACCACACACACGGAATAAAGTAAAAATAAATATAACTGGGTACAGCAAAAACTCAACCTATAAGGTTGCGCCACATAAATTCAGAGTCGACCAATGATATTCGCCTGTATAGATGGGTGGCAACTCTGTATGCAAATTTTCTAGCTATATAGTATAATTTTATGTTTGCATAAATAATGTAAACAGGACAATGTCCGTTTTTTTGTTTTTTTTCAGTGTAAGTAAGAGACAGACTTCACTTGCAAATTTTATCCCAATGCTGATGGCAGCAAAAAAAATAAGATGCTGCGGTTGGATTTTAGCAGATTGCTGTACCAAGAATAACATATAAAATATATATATATAAAAAAATAAGTTACCCCAACATTGGCTTAAAAATACATGTGATGGCCGATTAAGGATTAATATTTTGTGTCAACATTCTTTTTTTTGGAGACCTTTTGTGCCTACGTGTGGGACATTCTCGGAGCAACGAGAATTCTACATGCTGCCGGGGGCAGTGGATCAGGTAGTCCATTATGATTTTATTCCATTGTTTTTACCAGTAATAAGCATTACCTATGAAAGTAACGGACTATGGTGATATTTCACGTGTTATAAAATTAATTAAATAGATTGATTAATTGAAATAGGTAAATATATATATATTGATGTGCATCAGCATTACTATTAAAATATATAACCCACAATATGTAAATAACCTTTTTTTATTGTAAATTTTCTCCTATAATAAAATGTAATCAAGTTTGAATATGAGTAATCTTTTCTTTATTTTAATTCTTAATTAATATTTTTCTCTTATAGATGTGGGAATGTAAAATAAATAATCTGGGAGCACGGTAGTGCGTCCGGCAAGTTCGCACAAGCCGTAAGCTACCTTTTCCTGAACCATATCGGCATACTTTTCACCCCCTCATAACGTCGTTTTAGGGAGAGATATATAAATTTTTCTTTTATATACATGTTCGTATTGTCAAACTGAACTAAGGTTCTACGATTTCATGTTTCTATATTTAGTAGTTTTCGAAATATTAAATTACGAAAAAGCGCTTTTTTGTCACTGACTCACTTCGCATCATCAAATAACTAAGGTACTTCTAAAAGTCGTAGAATAATGAAATTTCACAAGTAAGTCGGGTTTGTAGCACAATTAACCAGAAAAATCTGAAAACACAGAATTTCCGCCTCTAAACCCTTCATACAGGGGGTGTTCATTTGGCCGTAAACAGTTCCTACGCATTCAATTGTGCCAATGTTGGTCGCCAAAACTCGATTACAGAGCTTTGACGGCGGTCACGTGATTTCAAGCCGAATAGCATTTTATATATATGCTTTTACAAAGATGTTTGTTAAATAGAAAAAATGAATATACCTAAAAAGTTTAATCAGTATAGGTTATGATATATTTACGATATTAAAACAATAAAACATTTAACAAATTATAACCGCAATTCGGTACGTTTCCTATATAGTAGCCTTGGTGAAATACAGAAAATAGCCTTGACGAGAACAGAAATTTGATAATAACGTATTTTCTGGCAACCTATTTACTGTGTCATATACACAAGCAATTTTTTCAATATGTATACAATTTATTTAATGTAAGGAACCCGTTTATTTATTTTTATATACCAACATAAATAATCTGTATATAAAAAATAATGTTTTATACATGTATAAATAAAATGTTTATATGTATATAAATACATATAAATAACATAAAAGCTCATCAGGTTTGTTTTCGTAGTTGTTTATATCATTTTACAACATATCTCAGTTTCTGAAGTCCGAATTGCGCCAAGATTTAAAAAAAATGCCAAGATCCCTATAGTGGAAAAATATCCTAATTCCATATGAAAGTTTAAAAATCTCTTTTTAATTAAATGAAATGTGTAACTAATAAACTATCTTTAACGATGTGCGACAGATGCGGCGTCCGAAGCCCGCTGCTATTGTTATTATATTGTATTATTAGCCTACTTACTGTTAATTTATTGTTAATTTTAAATCTGTAAAAGAAAGATTATAGTTATAGATAAGATATGTTGGTCGCGAAAACCTGATTACAGAAAATTAGCCTGAGTTATAAAGGTGTTACATGATTTTAAGCTGAATGAATTTTTATGTACTTTTACAAAAATCTTAATAAGGCAAATCTTTCAGTTTATCTGTCCATCTTTCTATCTTTTACTTCCTTAAAACAAATTTTATTAAAGACCGGGAGGCGTCTGCACAGATCATCACCTCATCGAATTGGCGGCTGAAATTTTAGGATTAGTTAAATATCGATTAGCGTATTGAAATGTAACTCGTCTGCCAAGTCCTATATTTGTGGAAACCACCTACAGACCAGATTTTACGGGTTAATTGGTGGATTTTCCATTGTGTTTTCCTGCACCCATTCCTCCATGTTTCCAAACTTTTGGATGCAGGAAAATACAATAGTAAACCTATCAGTTAACCGCTAAAATTAGGTCTTCAGGTGGTTTCTACCAAGATATGACTTAACAGACCAGTTGCATTTAAATATGCTAATCTAGTTTTAACTAATCCTAAAATGTCAGCTATAAACTCGATCAGGTGATGGTGTGTACAGACGTCTATTATAAATGTCGGTATTCTAATCTCAATAGCATTCTGGTCAATTTGCAATTATCCCTACTATTTATGAAACACTATTCCTTTAAGTGCGTTTTAGTGATGTTAATGAACTTATGCATATGCATCATACATATTATACATATGCATATAATACGTAGTACATTTGCATCATACATATTATAGGTATGTGCATAATACATAATACATATGCATCATTATGACGTCAGAATAAACAAAACATTTTTTTTGTCGTCAAATTTGAGAATTGACATGATATATTACCAAATTTGGCGAAACTTTGCTAAATGTCGCCAATCTTGGCGAATATTTGACGCTAGTGGCTATTTTTCAGTGAGTTAATTATTAATGCGAGCCATCTATTTTTATTTTTCCGCATATCATCTGAATAGTTAAATGATATAACGTACTAATATTTCCAAAGTGCTAATAGTTTCGTCACTGCCCAAAACCTCTGCTATTGTTATTATATTGTACTGTTATTATACTTACTGTGACTATGTTGTTAACCTTTACACCAATAAAACTTCTGTATTATATAAAGAGAATTTACGGAAACTATTAAAGCATTGAAACTGCCAGTTCTCCTTATGATTATTATAATTCTATAATATGTAACCTGTTAATCAATATGTACGTTAGAATGAATCTTCTATTATCCGGTTCCTCGCATTTTAGTTTTCGGGTTTCGAGTAAAATTAGCTAAAACCTTAAAACCATGGCACATTGACTAATTCTTCAACACGATCATATGAGAAGAATGATAGATTTTCATATTTTCAAATGGATCATGGCAGTGAGCCGGTAGACCTTCTATTCTTCCGAAATCGAGTCTATTGAAAAGGTTAACGTGAAACAAAAAGATATTAGCATCAACATGGTTTAATGCAAATACAGATATTGTCAAAGGATTTCATAAGAACCATTTCACTTGTACCCAGTCGTATCAGTTAAAATACAACAATTGGCAGTGAGCCCAATTATAAAAGATTACTTAATAGGATTAAAAATTTCCGCATTAGAGAACGAATCGTAACTGCTAAAGAAGCGTGCATGAGTGAGTTAAGAGATATTTGTCACGAAAGATGAAATGCATAACAACACAAAATATATGATGTGCTTCCATGATCGTAAAGAGTTCTTGATTTCTCTATCAAAAGCTTCAGAATTGGCGAAAGAATGGGCAAATAAATTAAATTATGAATCACAGTAACATGATGCAACGTTTAACATGGAAGTAATACGGTAAATACTGCTTGCTAGAGGCGGCTAGTACTTTAATATAAAAAGAAATAAAGCATAAATTGTAAAGCTCAATAAAATAAATGTAGGTATTTTTATGTTAGCCGGGCGCAAGGGCAAATCGCCAAATACTGTTCCCAACGCCATTGTTCATATTGCATTCATTTCATTTAAAGATATATAATTTTCAGTCATCTCATTTAAAATAGATGCATTTCCTTCATTTTATTTAATAGAATATTAAACATAGAAATAAATAAATAAGAAATAATAACATAAACCAAAATATTTTATTTGAAAATCAAAGCATTGTTTCTAATTTACACATGTGAAAAATGAAAACTGCTATTGGCGAAAAAACAAAAGGCTAATGAGGAGATTTGCTCCCGGCTAACATAAAAGTACCGAAATTTAAGTTTTTCATATTAATATAGTTTAGAATAACAAACTTGAAAAAACATACAAAAAGTAGTGATATCCCAACAAAAAGTTTTCGGTAAAAAAAAAAAAAAGCGCCAAGTTCTCCTTAATGCTTCGGCCAGAAAAAGTAGTGATATCTGATGTTCGCACAAGTTAAAAGCCAAACATCCCAAATCTTTCATTGAAAATGGCTTCCTGCGACTTGGCCGTTAATGCCTCCGTGAGAGTTTTTCAAATTTTAAATTATGTACAAATGAGCTACATGCCAACTACATTTTTTGATTATTTTAGGCATTTTGTGACACAGAATACAGAAATAAAATACACATTTGAAAAAAGCATTTAAACAACTTCAGTCTTTAAATGCTTAGAAGTTAAAAATAACAAAATACTTGTATTCAGGAGATAATATCCCTAATTGCTAAAACATAATTAATATCAACTTTTAACAGTTTATAAATCGAAT
This sequence comes from Maratus speciosus, assembly GCA_963932465.1. Taxonomy (NCBI): domain Eukaryota; kingdom Metazoa; phylum Arthropoda; class Arachnida; order Araneae; family Salticidae; genus Maratus; species Maratus speciosus. The sequence continues at coordinate 198,115 of CAWVRF010001061.1, forward strand.
ACCTCTTAATGTTTGCAAACAAACTATAATAAATGTTCAAACGAAAAAAATCTCTTTCGTCAATACACGAGAATTCAACATTATACAATAAAATATAATGTAACATATTGTGAGATTTGAAGTAAGTAAATTTTGTTTTATTTCTTGGGTTTTAGGTTAATGACTTTAGATTTAGACGGTACAAAATGGCAATTAAACCACAAGTGGACTAAAAGATCTGTAATCAAAACTAATGTTTGTTGAAACTGAATGGTAGTTATCAGAAATCTTTTACTTATAATGTCTTTATGTGAATTTGCCTCTTTGCATTCTAATATTACTTTTAATATTTAAATAATTCATGAATGCGTAATTTCCAATCATTAATTTTGAAATGCTGTAGAAGGCATTAACGGCCAAGTCGCAGGAAGCCATTTTCAATGAAAGATTTGGGATGTTTGGCTTTTAACTTGTGCGAACATCAGATATCACTACTTTTTCTGGCCGAAGCATTAAGGAGAACTTGGCGCTTTTTTTTTTTTAACCGAAAACTTTTTGTTGGGATCTATTTATCTATATGATTTACTAAAAAAAATTATTATATAAAAGAAATTACAGACTTAGAAGGTAAACGATCTCCGAAAAAAATAACACAGCGCATTGATTAATTATAATTTTAAAATTTAATATATTAAATTTTCTTTGGATTTCCCTGAAGGGAATTGTTAAATTATATCGCTTACCTAGAGTCATTTGGTGCTAACACTGTACGAATAGTAAGAATCATTAAAATTAATCTCCTCATTTAAAATTTTTATTAATCAACCTCATTACCCGTGTTGCAATGTATTAAAGTTATGGATATATTTTAGCATGTATATATCATTCCAGCATAGGGGAGTGAACCAGTTGTAATGGTGCCTTAGCCTTTTCCTAATTATATTAATTTAATTAATTTAATTTTAGGTGACCGAACCATAGGTTATTAATAAAAAAAAAAAAATTCTTTTTCCTTTTTTTTTACGTGTATCACCATAGTCGGTTTTAGTAGTACATATGAATCGGCAAACAGAAATTACTATACTACAAGAGAAAATATTATTGTGCTTATTATATAAAATTATTATATATATGTATATATAACTTACAACAGAAATTGAAAAACAAAATTTCTTTGTGTTTTCACTGAGTAATGAAAATAACTTATGTACATTGTAAACTTCAATAATAATAGTAATTATATGTTTGATGGAAACAAATGAGTAAATTAATATGATAAATACAATCACAGTACTTGATAAATAAATAATTTTGGTCATAATTATTAAATCACTGTGTATAAAATTTGCAAATTTAAGGCAGTTAAGCGAAATTAACAGTTTGCTATTTTATAATACTGTACATTTTTTTTAAAAACCCTTTTCACTATTTCGCAGTGTTGATGTGTATTACTATGTTTTAAAATTTTATTTACGTGTATAAAATTGATACTAATAACTAGGCGTTATTTTTGATGGTATATTGTGTCGCTCTTGATAAAAAAAAAATATTACTTAGTTTACATTACATTCTTATTTAATGAGTAATAATTGTAAACGTAAAAGTCATAGAGATAATACAAGGTTAAGTGGAGTTACAACTAGGAAACAATTAAAAGAACTGGCAAATACAAAGAAAGAAAGTAGTGTAGATTCAAATAATAATAAAAGTAGTAACAAGAATATAAATAATAAAAATTGTAATAAGAAAACTACTATTACGATTAACAATACACCCCAGAAAAACGCATATATCATGGCCACTGACAAAATAACTGCCGAGAGTGTAATCGGTTTACTACCTAATTATGATGGAAAAAGAGAATCTAACATAAATTCCTTTTTATTACAATTTGATAATTTAATCAATCAAACCGAATTAAGCCCGATTTCTAAATTAACGATTCTAAAGGCAAGAATCGTTGGTCCCGCTAAAGAAAAATTAATGAGGGATGAAAAATTATTTTCGGAGAGTAATTTAGACAATTTCAAAAAGAAATTAAAAGAATTATTCGAGATAAAATGTAGTTTTAGTGAGGCACAAACAAAATTTTTTTCCCTTAAGCAGAAACCGGATCAAAATATGGCGGACTTTATATTAGAATTTAAAGCAGCACCGGACGTATATATAAAAAAAAGTGGACAGGATATTGGGGATGATAATGACTCCAAATTTACGCAAATGGTAAAGTTGTCTAGATTTCTGGATGCAATTAGAAGCGATTTTAGCTTAGAAATTCGTAAGGATTCTCCGAAGGATTTTAACACTGCATGCGAGATAGCATTAAAATTAGAGAGAGCTTTTGCACATGTCGATGTTAAAGATCTCAATAATATCACTGCTAATAAGGACCCTGAATTAATGAAGGAATTAGTAAAAATGAATATGGAAAGTGCGGAGAAAATTAAAATATTGACTAGTGAATTAAACAACATTAAAGTACATATGAATTCGAATGCAAATAATGTAACTAAATATTGCGATTATTGCAATTCTAAAACGCATTCCAATCAAAATTGCTGGTTCCAAGGTGACAAAGACCAAAATAAAAGTAATGCCGCTGAGAGAAACAAAACAACCCCTCATAACGAGCAGAATTCAGATAGGAAAGGCGGAAGAGATAACAGTTACCAGTATCAGGGAAATTTCCCACAAAATTCTAAATATATGCATCAAAATTTCCATCCGAACCCTATGCATTATGCACCTCCTAACTACATGTATTACTCCCCACCCCCTCCCCACCTAAACTTTATGCCCCCACCCTACCCCAATTTACCTAATTACAACTACGGTTATAATCAGGACCATTACAATTCATATAACCAGGGTAATGGGTATGGAGGATATACAAGTGGAAATTATCAGAGAAACTACCATAGAAATAATAGAAATTCAGAAGAGGATAAAAACAATTCTCACAAAAACAAATATAAACAAAATAAAGATTATGAACAGAATTCTAAGGACAAACAGGGAAATTAATTGAGGGACTTACAGATTCAAATAAAAGGTACCCGCGTAAGTCTCTCATGGACGGGTCACACAATTCTTACAAATTGATTGCTAGCGTGAAAAGTAATAATATAGAAAGCCTTCCAATTATTAGTTTTGAAATAAAGGGTATTAAAATCACCGCCTTGGCAGATTGTGGAGCTGCGGTCAGCCTGGCCTCACCCTCCTTATTTGAGCAACTAAAGAATGCAGAAGTTAAATATAAAAATTTATGTAATCAGGTAAAAATTCAAACACTCACTAATTCGACAATTGCTTTCAAACAATGTATCAAATTAACCTTCAAATTGGAAAATGTATTCGTGTCAGGTGCATTTTATATCACAAATTCAGATTTTGGCCGTGATTATAATATGCTACTCGGTTTTGATTTTCTCAAAACAAACAAAATTATTTTGGATTTTGAGGATAAAACCATGAAATTAAAAAATAAAAACATTACACTGAATTTTCTCAGAGACACATCTCAGGGGCAGATAAACAATTTAACTCCATCTCCCATTAGTACAAATGACAATCATGAACCACAGGAAATTAACATAAAAAAACAAAGAAATACAAACAAAAAAAGAAAAATATCACGTAAAAATATTATTTCAGCTAAGATATCTCAAAACTCAGAGATATGTCCAGGTGAGAGAGTAATTACTGAATTAATATGCCCAAATCAATTTATTATTAATGACACTATAATGTTAGAACCAATTAAACATAACATTAACATACATTATGACACATCAATTCATGAAATTGGCAAAGATAATAAAATTAACATAATTATCAGGAACGACTCGCAGCAGAAATTAAATTTAGTAGAAGGAATGAATATCGGAAGAATTTCCAAGCATTTTGAGGTAACGTCAGAAAATGAAAATAGCAGTCAAGAATCAGATCCAATAGTACAAGTTAACAACATTTCTTTAGAGGAAATTCGTGAACGCAGAAAGGCGGAACTCAGTCCAGAGGATTTTAATTTACAACATCTGGATACTGATACACAAGCAAAATTACAAGAATTATTATTAAAGAATGCTTATGCATTCTCCAAAAATTATTACACTCTTGGAAAAACATCTTTAGTTGTACCCAGATTTAATTTAATTCACAATTATCCTATACAAACAAAACCATATAAAACGGCACATAGTGTAAAGGAGTATGCTAAGTCAGAAATTGATAAGCTTTTGAGAGCTAATATAATAAAGAAATGTCACTCTGATTACGCGTTTCCAGTTATTTTTGTAAAAAAAAAGTTACACAGAAAGGCGAAAACGTAGAAGAAGTTAAATATCGAATCGCTGCTGATTTTCGTTTGCTTAACCAGATTTTGCAAAACTATGCCTATCCGATACCTGACATAAAACGGATTTTGCAGACAATAGGCGGCAAAAAGTACTACACTGTTCTAGATTTACACTCGTCCTTCTATCAAATCGTTTTAAGAGAAGAAGATACAGACAAACTTGCTATTATTACAGAACATGGAAAATTTTCTTATTTAAGACTACCTTTCGGCACACGTCTCAGTACGGCTTACTTCGCAGAATTAATGGATATATTATTAGGACACTTTGATAAAAGTCAAGTGACATATTTCATCGATGATATATTACTGGCAACAAACTCATTACAGGAAATGATAGAACTATTAGACAATGTACTGAACCTATTCATTGAAAACAATATTACAATTGAACCAACTAAAATGCAACTCTGCATGGAAGAGATCGAATTTTTAGGATTCACCCTTAATAAGGAAGGAATTTCACCTTCAAAAAGAAATATTGACAAAATTCAAAATTTAGCTAGACCTAAAAATAAGAAAGGAGTCAAATCACTCCTTGGTCTCTCCAATTATTTTAGATCACTTATTAAAGACTATTCTAAAATAGTAGACCCTTTAATTAATCTCACTAAAGATAAAGTAAAATTTAAATGGTCGGAAGTAGAAGAAAATGCATTCAAAGAAATTCAGGCTGCTATTATACAGAATCCTACTTTAAAAACCCCTGATTTTTCGAAAGATTTTATTCTAATCACGGATGCGGCTAAAACCGCAATTTCGGGCATATTGGGACAAGAGTATGATGGCGTTCTCCAACCAATTGAATTTTTTGGAAGAAAATTAAGAAATCCTGAGAAGAATTACCCTAGTTTTAAATTAGAATTACTCGCCATACACGAGGCAGTAATGTATTTTAAATACATTTTAACAGGTAGGAAATTCATTATACGCACGGATTCCAAAGCCCTAACATATTATTTAAATTTAGAGAAACAGCCTGATATTGTAGCTAGATGGATCGACAATCTCGCACCGTTTAGCTATGAAATAGAATTTATTCCGGGTTTTGCCAATCCAGCAGATTATTCCACTCGTAATTTAAATAATTTAACAGCTAGGAACGAACTACAAAATTCACTATTTGTCGTTAATAAAGATTTGGTTGATGAAAATATCAAAGAGCAGCAATTACAAGATGATAAATTAGAGAAAATTATCGGTAAAATTAAAAACAACAAACAGAATAAAATTACTCGAAAGTTTGTTCTAAACCATAAAGATATATTAATTTTAAAACCTGGATCTGATGGCAAAGAATTACTTATCGCTCCAGAGTCACTTAAAATGGAAATAATAAAAGATGCACATAAACCTCATTTCGGTTTTAAAAAAACTTATGATATTATAAAGAGTAGATTTTATTGGCACGGAATGTACCGTGATATAAAGAATCATTGTAATAAATGTATACCATGCAATACTACCAAACAGCATTAAACAATCAAGGTGCCTACACAAAAAATAGTAAAGGACCAAGAGGTCGGTTCAGCAATTCATATCGATCTAATAGGGTTACTCCCTATGTCTTTGAGAAAGCATAAATACATTTTTGTTATTGTGGACTCGACGTCAAGATTCTTAGAAGCTGTTCCTATTCGCAACTATGAAACCCAGACACTTTTGAACGTACTGAACGGATACTTTAGCCGTTATGGTTTATGTAAATCCGTAACTTTAGACAACGGCAAATATTTTCACTCTCAAGTTTTCAAAGAATACATGGATTCCTTAAATATACAATTAAAATTTAGCAGCGTTACTCACCCAGAAACGAATGGAATTTCTGAAGTTACGAATAAGATATTAAAAAATTCGATAACAGCTATGAGTAAAACTACATTAGAGTGGGATACTAGGCTGGACTATTTTAAATTACTTTATAATACTTCCCCTCACCGCGCAACAGGTTTCCCGCCATCTCTCTTATTCTTTGGGAGAGATATTAGAAACCCATTTTCCATCCACCTTCCCACACAAGATATTATTACAGCAACATATGTGCAAAATAGGGTACAACATTTGGAAGAAATAAAAAAATTTGCGCTACATAATCAAGAACGAATGTTAGCCGAGTATATTAATAACGACGAAATGCAGAAAGTAAAATTTTTAAGAATCGGGCAAGAGTGTTACCTAAAATGTGTGGGTACACCGGGAGTATTTCAGCCTAAATGGAGAGGTCCTTTCGAAGTCGTAAGAAGGTTTCGCAATAATAATTACCTTTTAACAGAGCTCCAAAACCCGCCCAAAGAGCCGATTAAAAGGCATATTTCTCTATTATTCTCAACAACGAAAGTCGAGTCTAGAGCATGCCAAATTCATAACGGGTCGGAGCAGGAAGGTAATCAACGTACATAAAAGTCGTTGGACATATATATATATTTTTCATATATTACTGTATTTATGAAAATAATATGCGTTATTTCATTTATTGTTATACATACCTTTTTTATTATTCAAGAATATTCGTTAATTTATCAATGAAAAGTTTCATGTACATTTGTGTTGTATATAGATATATTTTTTTATTTTTTCAAGTGAAATTTGTGGGTTATACTACACATGGTTAAATTCTCAGAGAGGACATTATATACACATTATATGGGAAATTTAAGTGTAGGTGTGCTATATACCTGTATATATATATAAAATAAAATAAAATACATCGTGCAGAACAGTTGGTTCTTTTAAACCAATTTTTTTTCTCCCCCAACGCGCAGCGTAAGTTTGGGAGCTGTGGGATTTGTTTACGATGATGGTCAATGTTTTGAGGAGGAGCGCCATCTCGTGGTTCTAAAAGCGGAATTTTTCTCCTCTGTCCATCTTTTTAGGCAGAGGAGAGAGATTAGTTTCCCCCCACCCCCACCCTCCAACCTGCGCGCCAGAGAGTGAGTTTGCTTTGTTGCTTTAGAATGGCCAGTTTCGAAGGAACAATTTTGTGCACATAAGGTTTTGATCAGTAAAAAAAAAAAAAAAAACATTGGTACAATTCTATGGCATGCAATAAATGAAATTTTGCTTACTTGTCTTCAATCAGAGGCAGGCTAGAATGAGACGTCCTGAAGTTCTGCTTCGCTCGATTTATTTACTTATTTTTTTTCCTTGTCGTATCATTCCTCAGAGAGTCAACTGCAAAATATAACATATTATGAGTATCCTAATTTTCAAGCATTTTTATTATAAAATATTATAATTTTTTTTCTTACTTTCTTATTAATAGTAAAAATAAATTAGTTTAATTTTAATTTTTATTAATACCTTGGGATTTAGCGGCTAGTCCTTATAGCATGTTTCTGCCAATAGGGCTGACATAAATTACAGTTGAGGCAGGGAATATGCATTGTTAGTTCTTATTATGAAATTTGCTATACATAAAATTTTTTTTTTCTTTAGTACAACAGTGTACATATTATAAAAATTATTCTTTTTTCTTATTTAACAGGGTGAACTTATCACTATTTTACTCTCAAATAATTGAAGTCACGCAGTAAATTTAATAATAATAATAAAAAAAAAATTAAGTTAAATAAATTAAAAAGTATTACTGTTAATCAGTCTATTAATTGAATTGTAAGGTCATATAAAATATTAATTATATAAATATCGTCATTTAAATTACATTACACTGGATTTTACACGTAGATAATAAATTATATTTTCTTTCTCATGTTCAATAATTAACAAACAAAAAATAATTTTTTTTAAGAGGATTCCGTTTTGATTGCCAATCTGAAAATTATTCAGGGTTTGGACAACACTCCTTTTATTCTAATTCGAATTAAGTAAACAGTTCCCTTTTTCAAAAAAAAAAAAAAAATTTTCACGTAACAATAAATAAATTAAATACTAAATATGGCAATAAATAAATGATGTATTGCTTTTAAAAATAATCAGGTAACTAACGAGGAATATATCAATGTTTAAATAAATTAGGCTATATTACCTAAACCTTTCTTGTTTCTTTTCTGTAAAATAAAAATAAACAAATATCTTTTTAGCCTTTAATTACATAAATTAAATGGGATTTCTCAATTAAAATTTTATACCCTTGGTTTCTGGTAATTTAGTACAAAATAAATCGTACCTGTTTATGAGAATTCCTTCTCTTGTAATGTTGATTTCCTTGTTGCTGGCAACAGGGTGGTGCACCGATCTTCGTTATAGAGTGGACATTCCTTATTAATAGGCACGGCATCCAGTTTTTCCGTAGCATTCTGTCTCCACCGCTAATTAAATTAAGATAAAATTAAGTACAAAGGTAGTCATTTAAGTATATTTTGTTATGGATATAACAAAAAGAATAAAATGTAATAATTGGGAATTTTGTAGATTAGATCCTCATTTTTTTTTTGGATCCGTTTAACCCCCCCCCCCCACCCCTCGTTTTGTTTGTTCGCACCGAGTTATTTTTTGTTCAGACTCTACTTACTTCGTAGGTAGGTTTTCACAGGCTAATGGGAATTAAAACATAAGGGTTAGTAATATACCTCCTGTAGGCATAACACAGTTTAGTTTAACACTGTTAAATTATGCATATAAATAAATAAATAAATAATACATTTGTGATTAACATTTAACCCATAATCGTAAAAATACTAGTACCTGTGTATAATACAATGTGACTCTCAATACATAATGCATATACAAAACATATAAAATAATGAGATGTTTAGGTATTGCTTATGATAAATAATAATATTAATAGGAGCGCATAGATTGGCCAATCTTTCAAAAAAAAAAAAAATACCTAAAATATTACTTATATTTTATTCTCCACAACAACATTAAAACATAAATTATAAAAACATTCAATCATTGAGTGATATTGGATTATTTAGCGAGTGTTACATATAAATTTTTATAATGTTAGTCGTGCTTACGAGAAACACGTCAAGACTACTTTCTTACCTTCAAATTGTTGTTTCATACCTCGACTAGTACTATATTATACAAACCTTAAGGGGTACCAGTAAAACTTACTCCTTCATTTTCTGTTCTATCCATTGGAGCCAGCAGATCTGCGCCTCTTAGATTATGCGATTTAGGCAGGATACTTGTCTTGCTGATGATGTTTTCTAAAAAAAAAAAAAAAAAAAAAAAGATTATTAATGAATGTTGCAGTTATGAAAATATACATTCTCGCAGATTCCTAGTGTTGAGTCCAATGTGGCACGATTTCAGTTTTTTTTTCTTTGCGCTCCCAAACCGGCGACGCTATTACGGTGGCGACTTGATACTGTGGGAAAATTCATGTAATCAGCTCACCCCTCAGTCGGTCCCGCGCGTTTGCAGCACAGTCCATAAATTTTCATGGGGGAGACAAAGTGATTAGGACTGTAACGAGTTTTTTTTCTTTATCGATAAGTGGATCTTGCAACCAGTTTTCTCCTAGCCGAGAGAGGAATGAAATGTCTCTTCCTGCTCTTGAAATGAATCGGATTTGCGCTTAGGAGAAACCTGATTCATCTCCTTTTTTTTAATCGAATATCATTTGTTAAGTCAGATAATCAAATACGAGCATGTTTGTTTTAGTGGCAGTTAGCGATTCAGAAGCGATGTATATGTAAATATACACCACTTATTTAAAATAAATAAATAAATAAAAAAAATAATAAATAATAATAATAATAATAATAATAATAATAAAAACACATACATTCTATCAGCGAAACACTAAATTAAAGAACCAGTAGATTTGGATGATATAAAAAATTTATATCGTATGTTCACGAGTTCATAATGTAATAATTGTATACAAATTTTGTCTCTCTGAGTATTTTATTATTATATATGAAATATAATGAATTGTCTTTTATGTGTAATGTTAGTTTAATGTGTAACTGTTTGCCTATTCATATTTACATATCGTATGGTAGAAATTTGGCTTTTATTATCTTACTTATTCCAAAATTGGTTGCTTTGATATACAATTGGCTAATTTAACATTAAATTGTTGAGTGCTAAATTGCAAACAATGGAATAATTAATAAATACAGTGCAATCTACTACGACAGTTATGCCTCGACGACGTGATCCGTACACCAGAACTGTTGGCGTATAAAAGGACTTGCTATGCACATCTTCAAGCCATCCAATCCACTATGATACTCAGTGTGTGTCAATGACTCTATATATACAACACAGGACAGGATGCACACAAAGTACTGGACAATGACATGAGACTTTATATTCCAGCTGAAGGAGCAGGGTCAAGCAAAAAAAAAAAAAAAGAAACACGTTGCACTAAATTTCTTTTTTTTTTCCATATTGGAGGCGGAGATGATGGAAAGAATATGTCTTTCCAACAAACTTTAACTTTTATCTATAAACTATGATGTTATTATATACGAGGCAGCATATAAAAAGAAGCATTCGTCTGTCTATAATGGAACCTGAACTAAGTTAAGTGCATGTCTTGGTAAAGTATCGTACAAATAAAATTTACGATACTAATAAATCTACAAAAGTCATCGAAATTACGATTTATAGTTGTGTAAGACATCATGAGGGCATAACAACGAAATTTACAGCTGACCTTTGACCAGAAGGACCACACACACGGAATAAAGTAAAAATAAATATAACTGGGTACAGCAAAAACTCAACCTATAAGGTTGCGCCACATAAATTCAGAGTCGACCAATGATATTCGCCTGTATAGATGGGTGGCAACTCTGTATGCAAATTTTCTAGCTATATAGTATAATTTTATGTTTGCATAAATAATGTAAACAGGACAATGTCCGTTTTTTTGTTTTATTTCAGTGTAAGTAAGAGACAGACTTCACTTGCAAATTTTATCCCAATGCTGATGGCAGCAAAAAAAAATAAGATGCTGCGGTTGGATTTTAGCAGATTGCTGTACCAAGAATAACATATAAAATATATATATATATAAAAATAAGTTACCCCAACATTGGCTTAAAAATACATGTGATGGCCGATTAAGGATTAATATTTTGTGTCAACATTCTTTTTTTTGGAGACCTTTTGTGCCTACGTGTGGGACATTCTCGGAGCAACGAGAATTCTACATGCTGCCGGGGGCAGTGGATCAGGTAGTCCATTATGATTTTATTCCATTGTTTTTACCAGTAATAAGCATTACCTATGAAAGTAACGGACTATGGTGATATTTCACGTGTTATAAAATTAATTAAATAGATTGATTAATTGAAATAGGTAAATATATATATATTGATGTGCATCAGCATTACTATTAAAATATATAACCCACAATATGTAAATAACCTTTTTTTATTGTAAATTTTCTCCTATAATAAAATGTAATCAAGTTTGAATATGAGTAATCTTTTCTTTATTTTAATTCTTAATTAATATTTTTCTCTTATAGATGTGGGAATGTAAAATAAATAATCTATTTATCTATATGATTTACTAAAAAAAATTATTATATAAAAGAAATTACAGACTTAGAATGTAAACGATCTCCGAAAAAAATAACACAGCGCATTGATTAATTATAATTTTAAAATTTAATATATTAAATTTTCTTTGGATTTCCCTGAAGGGAATTGTTAAATTATATCGCTTACCTAGAGTCATTTGGTGCTAACACTGTACGAATAGTAAGAATCATTAAAATTAATCTCCTCATTTAAAATTTTTATTAATCAACCTCATTACCCGTGTTGCAATGTATTAAAGTTATGGATATATTTTAGCATGTATAAATCATTCCAGCAGATACCATCTGGCCAAAGTCAAGTAAAGAAAATTATAAATAGGTGTGTGACTTGTCTTCGAACAAAACACCAAATTCTTCAACAATTGATGGGTGACGTGCCCCGTGATAGAATTGTACCATCTAGACCGTTTGAGAAAACAGGCGTTGATCTAGCAGGTCCTATTATAATAAAACCCAATTTAAAACGTTCAAAGATAACGCTAAAATCATATATTGCTATATTTATTTGTTTTTCTACCAAAGCCGTTCATCTAGAAGTTGTTTAGGACTTGACTACAGAAGCATTTTTAGTCTGTTTGAGAAGATTCATTGATCGACGATCTAAACCCTGTGTCATATGGAGTGATAATGACACAAATTTTAAGGGTACTTGTGCTCTTTTGAAATCCTTCTATCAGATTTGTGCTTCGGAAGAAATTCAGCGATTTAGTGCTGAAGAACGAATTGAATGGAATTTCATACCCCCTGCATCCCCACATTTCTGCGGATTATGAGAATCGAATATAAAAACCATGAAGCGAATCCTCTTGAAGATAACTAAATCATCTATCTTAAGTTTTGAAGAGCTGTCAACACTTGTGACGCAAATTGAAGCAGTTATGGATTCACGTCCGTTGACCCCCTTGTCTGCAGATGTTAATGATCTACAACCACTAACCCCTGGACATTTCCTCATTGGAGGTCTTCTTTTGAATGTTCCTGAAAATAATGCTATTTTAGACTCTTTACCTTTTTCTTCTAGGTGGACACTAGTTCAAAGATTAAAAATGCAATTTTGGAACCGCTGGAGCCGAGAATACTTAAATGAGCTGCAAGTCCGCAGTAAATGGAAAGAGTCCTCGCCAAATCTTAAAGTTGGACAGCTTGTGTTACTAAAGGAAGGAAAAGATAAGTTTATCGACTGGAAACTAGCTAGGATTCTGAAAATTTATAAAGGTGATGATGGACATGTACGTGTAATTGATCTCAAGACCTCTACAGGTATGTTACGTCGAAATATCACCAAAGTAGTATCTTTGCCATTTTATGATGATGTTGGACAACCGTCCAACGCCGGGCGGGATGTTCCGGCTAATTTTCTAACAGCTAGTTAGCTAGCGCATGCTCTCTTTGAACTGTCTACTTTTGAACTGAAACGAATTAATCTTTTTGTTGATGTTAGAATTCTTTAGATGAGATATGTCGAATTTAAATTCATAGATTTTTTATGTTCTGTTTTGTAATTAAATATTTGTTTTGCGCCTTAAAGAATGTTGATTATTCGTAGAAATAAGTTCACTGAACCACCTTGATGCTAGATTTAATTTTGAAATGAATGTTTAGATTAAGTAGAAAAGAAATTGATTAGTGATGTTTGTGCCATTTTCTTTATTGTACCATCGAAAGTATATGAAGTTATGCATATAACTGAACTAAATTTTTGTGCATGTTTCTGGCGATGGCAAGTAGTCCTCCCTGAATTTGAAAAAAATCTGCCGGAAGGAGGACGGTGCAATATCGATATTTGTGCCATTTTCGTTATTGTACCATTGAAAAGTGTATAAAATTATGCGTAAAATTGAACCAAATTTTTTGTGCATGATTTTGGCTTTGGCCAACGTGTTCTCCTTGAATTTGGGAATACTGAGCGGTTAAGGGGCTCTGTGATAACGATTTTTGTATACTTTTTTTGATTTTTAGTAGTTCTTTTGTCCATCGATGGCTCGTGCAGCGGCGAGAACTCGCTTCCTGCTAAGCCGGCTATTCCGAAACAGCTGACAACAACAGAATAAGGAAAAACTATTAATTTGAACAAATATCATGGCGCTGCTATACTGAGTTTTCTGCGATTTCTGCAATAGTTTTATCTCAAGAACGAATGGTTGGATTTTCAACAAACGTCAGATTCAGGTATACCTTGACATGCATTAGTGCTGTTTCTATTTTGGTACATATCGCTTAATATGTGGCGCTGCTATGCTGAATTTTTCAGAATTTCCACTATATATCTATCTCAATAATTAATCCACGATTTTTCATCAAACTTGAGATTCAGGTGTACCTTCATATCAATTAGTGCTGTTTATATTTTGGTGGAAATCGCTCAACAGGTGGCGCTTCTATGCTACATTTTTCAGAATTTACGCTACAGCTCTATTTAAAGAACTAATGCTCGAATTTTCATCAAACTTCAAATTGAGATATACTTTGATATGAATTGGTGCTAAATTGATGTAATTTCTTGTACTATTTAAATGATTTAATTGACGTGATTTATATACTAGAAGAAAGTTTTGTGACGGCCACAACATGCTAGTTTGCTCTTTTTGTTATAATTACTTGATATTCAATTCATTCTGTTTAGGAATCTTCCATGGATGGAAAATGGCAAACGATTAGAAAGAATTCTCTGCTTCATTACACTGGCGTCTCTATTTACTGTTGCGGTTATGGCAGCAGCCTTAATTGGATACCATCATAAATATAAATTAGGTAAAACAGTTTTCTTTTTAAGAACTAGGGGGCTCGGCCCCCTACGAGCTACGCTCGCCAACCCCCCGATCAGACACTGCAGTCTCTAAAAGCACGCTAATTTGATCGGCTTTAATTAAATTTTTTTGGAAGATTGAATTATAATTAAAAAAACAAAGGCGATCCCCCTATAAACGGGTTTCTATTCATTTCTCTTTGATTGGGGAATTTTACGAAAAAATCAGCTGCTGTTAAAAGATACAATGGCATTTCAAAATCATCTAATATAAAAGGAATTAAGTAAACAGAGTCTTTGTCTCCCGGTATTTTTTAACAAAGCGAAAAGAAAGTCCTTTTAAATAAAACATTTTAAATATATCGTTTTAATCTGACGTAATTTTCACCAAACTTTTCTTTCCCTTTTTAATATTCACGTGAAAATGCTTTTATTAGAAATGAAATATTATTTGCGCTGTCCAAAAAAAAAAATAGTTGAAAAGTTCATCTCAAAATATCAAGTAAATGTCTCGCGCTATTTTTAAATTTAAACTACTATTTTGCAATATTATTTTTTGTTCATTTTACGTAATAAGTGTAATGTGACGTAAATGTGATGTAATTTCTCCTATTTAAGACTTCTAACGCATGTTAATGAATTTATTACTTTACAATATCCTTTCTCTGTTAAAATTCACGTGTAATTATAGATGAAGTAATTTTCAATAAGTTCCTGCTTTTTATACGTAATTATTTAATTCTAATTTGAAAGTTTTTCTTTTCTGTTTATAATAGTCACGTGTAAATAAATTTTTAATTTGAAGCAAACATTATTGTTTCCGTTGTTTATACAGTTTGGCAACAGGTTAAATTAGTACAATTTTCTGAAATAAGTAAAAAAATATCTCTCGAAATGCTGAAAATTTGAATTTAAAATAGAAATGAAACCTCGAAAAAAGAGTCAAATTAAAAAAATAAATAAATTCTGCACACCGGGAAATTATAACGTATAAAATGATCTAAAAAGTATTAAATTCCGATGTATAGTTTTTGCTCCTATAAAACTTTTTTAATGGAACGATTTTGTCCAACTTTAGCATTAAATATCTCTTAAAATAATTCTTCGATTTGAAAACTGTCTACATCAGCGTGTTTATCAAACATTTCTGTATAATACTACCAATTTTCATATTTTTGTATGCATTATTTTTCTTAATATTAACGAAGAAAGACCTCCGGTCACAAAAAATTCAAAACCGGCGGCGGCGGCGGCGGCGGTGACAGCGGGAGTTACTTTTTTTTAGAATAGAGAGATTAGCACATCCCAAATATGTTGAAAAAAGTTTTAAATACCGGGTGATCCAGATGTTCCAGGAGTTTTGAAATGTTAATAATTAGTTAACTATATACAATAGAAAGATGCGGTTGTCACAGAAATACTTAGAAACATGCGGGATTGGTTTTTTTAATGAAAAAATAATTATGTTATTTAGTTACACTTTTTGTCAATAGATGGCGCTGAAATAGATAATATAGTTCTGTTATGATATAATACGGCGGATTGGGTTTTGGCATGGTGTTAAACCTCGATTACGACGGCAATAGATGTCTGGGATCTCCCGCTTCTTTGACGATTTTCCAATGAGCCCATTTCCTCAAACCTTTTTATCATACCCTTTTGATTTATAATGGCATTTCGGTACTTTTCCAGTTTTAATTCCACGCATCGTACGATAACAAAGCAAAGCTAACTTGCCGATTCATTCATTTTGTCAAAGAGCTTTGTCAAGCAAAGAAAGCATGACTAAACATAGCAGTTACACATCAAATTGTGTACCAAAATTCCTTTTAAATGCAATTTCTTTAAACTTCAAAAAAGCGTTTGAACGTAAACGATCCTTAAAACGAAATCTGATCAATATCTTAGGAAAGACGTTGCGAAATGAACTCATCTGCTTATATAACATATGGTGCAGATTAGGGTGGTCACAAGCAATATGAGGAATTTTTTTTTACTCTTATCTTCCGGGGGATCCCCTCTAAAAGTCGCCAAATAGTTAGAAAAGGAAATTGGAAAAGTTTCAGCTCAATCCAATAACATTAACCCGTGCCTCATTGAAGTTGAATTCTTGAAAATTTGCGATTTTTGGCGAAAAAATTAAGTTTTTCTTTCATTAACTGAAAACTATTTGTCTTAGAAACCTTATTCTTATCTTATTTCATAGAAAATGATTTTGCGTTGAACTTTTACTCTTAACAAAACTTGTAATTGGATTTTGTAGAACTTAAAAAGTACATTAGTTACTAAATTATTTCGTTTTTTAATTAAACTCTTAATTTTCTCTAAGATGCATTTTATCCTTATCGTAAATTACTTTTTCAGTTTAAGGTAGTTTTCATTTTATTCGTAAAGTTACTACTATTCGCGCTATAATTCATTTCATCTTTGTGTAGATAACATTTCGTTTTTAATGAAAATATTTACGTACATCTGTCTGTAATAAATTTTATCCGTTACAGATTAAATATTAAAAGAAATAGTTTACACCATCTTTGCGTTTTAAATCTCTTCTTTTTCACAGTCAGTTAATCAATATTGCATTGATTATAGCAATCATAAATTTTATTTATCCGTTACTCTGCTAAATCAGTTGGCCATAAATTTAAAGGTATAACACTAGATAGTTAACTTGTTAATTCTTTTCACTCTAGGATTAAATTTATAGCTGTAATTTCCCAGTAATATTATTTTGTTTACATGTATCATTTAAAGGTGAAATTCATATCTTTAAGCAAATGTGTTTATCCTTGAAATGAAGCCAAAATCATTAATCGAACAGATAACGCATGTTCGGTGTCCATATTAATATTAGAATGGTTGTTTAAAGGATTTATTGAAAATAATATTACACTATTTTTCTCTGTGGGGTGAGGCAATAAATTCTCAACATGTCATTATATTAATTCTTAATTTTGTTTGGCACTACTCTCGCCAATGATTGCGCCTCTTTTTTACCATATTGGCGAATTGTAGATTTTTACATGCCAATGTAGTAAAACTGTATTGCTTGATTATGTTGTCGCTCTCTTGCGATTGGATTCGCAACTCTGATCATCTAAACAAACATTTGCTGTTTTAATGGGCCACCACTGCTGAAGCTTTTGACGGATCGTAAAAGAAATAAAACATCTTAAAATGTGAAGACTTTTCTACTCATTTCTCCTACAGTTTTAGGATTGGAACCCAATAATGGGTTTGCGAGAACGTCGTGTACAAACTACATACGAACCGGCCTTACATGTTACAGATCTCTTCACCAAATAAAAGTATGGCGGTCTTTCGCCCCACCATACATACCCTCAAACTCTGCATTTTTGAAAATTAAGGGAAAACTAACAAATGAATAATTTTTATTAATTTTGATATTATTATTGTTATTATTTGCATTAAAAGGCAAAATAAATTGAACAATTTTTGTAACTTTGTACAATGTTTCACCAATTGTAGTGAATTATTAGTTATCTAGTTCCGTGCATGGAAAGAATTCCCGATTTGTATGGCAGTTGAAGCGCATTTAAAACAACCCTCATAATTTCTCTTTTTATTACATTCTGTTTTTATTACCCGCTATCGTTATTTAATTTTAAAGCTGACGATACATTCTGAACCCCCTCCCCCCCCCGCCCTTTTTTAGTATGCTGGAAGAAGTGCAAGATTTTTGTATTTTGCCACATGTCTCATCAAATCACCGGCAGTCAGTTACCAAGTAATTGTCAAGTTTTACGTATTTTATTTCATAATATTCGCCAAGTGAAACTGAACACCAGAGAAGCTGCTAGACTTACTTTACACCCACCAGTTAATCAGAAACTTTAATTTTAAGTAAAAGGTAATACGACTTCGTAAACAACCATTTCGAAAACAAAGAACTGAGTTCATCAAAACCAGATTTCACAATTCCGATTCAGAGGGAGCTTTTGTTAGCCACGATAGAAAACTGCTTCCACATTTTTTGAATAAAGAAAATGCCTTCATTTTATTTATTCAAAAGGGATAGCAGTTGATTGAGGATAGCAGTTTTAATTAGTTGTGGAGATGAGAACAGTTAATAGGAGTTCCTCAGCTTAAAAAATAATTTCAGAACTCTGTCAAAAACTGTAATTTTAACAATTGAAGAGTGGGAGGAAGTTGGATAATTCCAGGCAATGTGTTTTGATACCACTGCAGTAAACACTGGTCGCCTCAGGGGAACTCTCATATTGCTATAGCAATTATTAAAGCAAAATCTTCTGTATTTACCATATCGCCACCATAATTTAACATAAAAATATGTTTCAGCCAGTTATTTAAAATAAAATTCAGAATGGGTGGCCTAAGTTGGACCAGAATAAGTATAAAAAATTCTATTGATGGTAAAATATTAGATATAAAATACTTAATTTAGAAGAAAATTCAAGCTTTCTTATAGAACATTTAAAAAAAACTTAGCCCATGGGTGATCATAAAGAATTTATCCAAGTATGTTTAATGTTATAAGACGCCTTCCTCCAAAATACATCCATTTTCAATTCATTGACGATGGGTAACAAAGGTCATTTATTATCTTAAAATATATATTTTCAAAGATCAGTTATCATGAACAAATTTAGAAAAAAGAAGGTATCAGAGACATTTGTTTATTTATAATCAATATTTATATAACAGCGTGGTTCAATTCTTCCACTTCCAGTCTGGCCCCAATCAAGATCTACAATTATTAAAATCACTTGTTGAGTACAGAAAAATTGATAAATAGCTTGTAGACAAAGCATTTGATAATACTTTGGAAAAAAAAAAATAAATAAAAAGCTTAAATGAGCATGGCTGTAAAATTAATGTCATTTGAAGAAGAAAGTGATGATGATGATAGAAATTTAAGATCAACAATAGACTTCAACCAAGTGGATTATTTATTGAACAAAGAAGTCTATGTTTTTGCTTAACATCAAGCTGAATTTTTTAAAATTAGATTTTATATTAATATACAAATTTTAAATACTGATACTGATCCCGATGTATGGTGTGAATATAAACATTACTTGAAAGCAAGAAAAATAGTGAATGATTTTAAGATAGCACAGCTGAAAGGGGAATAAAATGAATCCGAGAATTCAATAATTGTTTAACAAAAGACGAAGAACAAAAACAGTTTCTGCTAAAATTTATATCTGAATGTAGAAAAATATTTCAAGATTTTTCAAGAGAAACCTTATCTAAGCCATCACCACCTTAACATAACAACTGTGAGAGATAGTAATTTCTTTTCTCTATAATGCTTCCTTTCTTGCAACACAACTTTAATAATGCAACACATATTAACATTATTTGTTCTCATTTTGATACTTTCTTTGTTAGTTTTTTCTTTTAAATCTTTGAGTTTAAACTACGTTTTTTTTTTCATTTATTTTTGAATTTTTTTAAAAATTAAGTCCTTTATTATACACAAAATGAAAATAAAAAAACAAAGAAAGAAAAACAAAATGTTGAAAGCAGATAAATGTTACATTACATTGTTTTTTTTCGCATTTTCATAAAAGTCAACTTTTAGGATCCGTTTTCACGTCTGGTCCTGAAAAACATGCATATGTTTAAATCTATACATTTTTACAAAAATGTGGTGAGTGGCAAAAAGATGTTTTAAGAAACGAGACCAGCATTATGTTTCTAGGTTTAATTGTATTTATTTCATGAAGGAAAAACAGCGTTTTTTGGCGAAAAATCACGTTTTTTACGAACTTTGACCTCAATGAGGCACGGGTTAATGTTATCCAAACAAGCTGAAATTTTACCAATATAATTTTCTAGCCAATTGGCAACTTTTTGAGGGGTTCCCCCCGAAAAAATTCAAAAATTGATTTCTTGTGACCACCCTTGCACATGCACATACTATCGATGTCGTACAGCAGCGCCATCTGGTGCCAAAAATTGTAACTATTCATTTAACAAATTTTCATTATAAACAAAAATTCCACATTTTTTTGAGTATGTATATGAAAACCGCATCTTCCTATTGTACATAGTTTTCTAATGATTAACATTTCAAAACTCCCGGAACTTCTGGATCACCCGGTATATAGGTTGAGCAGAGAGGGGAGGGGGAATTTGGGGATCATCTTTTAAACATTGACTTTATAGACTTTTCCTCTGTTAAATTCTAAAATATTTTGGAGTACTTGTTGTAAGACAGTAAAATGAAAGGTTTTCATCATATTTCAAACACTTGGATTTATTTTTAAAAAATCTAAAAAATAAAATATGTATAAAGCAGGATAAAAGGAATAAACATTGTGGGTTATTTTTTTTTTCAGAAAATTAATATTCAACAAATTTTATGTAGAATTTTTTTTTGTTTAATTTATAAGCAAAAATGGAAAAGAAATTCATATATTTTTAAAGTAATAGAATAAAATTGATAAAAATCAATTATTAATAGTGTTGGTAATAACTAACTAGTAAACTAAATCCTAATCTAGATATTTATCACGTGCATTTAATTTTTTAAATATTTTACAACTCAGAAACACACTTTTAATAGATTCGCGAACGAAATTTTAATGAGTTAAGTGATACATTTAGCATTTGCATTTTTTATATAAAGTTAACCACCGCCTCCCCCCCCCCCCCAAAAAAAAAAAAAAAAAAAAATCAAAATATATTACGGCCTTTTGACGTTTAGTGATTGATATTCATTTATTATATTATTCGGTTTCAAACAGAACAATATTTAGTATGTTTTTTAAAATATGTTTTTGTGATAAGTACTCGTATTTATAGTTTCGTCAGGTGTTTTGAACAGTGTTCGTTGATATATATCAATGGATTTATATCATGAAGTATATCCGATATTTATTTTTAAAACATCAAGATATTTGATATTTTCGATATTTTATATACTCCTTGAATATTTATTTTCAAACTATCGATATGTTTGATATTTTGTATATTTGATATTTATTTTCAAAATATCACTGTGCAAGATAATTTGGATATTTTCAGCCAAAACAGTTTTAAATGAAAATTTCAACTTATTGACTGTGTCATTCTGTATATAAAGAATTTTTGTCTCCGGCAATGACTTTTTTAACCTTATATATATATATATATATATATATATATAAATATATATTATTTTTTTTCCAAGCTTTATGTTGGAAGTTTTTATTTTTAAATGTAGAACTAATAATTATGTGAGACAATTAATTCAGAACAGCCATTGAAAGATAAACTGCCTAATTTACACAATCAATTATATAGAGTTTCATTAGAAAAAAAAAATCTTTTCTGATTTTGGTTTACTTCAGTTTAAATTGTACAACATGTTAAGGTAAAAAAAAATATGACAAGCTTATATTCATATTAAAATTCTTCAATTAAAAAAACAAAACAAATTATTTTGTATTTAAAATTTTGCTTTATAAATTTCTGATTCCTTTATACTGAATACTATAGCTTTATTTCTAAGTATATAAGGCAAATTGCATCTATTTTCAATTGATCTTCAAGTGGAAAAAGAGAAATAATATTGCTTCATTAAGTTTTCATGTTAAGTGCAAAAAGTTTTAGTTTCTAATTTATATTATGATTGAAAATATTTATTGTCAGCAGTTAGTTAAGTACTTTGGAAATATACGATATATATCAAAATATCGGATATTTTTTATAATTTTCGAAAATATCATTATATTAACGAACCCTGGTTCTGTGTAAGCTTTGAACTTTTAATTATATTTTTACGACGTTGTACAGCGTTTCATCATCTATATGCTACCCATTATTTTACTTTCTTTTTTAAGTATAAAATTCGTTCATTTTTTTTCTAGGACTAAAGAAAATGAATTCGTCAACTGTATGTATAACACCAGGATGTGTCAAAGCAGGTAATCATATTTCAGATGATAGTCTAATTAGTTTTTTCACAATTGTATTATTTTAATTGTTAACTAGTCGGATATACCAATCCCAAAACTTTCTTCTATCTCATGCATGTAAATACTTGAAAATTTGCTATCACACTACTAAAATATAACGGCAATCTATGCCCATCATGAGGATTCTATAGATATGAAATTCCGTGCATTAGTTCTTGAGATATGGCTATCTCCGAAATCGTGTAAATCCAGCAAAAGTCAGCCTAGCAGCGCCACCTATTGGGTACTTTACACCAAAACCTATGTTAAACAAAATTACCAAGCAACCACTTACGTCAAAATCTAACTGAATCTGAAGTTTGGGGAAAATCCGTGCATCAGTTTTTGAGATAGAGCTATTGCGAAAATCATGAAAATGCCAGCATAACAGCGCCACCTATTGCACGATTAACACCAAAACCTAATCAGCAACAACTTGTGTTAACATTTAACTAAATCTGAAGTTAGATGAAAATTCGTGCATTAGTTTTTGAGATAGAGCTATTGCGGGAATCGTGCAAAATGCAGCACAGCAGCGCCACCTGTTGAGCAATTTACACCAACACGTAAACCGCATTAAGTCATATCAAGGACTAACTAAATCTGAAGTTTGATGAAAATCCGTGCATTAGTTCTTGAGATAGAGCCATTTCGGAAATCATAAAAAATGCAGCATAGCAGCGCCACCTGTTGAGCGATTTGCACCAACACGTAATCAGCATCAAGTCATATCAAGGACTATCTGAATCTGAAGTTTCATGAAAATCCGTCCATTAGTTCTTGAGATAGAGCCATTGCGGAAATCGTAAAAATTGCAGCATAACAGCGCCACCTGTTGAGCGATTTGCACCAACACGTAATCAGCATCAAGTCATATCAAGGACTATCTGAAACTGAAGTTTGATGAAAATCCGTGGATTAGTTCTTGAGATAGAGCCATTTCGGAAATCATAAAAAATGCAGCATAGCAGCGCCACCTGTTGAGCGATTTACACCAACACGTAATCAGCATCAAGTCATATCAAGGACTATCTGAATCTGAAGTTTCATGAAAATCCGTGCATTAGTTCTGGAGATAGAGCCATTTCGGAAATCATAAAAAATGGAACATAGCAGCGTCACCTGTTGAGCGATTTACACCAACACGTAATCAGCATCAAGTCATATCAAGGACTATCTGAATCTGAAGTTTCATGAAAATCCGTGCATTAGTTCCTGAGATAGAGCCATTGCGGAAATCGTAAAAATTGCAGCATAGCAGCGCCACCTGTTGAGCGATTTGCACCAACACATAATCAGCATCAAGTCATATCAAGGACTATCTGAATCTGAAGTTTCATAAAAATCCGTGCATTAGTTCTTGAGATAGATCCATTTCGGAAATCATAAAAAATGCAGCATAGCAGCGCCACCTGTTGAGCGATTTGCACCAAAAACTAATCAGCATCAATTTGTATCAGGGACTAACTGAATATGAATTTTTATTAAATTCCGTGCATTAGTTCTTGAGATAGAGCGCCCACAAAATTTGTGTCACACACAGACACACAGACAGACGGACATTTTGTAAAAAACATGTTTTTCGGGTTCTCTGACCTCTAAAACGTGTAAATCCGTCGAAAACCGGAATTCGAAAATTTTCATGAATCCAATACTTTCTTCTTGTAAAGATTGAAGAAAGTAAAAATAAATTTATTAAAGAGATAATTACGTGATTGCTTGTTGAAATGAATTTACTTCTTCCGCTTGGAGATATTGAAGTTGTTTACAAGCACAAGTATTCTTTTGAACAATGGCACAAAGCACAAGGGAATGCACAAGTTTGAACGGAAACGAGCTTTATTGCCAAAACTTTCAGCGAGCACGTGGTGTTATTTTTTTGTGGAAAGGGGACCCTATTCTTCCTCTCGGTTCGAGGCAATAAAAAAACAGCTGTTTGGGTAAACATTGGAAAATCGCTTCATTGGAAAGCATTACGGTCTTGAAGACTTCACTTATTTTTTATTCCGCTACTGAAAGTATTGAAATATATGTAATAAATCTGAATAATATAAAGAATATTCATTTAATTTGAGATTAATTTTGTGTAGAGTACCGAATTTATTACAAATATAACGTTAACATAAATTAAATTATAGCCAATGTTTGTATAAATGAATGAAATTTCAACTGTTTCAATTGAGGTTTGTTTATAGATTACGCAAATGAAACTTATTTAACTTAAATATGCTTTTACTTCACGATTTCAGCGTTAATGTTTAGTGTTTAATTTGTTTACATTTAAATTCTGTATATCCTGCTTTTATTATTATTTTTTCATTATTTAATAATTACATAATGAAAGAATATGCTTATAGTATCATTAATTATGTTTAAAAGCTCATAAGTTTGACAAATAACGCTGTAAAGAGAATAGCGAACAAAAACCTTTATGAATGCAAAGCGCAAACAAACGTTCACGCCACCATTTTGCCTACTGTGACGTCACAGAAAAATTGCAAGATTTTGCATAACAGTAATAAGGGACGTGTCAGAAGAGTAATTATACGTATCAGTAGTTAAAATTGAAGTTTAACTTCACCATTTGTGAGGATGGCCATCATTGTTTAACCACACTGTGATGTTTGTACACGCCCTCTCACCTATAGAAGCGCCATCTGTGGCCAAAAGAGGAGAAACAGAGCAGAATCTGGGATGGCTTCGCCTAAGAAGGTGATCCAAAAATACTGAGAACGGTTTTGGCTAGTGCCAGCCGTAAAGAATCAAGATGAAACTATAAGTTTTGTTTGGTATGACTTAGTGTCATGTGTACATTTGTTTGTGCCAGTCTGTGTTCACCGTCCCGTCCTATGTGTATAATAAACGTTTGTGATGTTTAGATCATTGGCCAATCCTTTCAGAAAGCTCACACGCGACCATCCGGTTGCCCTTTACACACACTGTAAATTAAAATGTCTGAAACGGAGTGTTCAATTTTCAGACATTTTAAAACATCTTAATTTTTTAAGATACTTTTTGCGTCTGAATTTCAGACACTTCAAACGTCTGAATCGGTTTACATTCGAATTCTATTTTTTGTAAGCATCATACGTAGCCATGTTTGACCACGTTGAATCCTGGAAAAATATTTGGCTGTGATCCTGCCCTCTCCACTCCCATCTAGCCTATTTTTTTATGCTCCCAATTTTGGTATGCAATTTTCGTTAAGCTGATAATTTAAATCTTTTACGACATTGTATTGATTATAATCAATATTTTGAACTTCAGGAGTAGAACAAAATTAAAAACAAAAAATATTTATCTAAATATTAAAATTTTTTTATTTGTTTTATTTTTAACCTTATTTTACTTATTTTATTTTACATTTGTGAGGAGAAAAATTTCGGAAAAATGAAGTTTGGGTTTATCTCAAAATTTGTGACAGCTGGATCAAGGGATCAATTTTCGGACTATCAAGGCAGATCCGTGGGTCCAAAATCAATTTTAGTTCGATTATACATCACGTACATAGTAATTGAAGATAATAAAAATAAATATCGAAGTATTTCAATGTGATTTTTGCACTCTGTTTTGAATAGATAATATTGTATTAGTTTTAGTATACTCATTAGAAAATTCATTTGTATTTTGATAATTATTATATACTAGTTGAACCGCCCTGAAATGCCGGTCCCAGAATAAAAACCTTAAATATACATAAAGAAGTTGTGAGTTTAGAATTTTTCTGAACGAAAATCTTACAAACCAACCTAATGTCGGAGATCCCACCGCCGGCCGTCGGCAGCGTACACCCTCTTATTTGTATGACTTGATATTTTTAAGCAAAACTATATCCAAGCGAACCTGGAGTTGAAGACTCAGGGCATTCGGAAGAGCAGGTGATCTGTTATTGCAAACGAATGTCGTATGTGTATGATTTTATATTTATTAATCAAACCTTATCTAAACGAACTAAGAAGCCCATTATAGTGACAATTTACCAAATTGGACTAAAATATTGAAACCGGTTTCCTTTTGCTAATGTGAAAAAAGTGCAGCGAATAGCAAAATAACGTTAAATATTACACAGAAAAATAGTTAAAGTTTCAAAAATCACACAGGCCAAAATTTACTATATTGGGCTAAAATATTAAAAACGGGTTTCTTTTACAAATATCGGAAAAATTCCGCAAATCAAGAAAAAAACTGTAAAAATCGCATAAAGAAATTGCGAAAAATAAAAAAAATTCGCGGTATGAATTTCCAATAAACTTTATTGGAAAGAGGACAACATTTAATATAATGGGCTAAAAGACTGAAACCAGATTCCTTTTGCTAATGTGGAAAAATCCTGCTTAAAATAGCATAAAGATGGTTAAAAATTCAAACATCACAGAGGATAAAATTTATTTAATTGGGTTAAAGCAATGTAATTGGAATTCTTCCATAAATGCCAAACAATCGCCGCGGAACGCGTAAAAATGCTTACGATTGTATTAAAAATCTCTAAGAATTCAATAATCGGGAAGGACAAAATTTCTATATTACGGTGAAAGTTTGAAATCGAATTCCTTTTACGAATGTCAAAAAATCGTTGTGAAAAGCGAAAATTCTCTTAAAATCCAATAAAAAAACGCGAAAAATTCAAAAATCGCTGTACGAATTCCGAATAAACTCTATTGAAAAGACGACAGCATTTACTATAATCTTCACTAAGTACTGATGCATTATTGGCATGAAATATTGCTCCAATACATACGGTTATTTACATTTTATTCATATTTAGCCAATGTTTATAGACAAGATTGCTGTGAAATATTGCCTCGATATTAGAATATTCATGTTGGTACGATGCCGATATTTAGCCAGTATTTGTAGCCAATTTTGCACAAATACTGATATGAAATATTTGTCCAATATCCGGAATATGTATTTAGCCAATATTTGTAGCCAATACTGCGCCGTTATTGGAATGAAATATTACCCTAATATTGGGCTATTTATATTTTTCCACTTATTATCCAATATTTGTAGCCAATAAAGGAAAAAACCCCATCTCAATACCCCTAAAAAAATTAGAATATGCGCTAGCCTTTCGAATAACTTTGTCAATTTTGAGCTAGACTCAGTTTTCAGGGTTTCCAGTTTGGCCTCAATTTTTATTTCAAATTTTCATATTCTTACCGGAAATTTTGAAAGAAGAATCTGTACATTATGTAATCGCAAAATTTTTGCCATTAAATAAAGTAAAAACTGCTATTTTTAATTTCTGGTACAAATACGGATTTTCTGAATAAAAATGGAGGCCAAACTGGCAACCCTGCAACATTCTTGCTCCTGCCCTCAAAGTTTTAGCAATTGTTCTTTTCGCCTTAAGAAGAAAGGTAAAAATCTTTCGAAAGGCCTAGAGTATTTCCTATTTTTTTTTTAATGTTAAAAAGAAGATATTTTTAATTTATTGTATCACGCCAGTTTGTTCAATTTTTCAATGTGATTGTACCCAATAATTGCATGTTTATAATTTGCCCATAATTAGTAAATATTTGTAGCCAATATTTTACCTATGTTGCGGTGTTTACACTTTGTCCATATTTGTTCTATATTTCCTGCCAAAATTGGCAACATGTAAAAAAAACTTCTTAACACCATCATAAAAATTAGGACATACACTAGGCCTTGTGAAAGAATTTTGTCAACTTTGAGCAAGACGCAGTTTTCTTGCTCTCGCCTTTGAAGTGGTAGCACGCATTTCTTCGCATGTAGAAGAAAGACAATGTTCTTTCGAAAGGCCTAGACCATGTTCTAATATTTTGGGTGTTAATAAGAGGAATTTTAAAATTTATTGTATCACACCAGCTTGTTCAATATTTTAATGTGATTGTACCCAATATTAGCATATGTATATTTTGCCCAAAATTAGCCAATATTTGTTACCAATATTGTACCTATATTGAAGTGTTTACATTTTGTCCATGTTTGTTCAATATTTGTTACCAATATTGGCAACTTGTAAAAAAACTTCTTAACACCATCAAAAAAAAATAGGAAATGCACTAGCCTTTCGAAAGAATTTTGTGAACTTTCAGCAGGAGTCAGTTTTCTTGTTCCTGCCTTCAAAGGGGTAGCACGTGTACTTTTTGCCTGTAGAAGAAAGACGATGTCCTTTCGAAAGGCCTAGACCATTTCCTAATTTTGTGGTGTTATTAAAACTTTTTTCCCCTTATAGTATCACACAAGCTTGTTTGGTATTTTAATGTGATTGCTAGACCATAATGCGGCAATATTTGCATATTTATATTTTGCACTTAATCAGACAATATTTGCAGCCAATATTCCGCCGATACCGCTGTGAAGTACTGGCCAATATTCGGAATCGATATATAGCTAATATTATCATGAAATTTTTGCCTAATATTGGTGTGTTTATATCTTTTCCATGTTTAGGTAATATTTGCAGTCAATATTCTCTACAAATACCGGCTAAATATGGGCCAAAAATAAACACTCCAATACTCGAGCAATATTTCATACTAATATTACATCAATATTTAACCGATATATTGACAATATTTACCCAATATTGGTTGGCTACTGAGGATATATCTATTAATTTAATTTATTACAGTGTCTTATTTTCTTTTTATGCAAAGAAACTAATTTCAGCGAGTCATTACTAAATTTTGTTTTCGGTTTAATTTTGATTTTTACCTTGATTTCGTACTTGCTCACTAGCCTTTTCTCCAAGGGTAGGGTAGACCGGGCACGTTTAAGCAGTGCACTTTTTCCGAAACGAGTTATAACTGGCGCGCCACCAGTCATGACAGATTGATGCTGCTCCCTAGTGGGTATTCTCACAGGTTTTTGAGCATCAGTCGAGCTTCGATCTAGCATGAGGAAAGAATAATCTGTTTCCTGTCAAGGTGCATAAATTTTGTGTTGAACTTATTGAAACTTATTGTGAACTAATAATACATATTTAAGGATAAAAAAATATATGAACATTAGCAGAATTTTATCCTTTTTTGAGAGTTGTATTTGAACGAACAGAAATGTTATTAATTTTCGTTGCACGTTAAAAATAAATCCAAATATGGCGAAGGGGCACGTGTACGGGTTGACATCGGGCATTTTTACGCACGTTCAAAAAGAAGAAATTGCGTAAAAATTTACTAATTTCTATGGAAGCATAATAAGAAGACAGCAAAGGAAAAAGTATGAAACCAAAAACTGCAAAAGGGAAAAAGTTTGTACACTCTGGAATAAACAGAATAGTGAATGAATATGATGACGAAGATGAAAAGTGTGTGTGTGTTTATTGTTTGAAATCATACAACCATTCCAAAAAAGGACAAGACTGAGTTGAACGTTTTCGATGCAATAGGTGGTCCCATGACAAGTTTGAAAAAGTAAATATGTAAAAGCGTTGTTTGTAACAGTGATGATGAAGATGACTAAATAGATTCTGTTTTTAATTAGCAATAAGTCCTATGTTTTCAGCTTAGCCTGTAAAATGTTCTTTAATTAATTCTCTTTAATTTTTTAAATGTTTTAAGTCATAAATAAATCATTTCTATTTGATTAAATATTTATTTCACTTACACCTTGGTATCGCTTATAATATACGTAAACGTGCCCCACTTGAACCGGAAACGGGGAAAGTTTACGCAAAAAATTTGGACTTTTTTTTTTTTTTTCGGTTAAAAACACAAATAGGGCAACAACTGAATACACAAATTTTGACTCTATTAACTGCTTTATAAAACCACAATATCTAAAATTTCCTATTTTAAAATGTAAAAATTAGAAAATTCATTGAAAAAAACCCGCGTAAACGTGCCCCGGTCTACCCTATACAAGAGGTCTTAACTTAAAACATGACGCACGAATCAGAAAAAGAGGTGAAAAAGATTTTTTAATTGAATTTAATATTTCTACTATACTTGTAGTGTTAAAATTCGAAGTTATGCGAAATAATTTTTATAAAGGAAATTTTTAATAATAAGGTGCAGGTAAGTAAAACGCATGCAGGTAAAATAGGAATCATTGCAGTGCAGGTTCAAGGAAAAATAATCCACATATTTGCAACATTAGAATTTTATTTGTGGATTATTTGCCATGCAGCAGGGAGGCACCATTAGAGCCAGTGTAGTACAAGCAGGAACAGATACCTTAGAGCAGTGTTTCTCAACCTGTGTGCCGCGGCACACCAGTTTTCTGCGAGAGATTTTCAAATGTGCCGTGAGACTTTTTGACAAACAATTAAAATTGCATGGTGTGGTATCAACGGTACGACATTTTCTATTTATCATATGCTATATACCTTGTTCATTCCTTTCCCCGTATTAGCCTTAACATTTGTAATTTGCAAGACTTTTCTTCACTATATTTGACAAAACGGAAAAAGAAAAGCTCGTTTATTTGAGAAATGATAAGTTTTAACGTTCAACATTGTTTGGAAAAAAATTTAGTTTTGGCTTTCTGACAAAAATTTGTATCCTATAATCAGCTTGAAAGCTATTAAAATTCCTCTGCCTTTTGCATCTTCATGATTCTGGGAATTTGGATTTTCACCATTGACAGAAATCAAGTGCATAAAGTGAGAATGACTTTTAAAATTTGACGATGAAATGCGAACATGTCTGCAACTTTGGAACCTCGTTTTTATTGAATTTCCGCAAGAAAAGAGGCTTAGCCCTCTCATTAAATAAATTTTGTGCAACTTTTACATTTTTTATATTCAAGTGTGCCGCAAATAATTCAAGGTATTTTTAGCGTGCCGTCAATCAAAAAAGGTTGAAAAAAAAAAAACTGCCTTAGAGAGTGAACATAGCAATGTTGATGCATTTTGATGCGTTAGTTATACAAAATTTAGTTTTACAAAATAACTAAACTCGCCAACGTTTAACAAAATAATAAAAAATTGACACAATCTTGGCGAACATAAGAATAATATATAGCCAAGTTAATAGTGATGTCATTTAAAGTATTATTTTGATTAATAAAAAGAGTGAAATTAATGTAATAACACTTTAACCCTTAAATGCCTGATTTTTCAAAAATCATTGTAATAATGCTTTTCGGCTTTCATTTTTTAAATAAATCATGGGAAAAATACTTAAAAAAATCATATTTTGTTTTAAGCATGGTTTACGACTAAAAAACTGTTTGTTACTAATAGGCAATACTGGTGTTTAATTGAAAAAATAATTTCCCTTGATAAAATTCTATAATATTAAACACACAAGAATTTTAGGAACTATAATAAGAAATAAATTTTACTAGCTCACTGCAGGTCAAAATAGGGTATTTCGCAAGCTCCCAAACAAAACAACAAGAGCAAGTAGCAACAATTGAAAAAATAAATCTATCTCTATTCTTAAACAGTACAAGTGTTGCCATCTACATGTTGAAAATCGATTTAATAATATTTTCAGAATATATTTTATTGGCAACATTAGGCATTATATCTTCAATATTATTCTAATAGTATTTTAGAGCGTAAATTGGGTATGTTGCCGAAAAGCAACACCAGGCATTTAAGGGTTAATACATATTTCATCAACTAAGACGAAATCGTAATATTAATGTAATAACATTTTAATAAATCTTTCAACGGTCAAGACAAGAATGCATTATGGCATCATAAACAATAATTTATGTTCTAAAAGAAGCAAGTTAAATTATATTTTGACAGATGAACTAACTGATTTATTAAATGAAAATTACTTTTTGGAATGAAGTTGATGGTGTTATTTAAAGAACATTTATTTAAGCCATTAGGTTTGCTGGGTAAATACATATAAGAATACCAGGGAGCTCTGCCCCCTGCAATCTACGCTCGCCAACCCCCGTTCAGACACCGCAGAATCTAAAAACACGCTATTCTGATGGGTTTTAAAAATATTAGAGAAGATTGAGTTATACTGAAAAAAGCTGTGCAGATCTCCCTGTAAACGGGTTTCAATTCCCTTTTATTGCAAAAATTTAAGACCGAATCAGCTGCTGGTAAGACATCCAATGGTTGTTTTCGTTATTGATTAAAGGGGATCAGTTAAACAAGAAGTCAAGAAAGAAGCTAAAATAAAATGAATTAAGTATACAGTCTTTGTCTCCCGATATTTTAAAACAATCTCTATAACAATAGCCTAAGTCATGTGACTATCATCAACAGTTCCGGGCGAACCACTTCGCTTTTTATACTCTAGGTGCCATTTTGGTACTTTAATGCTAGCTAGGCACAGGTGATAAGTCACCAAATATTATTCTATCGCCATCATTTCATCTATATTATAATAGTTCAAGTCATCAACTGCCATAAACAAATACGGTCTGATCCCTAAAGCACTTTCTGGGTTTCCCTGGGTGGCCATCCTCGCCTTTCATATGAAAGTTTGGCACAGATGTCATATATGCCCCGTATTGGCGCGATTTTTTTCCGGCGCCAATTTGGGGAAAGCATCAACAGCATAAACAACAACATCCGGCATACCATATCAAGCAAAATAACGATACTTTGGCGCCAGTTTAGTATCCGTTGCGTATATGACATTGGCGTCAGAAAAAAATCGCGCCAATATGGAGCCGTATATGGCATCTGTGCCGCAAGTTTTCCATTTTGATTAAAAAAATCAAAATTTTTTTTCGAATAAAACTACATAAAATTTGACATGGTCGCAAGTAATTCTTGGTACTGTTACGCTAGCCGGGTGCAAATCTCGCCAATAGCTTTTTTCAACTCGCCAGTTAGCATTTTTTTTATTTTTCGAGTGGTAAATTAAAACACTGATTTGAAATTGAAATATACGCACCGCAGGTATGGCGTAATTTTTTTTTTTACGAAAATTTGGCGAAAACTTCGTTTTCGAATACCAGTTATAAATGTATTTTTGATACTATACTTAGTTATCCCGTCGACCAAAAATCTATCGCCAAACTATAAGATTAAATGCTAATAATGGTTGATCGTAAATGTCACATTCACATGACTGCAAGTTACACGTGTTTACGTCATCAAGTGATTTTTTTTTCGATGTTTTATTTGTATATTTATTAATGTTATACTAATTTATTTGTTCTTTCATTATTTAAAATAAAAATTATGTCAATTTGTATAATTTGGCGTGTGGTTTGGCAATTTATATAATTTGGCGAAATTGGTCGACGGAATAACTAAGTAGTACCGTATTTTTTAATTATTTTCTATTATTTTCAAAAGGAAATAAAAAAAAATAATTTATAACTCTAGAACAAAATAATTTATATAATTTTAAAAAAGAAAAAAAGTAAATAAACATTTATTATTAAATAAACAAGAATAGCCGGGTTACCATGTCAATCAAAATAATGCCATTTTGTCGCCAATTAGGTACCCTGGTGCGTATATGACATTTGTGCCTAATATTTTTCTTTTCGTTTTGTTTTTTTTTAAAAAAGAAAGATGTGAAAGCCATCAATTTTAAACGTTTCAGTTTTAAACGGAAGTTTTGTATTTTAAATAGAATGATTGAAAGGATTATATGATGATATGAAATATAAAAAAATGCGACGGGAAAAATGTTTTGCGATTTATCACCTGCGTCTCGATAACATAAAAATTTCTGAAATATGAAAAAAAAATCTGTTATGATTCAAATTTGAGCTGCCATCATTAGAAAAAAAGTATTTAAAATTAGAAAAAAAAAAAATATTTCGAAAACTAATTCGAATTTAAAAATTCTAATACCAGTTTTGAGATCTGTGGATCAATATGGATTTTTGGTGTTAATTTCATCTCAAAGTATTCCATATTTTAGGAAAAATCGCCGTGACACATAATCAGTTGTTTAATCAGTCGTTTCATAGAATCGTTACATAAATTCGTTTCAATTCAGTCGTTTCATAAAAACCCTTTCATAAACTCGTTTCATTTGGATTTTATATATACTAGGGGATCGTACCCGGGCTTCCAGGGTTAAAGAATGTATGTGAAAACATTTTTTTTAATTGAAAACTAATAATTTTTTATATGCAATACATTTTATAGATTGACCACTTACATTAAAAAAGCATTTTTCATATGGAAAATACGAATTATACAATCAAATAAATTTTTGAAATTTATCAAAAGCGATATTTTCTTATTAGCCGCATGCTAAGAGTTATTTGCCAAGATTTTGATACTTATGGCATCCTTTTATATTCTGATAATTTCAGACGTTATACATGACTGGTAAATTTGTGTTTTATTTATATTATTTTATTTATTTATTCATAGGGAAGTTTTTTAATGGATATTAGCCGTAAGAAAATGATGAACTCTTTATTTTGTTTTAAGGGCAAACGGATTTAATCTTTCGTAATCGAGCTCCGCGCGATATAGATAAATTAAAAAATATGTAATGCCTTTAAATTGTTTTTAAAACCATAGACAATCAGTAAACTGAGATGATCTTTGCAAACAAATTCCATTTGAAAAAAAATCCTATTTGGTGATCTAAAAATTTAAATTGTACGATTACAAATATGTTAGATTTGTATTTTTTCAATATTATTCTTTTATTTGTTTATAAAAGAAGTATTAATTTCGTTAATTTGTCTTTCACAAATATGTTAGATAAGTGGTTTTTTTTATATTTTTTTTATTTGTTTATAAAGGAAGTATTAATTTCGTTATGCAAAAATAGTCAGAAACAAATGCTGAAAAATGTTTGTTGCTTTATGTGCAAAATGTTTATTATTATTATGTATTGAAACCGGCACGTGATAAGATAAACTTTAAAAAAAAAATCATGCTTAAAAATTATTTTAGAAAATATAATACATCAATCAATGAATGTAGTTTTTAAACAAATTGCATTTGAAAGTAACTTTTTTTCCTTATGCGACGAAAATTGAAAATGGTACGATGGTCAGAAGATTAAAAAATTGCAGTAGCGAAAATTTCTAGACCGAAATTTGATCGTGAAGTGTTGCCATTCGCAAAATGACGTCAGTGTTACGAACATATACGTTTGTTCTTTATAATATAGATACTCAATCAGTAAAATATAATAAAGATCAGTTATTAGGATGTTGTTATCAATTAAGGCTCTTATACTTGGATTCCCGGAATGAAAACAGCAATTTTCACCTTCTCAAAATTTGCATACGCACTTCTCATATCTATATTCATCATTTAAAAAAAATTGTATTTTGTTTGATCATTTAAAAATCAATTTAACTCAAAACTTGAAGTCACGATTATCAGCAACATATTTTATGTGAACTGACGCACTCTTCACTTGAGATTCTAATCTCAATTCCGAAAATCAAGCAAATTATGTTATTTTGATAAAATTATAGTAGAATGTCCTAAAGAATAGCATTAAAATTTTATTATTCGAGAGACTTTTCGACAAAAACTTCAGGAACACGATGTTATTTTAAACCACGAACTATTTGTTTGCTTGTCTAACTTGCAAATCCATCCAGGCAAGAATAACCAATTTCTGTAATATAAATCGCTATTATTTGCATGTCACCTCTATCTTATTAAGACACTCTAAATTTTTGTAAAACATTGCGTTTTATCAGTGTGTGATTTAGATTACATTATTTTCAAAAGTGAAGCATTTTCATCTGGGAAGAATTTCAAAGCAGCTGGGCTGTGAAAATGACGCACTTCTACAAAACATAATTCAGGTTTAAGAATTAAAATATACGCTTTTTTATAAAATGACGTCATTTGCATTCGCTAAAGCAATCCAGTCTTAAACTTCGTCTGTAGAAAAGTATGCATATGACGTCATTATCACGGAATAACAGCCAATATTTTTGACATAGCTCGTATTTTAATTTCAACGTTTTTTTCAGGTTTTATGAAAAAATGGCAACAAAAAGATACAGTACCTCCTATTTTTGACTATTTTCCGTTTACTTTCAATGACTTTCAATAGAAATGAGGTACTTTTGTTGACATAATAAGAAATATGGTATTGAAAACTACAAAAAAATTAATATCTCAAAAATAAATTGAGATACAGTTTTCAAACAAATTGCATTTAAAAGAGCATTTTTTTCCTTATACGACGGTGTAAAAATTAAAAATATG
Organism: Maratus speciosus; assembly: GCA_963932465.1. Lineage (NCBI taxonomy): Eukaryota > Metazoa > Arthropoda > Arachnida > Araneae > Salticidae > Maratus > Maratus speciosus. The sequence goes on from CAWVRF010001061.1 coordinate 234,643, forward strand.
CGATGTTTAGAAGTTTAAAAATTTGCGGTAGAGAAAATTGCAAAACCAAAATTTCATTTCAAATTTCAAAGTGTTGCCATTCGCAAAATGACGTATGCGTTACGCACAGATATGTTTGTCCTTTATAATATAGATAGATAGGGTAGATATATATTATGAGTGAGAGAAGAAATTATTTAGTTATGTATAAAAAATGCAATTGATAGCTTTATTATGATATAATGCATTATAACCGTTATTTAAGACAGATGTAATTAATGATAAAATATTTCACTGGAACAAGAAAATGCTTTATTTAAGAAAGATTAAATGAATTATTAGCGCGATATCATATTATACTTGTTATAAAGACTGAACAAAGGGAAATAATATTAAAAGAAAGAATATATTTTATGATAGAATTTAAATACTTACAAGAGAAATTGAGAGTTTAATTAAAACTAGCTAAATAATTTATAATTGATGTTTTTTAAGGTAATTAAAACAACTATACGTGATTTGACATCACTTATATATCACAGTTTTTTACCGTTTGATACTTATAGAACTTTATCATACTAAGTTTGTAGTTATCTCTCTTCTTCTTTTTCTTTCTATTTTTAATTTTTCTGTGGAAATTGTCTCAGAGTAAGTTAACTAACTGCATCTCTGTGATTTTACTCCCCTTCTCCCATATACTTCCTACTATGAAATTTTTGTAGTATCAAATTGTGTTTGGGGAGTTAAATTTATTGATGCTTGGTTCGTTAGTGCAATTGTGTATGTTTCAAAATGAAGTCTTGCTTTTGTGTATGGAATTTTTGTGTAAACTTTATTTGTTGGTACAGTTGGTGAGACCTATTTACCCCTTTAAATTTTTTCTGAGCAGAACCTATTTGCGAAATATATTAAATAGAAATCCAAAATACTCCAAGATAACTACCCGGTAGAATGAATTGTAATTTCGTATTGGCATAATTAACCCTTCTAGATATGGATTTCTGTTAAAATTTGCACAGTTTACGATACATATTTCTCGAATATTAACTTCATACTTTATTTATCATGAAATTAATTTTTATGACTGTATATTTTTGAAAATGTACACAAACTACATGTCATTCTCACACAACTGTACACCATGCTTACACAAGTATATACAATGATCACACAACTACATACCATACTCACACAACTACATATCATACTGACCCTGTGATAAACACACACGTTGTCATTTAAAGTTCATTACGGCTGTTCTTAACTGCTCTGCTCAACAAGAACAAAACGTTTTGACACATTCCCAAATTCATTTTTTTAACGGAAAGGTATAAAATTGGAAAGCCTGGCCATGAAAGCGATTTGGAATTGAACCGTTTTTTCCATTTTTTATCAATCAATTGCCTATTGAAATATAAGCGATTTTGATCACGTGACAAACACGTGTTTTGCCCGCTCTTGAGTGCTTTTTCTTCCTTCGCGCGGAAATTCGGTTCAAAACGCCCACTTTGACACTATTTTCTGAAAGATCTATTGCGTTTGCAAAAAAAAAAAAAAAAAAGAAAAAAAGAAAAAAAAAATGGAAAAAACAGCTAAATTACATAGTTTCTGAACAACAACACCAGCGAGTTTCATGCATTTTCGAACAAAAATAAATTAAAACTTATGTTAGAAATTTGCCCTTTTGAATTTGAGAACACCCTTAAAAAATGTTATTTTGAACAGATTTTATGTATAAAAATGTATTTAATTCTTTTTATTTTAGCGTCTTTAATTTTATCAAGCCTGGATGAGAATGTAGATCCTTGCGATAATTTTTATCAGTTTGCGTGTGGAGGATGGTTAAAGACGCATCATATCCCAGATGACAAACCATCTGTGAGTGTGTATAGTGAAGCAAGATATACTTTAAATTTACAACTTAAAAGTAAGTATTTTTTTCTTTTTGCTTATCAGTATTTTTGGTAAATTTAAACATTTTCTTACTTTCTGTAACTTACAGTTTTTAGATATTGTTAGCTAAGGTAATCAATCACAGTATGCCAAATAAATAAATAAATAAAATAAAATATAATAAAATAAAATAAAATCTTAGAATGTGATTTGAAAAGTTTTATAAAATTTCCTTTTCTGTAAATTTTGTTTATTTTATATTTATCTAGATTAATTGTAAAAGAAAATGTTGTCTAATTGTGTGACTCTTGTACAGTACGTAAGAAAAAAAAATCTGAACGATTCTGATAACATCAACGTTGTGAAATAAAGACGCTTGCACTTTTTTTTTATGATCTTCAAAATTCTCGTTATAGTGATATTTTCTAGAAGGGCAGTTTATGCGATTCAGTTTTCAGTTTTGAAAATCTCATTACGAGCCCTGATATATTTTTTCATTTGATTTTTCATGCCACATTTACCCTAAACGAATGTTTTCACTGCTCTTTTTTAAAAACTTGCACTAAATCTGAGTTAAAATGTGTCCGTGAACTGTGTCAATATTTAACAAAAACGGAAAATTATGCATCCGGTATAGATTATGCACACTATGCCACACTAACAGAAAAATTTTCATACATAAGCTAAATAAACAATTTAAAATATATAACTCAGTAAAAAATATTTTCAGCAATTGCTGTCAGTAGACGTTAATGTGTGCAAAATCTATGAAGCACTGTGTGCGATCTATAGCATTTATACACACCTCGTAACACATTAAAAATTTATTAAAAATTTATAAAGTTTCAAACTTCATACCACAGTTTTAAACATCCAGTAATTACATGCACAGTCCGCCCTGTAACTGAATGTTTTGGGTGTCTCTGTAAAACACCGCAAACACGTTTTCCCAATAGATAATAATGTAATAGAATTTTCTTGTGCATTACTGTAAACGAACTATAAATGTTACTTATTCTACAGCTACAAGTCAAAGAATTAGAATAATAGAAAAAAAGGAATTGTGAAAAAAGGTTTTTTATGCATCGCTTATTAAAAAATAATATTGGATAAATATTGTAAGAATCTGCATAGTTTGTAAAACCTTAGCATAAAAATCAAAGGAAATAAAATACAAAAATTAAAATAATTATTCACACTTGGAAAAAATCAAAATATTAGTATAACAATTTACCTAGCTCAAAATATTAGAATAATGCATTGCAAATAACAAGAGTTAAAAAAAACGTAAAATAGTTGTTCTTTAATATTTTGTAGACTCACCTTTACATTTTATAACAGCACGAACTCGCTTTGAACTCGCTTTTGCACAGACATGACCCTGTCGACTTTATGCTTGAAAGAACCTCAACTTTGTTTTTTGGCGTAATATTTTGCAGTCTTTTCTTCATTATTCCACACAAATTCTCTATAGGATTTAAATCAGGCGAATTAGCCGGCCAGGGAAGTACGCTAATTTGGTGTTGGCTAAGCTAGTTCTTGGTGGACACTGACCTGTGTGAAGGTGTAAATCATGTTGGAAAATAAAATTGTCACCACACAGATCTTCCGATGATGGCATCATGAAATGCTCAAGGAGTTCTTGATATATCCCAGAATAAATCCTTTCTTTAACGATACATAGCCATGCAAGACCATAACATTATACTGGCTGCAAATTTCCCTGATCGTTTCTTGCAATCATTGTCATATGCTTCTTGCTTCATTCAACATACACGAACACCTTGATCACCATATGTTACGCAAAACATACTCTCATCACTAAACAATATGTTTTTCCAATCATCCAAGCTTCATAAAAGTCTTTTTCTGCACCACTTCACTCTGTCCCTTTTCTGTTTAATAATCATCAGGGGCTTTATCTTTGGTAAACGAGATTGAAATCCAAGTTGATGGAGACGTCTTAGAGTTGTAGATTTACTCACATCAGTACCGTTTCCAATACAAATATCTTACACTTCTGAAACGGTTTTCTTTGGCAATATACTATAGGCTTTCTATCATCTCTCTCAGTAATTTTTGGCTTTCGCCCGCTATTTAGATGCTTGTTTGCAAAATGTCCGTCGTTAAAATACTGCTTTATTGCTCTAATAACACTTGGTGCAAAACATTTTAAGTAACTGGCGATATATTTCTGATTAAGACCTTCTTTATGCAAATCAACATTACGATTCTTTGTAAACTCCGTTATGTCGGACAAACGACCCATGTTTCACACAAAATGAAAACAGTGATGATGCAAAACGTTTTTATAACTCGAAGATGAACTCCCGCAGAAGCTAATTTTATGCTTAATTTATACAACCTTCTGAACAAATCAGGAAAATTCATAAGTATTCCAAGTTTTTGAACTACCTATTTTAGCATTCTAATTTTTTGAACCACCTAGTTAGTTATTCTATTACTTTGAATAACGAAAATAATTTTACAAAAATACAATATTTACTCAAAATTTAATCTTTTACAGTTTTAATTTTCTTTAATAACTTGCAAATTTATAAAAACACCAGCCGTTGTTCTTTTTCAATTGTACTACACAAATAAAGCTAAATGCAACTGCAAATACAAATGAAATGAATTACTCTGATTTTCTTTTTTATTTGGAGGTGTATACCCCACAGAAAGCATGCTGTTGTCCACTAAAATGATTATGATCAGTGCCATTATGTTTGAATTATAACATCACAACAAGCGAATTTTGTCAATAAACGATACAACAGAATTCTTTGATGTATCCCTGTAAACCAGGCATGTTAAACAAGTGGTCCGCTAAGCCTGTGGAATTTTCCATATGTTTGTTTCAGTTCATTTTTGGTGCAGAATACACTTTAGACTTATCGTGGCTGTAGTGCTGCCAATTTGGAGAATTTTTTCATTAAAAAATTCTACTATTATTTCAGAATAATAATTTTCACTTTATTTAATGGCAGAAATTCCTAGATGAAGTAAAGCAAAGATTACTGAGTCAAAACAATTGTCAGATATTTCAAATAAAACAATTCCACAGGCACCATTGGTGTTGCGTTAATGATGATAAACATCAGAAAGTATATGGCGTCATTGTCAAGAGATTGTAGATACAAAAATATACAAGTTGGAAATTGCTCGTCAAACGTGGAGAATGAGGTGCATTCGTAGTATAACTAGTTTTATGAATATTTTTTGCACAGCATATTGTACTAAAAATATATTTTAGTGCACTTCATAAGTACGTATCAATTTCATTCTGTTCGAAAGTTTCAGTTCATTCTGTTTCATCATTAAAATGCACTTGAAATAATTTTTTCCCATTGGCCTTAATGTATCGGAAAAATTTTGACTGTCTCTGTAATTAAACTATACATCCGATTTTCATAAAATTTGAAATAACTCGACAAAATTTTGCAACAATTATATATTTAAAATTTCAGACCATTCTGTTAGGTAGTTTTTGCTCTGTTATATGCGGACGGACAGATAGACATACGTACAGACGGAAGGACTGAACGACGACTATAGGTTCTATGTATTTATATAATTACGAACGCACCTAAAAAATTGAAAGCTACAAAGGATAGATTTGGAGTTTGAAAGTGTAAAGATTTATAAAAATTTTATATTATTTTTTAATAAATTGTTGTGCGTTTTATGTTGAAACTAATAGTATTTTACTGCTCTCTTCAACTTACATCACATAACAAAATAATGTGCAAATTTTTATTGGGTACTAAAACTGTATAAAAACTGTATATAAAATACGGCGATAATTAACGATAATTAAAAGTTAAAAAAATTAAATTAAATAATTTTTACATGAGTAGATTATGAATGATATGAATTCCACTGTTTTTGTGGGAAAAAAAGCTACCCTGGCTCTTTATTCGAGACACACTGCAAATAGAGGCGTCTTAAATTTAGACACATATGTGACTGAAAAAGAATTTCAGTCACTTAAGTGTCTGAATCTGAAAATTCAGACATAACAGACGTCTAAATTTAAGACACATAAATGTCTTACTATGATCATGCTATAAACGAACCGAGAAACATGTGTAAATTATCCAACAACCGTCTGATTTTAAGACGATACGCTCCAAGCGATAGTTAAACATCATCTTTGGTACTATTCTTAACAGCCAATCAGAACGCTGATTTTCGCGCGTGTCATCTACAGAGCACCTTCATGAGATAAGAACAGAAAGAATTAAATTTTCACCGCCGCCATTGCTTGGATTAAAAGGATATGTGTTAATCTGGGTATTTATAGAACGAACGAGTAAGTCATATTTAATTCTAATATTTTATTCCGATAGATTTTTATACCTTTGAATATGATTGAAATCGTTTATAAAAATTTATCTCTTTTCTGTAGTTTAATGCTAAATTTTTGATTTCACTAACGGTCGTCTGTTATATGCCTTCTTAATGTAACGGAATGAAATATAATTGTTTTGAAAATTAAATAGCAATGCTGTAATTCGATTTGCTTGACCTTTGTAAATAAACGAATGAGTGATAGTTTAATCTTCATTTTCGATAGGGTGATGTGAAATAATTATAATTTGTCTTTGCTCAAAAACAAAACTTGCAACATAGGTTTGAAAAGTTGAATGATTCATCGCTTCATTTATCAGAGATAAAAACATTAAATTGAAGCCATTTGTAACTGTGTTTATTCTATGTTTGTTTTTTACTGTTTACTGACTATAAACGCTTGTAGTATATGACATCAGGCATTTATTTTATTTTTTGTTATTATTATTATTTTGGAGCTAAATATGATGATTCATATTATTATGATATTAGGAAAAGTTTTCAGATTGAAAAAAAGCATTAATATTGTGAAATTTGACTGTATATATTGCAGTTTTTAATCACGGAAAGATTTATTCTTATTGATTTTTTAATTTATTATTGAAAATCGTAAATTTTGATATCCAATGTTTCAGATTTAACATTTACCAAATTTCTAAAAATAATATGAAATTTTTATATCATCCAGTAAAATTTTCGAAACATTAAACAAACGGAGAAACATTTTATTCATATTTTGCAGTTTACGTTGCTGTTTAGCAGTATAATTATAAAGTTTAATTAATATTTTTTGTGTTTTTTAAATTTGTATATTAACTTTTGTAATTTATATGCAAGCATTTTTTTGCGATATTTTGTTCATGATTTAAAATTTTTAAAATTGAGTAATGCGAGAAATAATTATTAAATTTCCTTTTACTGCAATCGAATTTGCAACGGTTCTGGTACAAGTAATTGTTGGCACTAAAAAAAATTACGCATGATAATTTAGACATAAATAAAGAGTTGTTTATGCCTTGATATGAAGTTTATGTATAAAACTGCCTTATATTTTTAAAAGTTCGTATTTACTTATATGATACAGTATTAAATATATTTTTAAGCCATTTAATAACTGCTTTTTTATGTTCAAAACGTTTTCAAACAATTAAGAATAGTACGTATACTGTCTGATGTATTTTTTTTTTTTTTTTTTTTTTTTTTCTATTTCTTAGATCATTATTTTCTTATCAAATATATAAAATCTATTTAGCTCATATTCAAAGGATAAAAATTTTACAGGAATAAAAAATAAAATAAATTAAATATGACTTATATCGTGTTGTTCCATAAAAAAGAATAATAATGATATACATTTTTAAGCAATAGCGGGTGAAAATTTTAAATTGAATACGGAATATGTTTAAAGAAAATTATATACATATTCCGAAGAATGATATATAAAATTAGATACCAAACTGGTGTTTACTTTTAACTAAATAATGACAAATTACCACATATTTAAAAAGAAAAAAAAAATATTACACATGTTTACTACTTAAAATGACTTAACTATTTTATTTATATGTACTTAAATGACAAATACAAAAATGGCTAAGTTTTGAAATTAGAAGTAATTTTTTTTTCTCAATGCTATTAAAATAGAATATTTATTTACTATTTTATTATTTACTCATGGTTATATAGCTGTTGTGATTATCATCTGATGCATATGTAAAATTGCCTATGGGGCAAAATCTAATTTTTTAATTATATGAATTTTCCTTTTTTGGGGGGCGGGACGGGAGGGGGATTTTCTTGCCCATTTTCGCGTACACGGGATTTTTTAAATCTCTTTCGACATTCCACCGACTATGATAAATATTTTGAACTTTTAGAGTAGGACAAGATAAATATATATATATATATATATATATATCCATATACCTTAAAAACCCTTAATAGCGAACACTTCGGGACCGCGAAATTTGTCGGATAATCGGAGATGCCTGCTTTTGTGAGGTAAAAATAATACAAATATGTATGCCTTGCGGATCAAAAAAGTATTCGCTAAATCGAAGTATCCGCTATTCGGGAATGTCCATTAACCTCCATAACGGATACTCCCGAATACCGGGCATCTGTATTTAGCTAACAATACTGCAGGGTTGCATTTTTTGCAAAAGGACTCCTTGATTAAAGCATGGGTAGTGCCCCGTTCTCTTACGATTTTAGTTCCCCCAAATTTCATGTGCAATATTTGCGAAGCTTATATTTTAAATCTGTTTCGAAATTGTACTGATTATAATCAATATTTTGAACTTTTAAAGTAAAGTAAGATTAAAAACAAAATTTTAAAAAATCTAATATTTAGATAAATATTTTTTCTTTTTAATCTTATTCTACTCCTGAAACAAAATACTCATTATAATTAGTACAATGTCGTAAAAGATTTAAATTATCAGCTTTATGAAAATTGCATACTAAAATTGGGAGCACCAGAAAATCAGGCGGTATGGGGGTAGAGGGGGCAGGACAACGGCCAGATATTTTCCCAGTATTCAGCATGGTCAAACATGGCTACATAAAATGCTTACAAAAAATGTCTGCGATTCAGACGTTTCAAGTGTCTGAAATTCAGTCGCAAAAATTGTCTGAAAAAATTCAGACATTTTAAAATGTCTGAAAATTGAACACTCCGTTTCAGACACTTAAGTGACTGAATTTCAGACATTTTAATTTACAGTGCATACGTAGTAGAACACGAGGATTTTGAATTTGTGCTCATTAATTATTTTCATTATTATAGGTTAGTACAGTGGTGCGCAAACTATTTTTATTTCCGACCCCCCCCCCCCCCTTTTGTATAAAATTTTATCGCGACCCATGGATAGATAGGTAGGATGTGTTGAAAAAATCGAAATTTGTGAGATCAACTTCTAATAGTTGCCTTTTGTGTTTATAAGAATAACACGTAAAAAAACATCGGTTACCATCTTTAGTTCAGGCATGGATTTTTATTGCCTGACTCCCGTAATTTCATTTGGGTAGCGTAGGTGAAGGTCAATACTTCCACGTCTTTTGATCGAAGGCCTTTGGTTTTGCGGCGTTTGCTTTTTTCACTTGAATCTACAGAAGATTTTTGAGGACGACCGGGATTGACCTTCTTTTATGAGCATCTATCCATTTTTTTAAACTAGATTTTAATAACGGAGAGCTTTTGCTTCATCTCAACTATCCTTGTATCACCTTCAGAATAATTTCTTAATAATTCTTGCTCCATACATTTTAGCCTTCCACCAAATGTTGACTCATTTGAGCGTTTGGCATACAACGCATTTCGAGTCATAGACCTCAATTCAGAAGGCCCTGTTAACAAAATAAATAAAAAACTAAATACCAGTAATTTTTATCAGAAATTGTAAAAACTACAAGAAACTCGTTAAAAATAGGGGGGCGGTTTCGAGCGGTTGATTTTTTTTTAAAATAAATATCTTGTATGCTAAGTACTACATGTTACACAATAGTTTTCATTGCTTAGATATGTTTATAAATATAACAAAATCCTGTCTAAATATCTTAGATAATTATATTTATGCCACTGTTAATTACACTTAAGTTATCGATCATTTAGACAAAAATAGGCTGGATATTCATTACATAAATGCAATGTGTATAAAATACATACCTAGTTCAGAATAATCCATCACAACAATAACCATTAAATTGTTTAGACACAAAACTACAAGAGATTTTAAAACACTAAAATCTGAGAGCATCCGAAAATTACACGATAACTATAGGTGAAGTCCAATTTCCGACTGTTCGCGTGGCGCACTGTGTCGTGCAAGTGCTTTGCGCGTTTCGCATTTGGATGCAGTAAATACTTAACATTTTGAGGAATAATAATACACGGTAGGAAACCGATTTTTAAAATGATCATTTTTGGCCATGTTTTGGGACTAAATGCCACTCCGTGCAGCGGGAGTATGACTATGTTCAGTAAAATATGCAAATGTGGGATATTTTTAAAAATCTCATTAATGTATCATGACTTTTATGGAAGTATTTTTGAACTATAACAATTTTATATTTTTTCAGTATGTCCAAGCAAAATTTCTATTAATATTTTATTGTATAATGTAACAAAGGTTGCTAATTATTTCAATTTACTAATTAACTTTTTTTTTTCACCGTAGTTGAATTTGCATATTTTCAATAACTACACTTTGTATTATCATTTTTGTGGAGCACTGTATGTGTGTTTGTGTCTATGTATGCGTGTACACATCGTTTTTTCTTGTCTTTTTAGCTCTTCTGGAAACGAAGCTGGATGGCACAGAACCACGTTTTATCACAATGGCAAAGGAATTATATGACACATGTATGGACATAAGTAAGTATTTTTGATGAATTATTTTTTTGTTTTGAAACGAATTGAGACTACATTTGTTAATAAGATTCCAAAGCATTTTCAGGATTGTGACAGCTTTTTAAAGAAGCATTTCTGAAGAAAAATATAAACCGCTATTGCACTATCGGATATATTTAACTTGTGAAATTAAAACGAAACTTCATTCGTTTTGAAGAAGAATATTAACTTATAAAAGCATAGCCTATGTATAAATGGCTGTCAATGCTAAAGTGCTGGTTTCTACCCGAACATTTTACGAATCAGCATGGAGCGTGGTCATTATTTGGGGAGAGAGAAAGAATTTCCCTGTGTCATATAAGTTAGATTTAGGAAAATTGAATAATAATTGGTCCAGTGCGAGTATTACTCACGCATAGAAGGTTCCATTAAATACATTAATTGGTTACTGTAATATAACAAAAAATCGTTGCTAAAAGAATAATAAGATTATAAAAAAAACCCATACAAAGTAGGGTTGCATATAGCTAGACCATCCGTGTCTTTAAAGGTTAATATCTCGGCTACTTACCGACAATTGTTTTCGAAAATCATTATCAACTATCCTTTTATACTTTCGCGACGATAGGTAACTCCGGCGCTTCTCAGCTTCCTGCTGAGGGCCCACAATGGGAAATTTGTATGAACGAAAAAATGCGATTCTTTTAAAACTATGTGACCAAGGATAATTGCTTCAGTTTTTCTGCAAGGTATAAATAAACTTCTATAAACCCTAATTTTTTCATAATTTTATTTTTAGTAGATTCGGAACTAGAGGGAAGGAGGGAGAGGGCAAATTTTTACATTACGTTTTCGACGATGTCTCTGAAAATATTATACATAAAATTAAGACAAATGCATTTTTGAGTTCCGTGTTACGAAAGCTTTCACACGATATATATATAAAGAGATTTTTATTTTTAAGTAACTTAATTAGCCCCTCTACGTTTTTCCTAAATATATTTGTGAATGGTTAATAATCTATTACTATGGTGAGTCAATAGCCTTTATTACTTCTGCTAAATTTGAACCTTCCACGTTCCATAGTTTATGAGTAAAACAGCCATGACAAATAGACAGAAAGACACGCGAGTGATTTTAGAATGGTCACTTTTTTACATTTTAAGGGGACAAGGGACCTTAAAATAATTTTTTTTATTTTTTTGTAAATTTCACCTTAAATATTATTCAAGGGTACATTATATGCATTATAGCATGCATTAATCACAAAAAAAATTTAAAAAAAATTTTATTTTTGAGAAAAAAATGGAATTTTACGTGTCGTCTTAGAAATCTTCGAAATGTCGCTTGCGCATTCCATAACAATGAAAATCCCCAATATTTTTTTATAAAAGTCTGTTTTATATATATAAATAAAATAGAGCATCGAATTTTATATATTTGAATTTAAAGGTAAAAAAAAAAAATGAAAATTTTTAAAAATTTTTCGAAAAAATTTCCAAATTTCCAAATTTTTCAATTTTTTTTTTATTTTTTGTAAATTTCATCTTAAATATTATTCAAGGGGACATTATATGTATTATGGCATGCATTTCTCACAAAAAAAAATTTAAAAAAAATTTATTTTTGTGAAAAAAATGGAATTTTACGCGTCGTCTTAGAAATCTTCGAAATGCCCCCTATGCATTCCATATCAATGAAAATCCCCAATATTTTTTTAAAATTTGATTTATATATATATAAATAAAATAGAGCATCGAATTTTATATATTTGAATTTAATGGTTAAAAAAAAATTACAAATTTTGAAATTTTTTCGAAAAAATTTCAAAATTTTTTAATTTTTTTTTATTTTTTGTAAATTTTATCTTAAATATTACTCAAAGGTACATTATATGCATTATGGCATGCATTTATTACAAAAACAATTTGTAAAAAAATTTATTTTTATGAAAAAAATGGAATTTTACGCGTCGTCTTAGAAATCTTCGAAATGCTCCCTGCGTGTTCCATATCAATGAAAATCCCCAATATTTTTAATAAAAGTTTGGTTTATATATATAAATAAAATAGAGCATCGAATTTTATATATTTGAATTTAAAGGTTAAAAAAAAGAAAAAAATGAAAAATTTTGAAATTTTTTCGAAAAAATTTCAAAATTTTTAATTTTTTTTTTTTTTTTACCTTTAAATTCAAATATATAAAATTCGATGCTATATTTTATTTATATATATAAAACAGACTTTTATAAAAAATATTGGGGATTTTCATTGATATGGAATGCGCAAGCGACATTTCGAAGATTTCTAAGACGAAGCGTAAAATTACATTTTTTTCATAAAAATAATTTTTTTTTAAATTTTTTTTGTAATAAATGCATGCTATAATGCATATAAAGTACCCTTGAATAATAATTAGGTGAAATTTACAAAAAATAAAAAAAAATATTTTTAAGGATTTTAAGGTCCCTTGTCCCCTTAACTACGGAGACCTGAAAATGCCGGAAATTAATAACATTTAAATTATCATAACTAATGTTAATAAGATTTATTTTTTTAAAAGTATTATAACTGAGATTAAAGTTTCATAACTAAGGTATTATAAAGTTAAATTTTGATTGTAGAAGAATAGAAATTTTACTGTGTTAGGGGAAAGCAGGCGAATGGATCTCACTGAGAAAACATGAATAGCTAGTCAAATTTAGACAAAAAAATTAATATTTACTTAACGAAGCATAACTCCAAAGCATAAGGAACAGTTTGCAATCAACTAATTTGCATAAAAGTTTTAGGAATTTTTTTATCGTTTTATTTAAATAACCATCGTCTGAGCGGTAATGCCCGACATGGTAGGGTAATTCAACGCCCCCTACATATGTAGGGGGCATTGGGTAATTGCGCTCAGAGTTTGAATACAACATTTAAGTAAGACAAAAGTCACATATGTAGTTGTATAGGCTGCTCACACCACTGCAGACTTATTGCAACCACTTTACACATATTGTGCACACATATTGTATAGGCTACTTTTTTTTATATTTAGGTTTTTTGATTTTCATCACTTTTTTGAAATCGTAAAATGCTCCTTGTTTAATGACATATTAATTAAGGCGAAGACAGAGGAATTTTACCATTTCAAAAAAGTGGTGTCAATCAACAAATCTGAATTTTAAAAAGTTGCCCACTGGCAACAATTCTTCTGGCATTCCACGCGAGCGCCATTACCCGTTATCGCCATGTTGGGTTTTAATGCATTATAATTGGCTTAACAACGCACTACAATAATAAATAAAAACATGAAAGTACAGCTAAATGTATATATTTTGTAGACATAATGAGTAAATTAATATTTGAAAATAACAGTGTACACTTACCTTCAAGTTAGATGTTGTAGAATTTTATAATAAAACAACTTCAAACTAATAACGTGAGGACACAAAAATACGGTACTTTTCGGTTAGCCGGGCGCCAGTGTTATATATACATATATATGTATGTATACATGTATGTATATATACATATATATTTACATATATATATGTGTGTGTAGATATACAATATGTGTATATGTATATATATGTATATTTACATATATGTATGTATATAAATATGTATATATAACACTGGCGACCGGCTAACCGAAAAGTACCAAAAATACTTTCCTCCCGACGGGCACTAAATCCTTACTGGGAACTTAGGATGAAATTCGCTAGGTGCCGGTACCGGTCGCACGTTTTCAATTCTATTCTATTTAGAAATATTTGGTGAGTGGAATTGCCCTTCTGACAGTCATTACCCTATTTTCTCCTACTTGTCAGATTATGGAATTTTTTTTTCTAAATATAATTTATAGGACCTAAGGCCAGTATAATAATTAAATTTGGTAATGCAAAAAATAACAACTATTTTGACGTAAAGGGACTTTTATTAAAATAAAAACATTTAAAACGCTATTGCAACTGGAATAATACCTCTAAAAGTAATGGTTAAGGAATTAGCTGTTGGCCAACCATAAAAAGGGAAACCCTGTGTGTATATGTATATTTTCCCCTTAACATAAACATGAAAAACAAGTTGGAAATTGCTCGTCAAACGTGGCAAATGAGGTGCGTTCGTACTATAACAAGTTTTATAATTATTTTTTGCACCCCATATTGTACTGAATGTATAATTTTTTGCACTTCATAAAGTCCATAGTCTTTAACATCATTAAAATGCACTCCCAATAATTTTTTCCCATTCCCCGAACACTTTTGACTGTCCCTGTAATTAAACTATACATCCGATTTTCCTAAAATTTGAAATGGCTCGACAAAATTTTGTAATAATTATATATTTAAAATTTCAGACCATTTGGAAGGCTGTAACATCATTAAAATGCACTTGCAATAATTTTTCCCATTGGCCGTAATGTAAAGAAAAACTTTTGACTGTCCCTGTAATTAAACTATACATCTGATTTTCCTAAAATTTGAAATGGCTCGACAAAATTTTGCAACAATTATATCTTTAAAATTTCAGACCATTCGGAAGGCTGTAACATCATTAAAATGCACTTGCAATAATTTTTCCCATTGGCCGTAATGTAAAGAAAAACTTTTGACTGTCCCTGTAATTAAACTATACATCCGATTTTCATAAAATTTGAAATGGCTCGACAAAATTTTGCAACAATCTTATATTTCAAATTTCAGACCATTCGGTTGGGTAGTTTTTGCTCTGTTATATGCGGACAGACAGACGGACGGACAGACGGACAGACGGACGGACAGACGGACGGACTGAATGACGACTATAGGTGCTACGTATTTATATAATTACGAACGCACCTAATAAATAGTAATTAAAAAACGGGAAAGACATTTTTACTTAATTTCGAGGAAATTGAGATAATTGTGACTTAAAAGGGCCGAATAATAGAATAATTGCTTGACATTTTACTTGTTCTAAAGACAAAAGAATATTTTAACAAGTGCATGATAAAAAATTTGCACTGTGGAATTTATCCTTGAAGCAAACATTTTACATGTTAAAAGTTTTTCTTGTTGTTTCAAAATTTGAAACAAAACATCAATTCGTGCTGTTTCGAGAAGTTGTTGCATTGCAGGAAAAAAAAATTCTCCAAAACGCTATTGCATTAACGCCATTATTGTTGTTAATGAATAGCTTGTTTCAAAACCTCAGTAAGTACAGAATTTTTTGTTTAAACCCTTTATGCTCCGAAGGTACTTTAAAGTACCATTAAAATAACTTATTATAAAATTCATTTAATACATCGATTAGTAGTAATACAGTTTAGAATGAGTTATGGATACTTTACTTGTTCCAAAAGCATTATTGGTTGCACAAAACAAAAATATTTTTAAAAGGATGATTTCTTTTGCCTTTGCACCTTTTCAGCTTCCTTGACGTTGAAATATTGGTGGTGTGGTGGAGGGGGGTGGGGCTTCAGTTCGGAAATATTTCTATATTTCTATTGTAAGAACATTATATTTGTACATTTCCTAATTCTACAAAATATTAAAAAAATTATTTTAAATAAAAGATTTGAGTTGAGTTGTAAATATTGCGCAAAATTCCTATAAATTCAAAATTAATTAATTTGAATTGGTAAAATTCTTCTAAAGTTTATTAAATAATTGCGTAAATCTTCTAATGTAGTTTCAAACGAAAAATGCTTTAGAAGATGAAATTTTCCCCAATTCATAATTTGGGACATAAAGGGTTAAGAGATTTGTCCCCTTAACTGTTTCTTTTCTTTTTTTTCTTTTTTACACCACTTTTTTCGTACTAAAATATTTTCCTTATATAATAAAAAATGTCTGTCAATTAATCTAGCGAAGGTTACAGTTAAAATTTAGTAGTATACAAAAGCTTTTAGTAACGAATACAGCAAACTCTGTTCGTCCGAACTGCGTTCCGGCAAAACAGTAAAGTGGTTAGAGAAAACTGTCTAACCAAGCTAAAAGTAGATATATTTTTACGAAAGAAATCCAGGAAATTAAGGACGTTCTTCTACATCAAATGGTGAAGTACGTTATTCAATGAAGATCAGCGTTAATATTTAAGGTTCAGGATCATTAAGCTTAAAATTTTCTTCTTTTGCTGCTCTGCAATAAAAGTATATTTTTCATCTTTGTTTAGATCTGTTTTACTATTTTTATGATATTACTGAGTTGAGTATGATTGAGTTGAGTAAAGTGTATAATTTACAAATCTTCACTAGACCTGAGCTTTATTTTGGTTAGTTACAAAAATTGACAAAAAAAATTCAAATGTTGGAAAATCTATGTTCACGTATATTTGAATTTCAAATTTAGGGTTATATTACGCAACTTTTACAAAAAATATTACGTAAATGGCATCTAATAAGATGATTGGAACAACAATTGAAAATTTTTGCAGATGAAAGTATACAACAAAGGCTCCATGGTTCCGAAATTAGTTATTAGCTAGCGTTAAAAAAGTGGAGCTCCTGTGTACTAGGTGTCCACTAAAATCCATCACAATTGAAGGGCCCTCTGTAATGACAAGGCAAGTAGAGTTACCTTTATTACTGGTAAAACATGTAAAAAGAAGTGTTAACTTCTCTTGATATTCCCCAGGTTTATTTCGCATTCGAATCGTTATGGATTGTAAAAATTGGATTGTTATAAATTGAAATATTGAAAGTAAATTTAAAAGCTTTGTAGCTGAAAAATACATTTTTCATTTGCCTTGTTACTGCAAAGGGGCCCTCAGTTAACTTCAGAACAGCGACAGCTATAGTGTAATCGGGGAGTCTGCTTATAATAAAGTGGCTTTGCGCTATGCTCTAAGAACACTTTCTGCCCCACTTATCGGTCGACAGCGGATTTCGCGTTCTTATCGCGATAACGGTACGACATATGGAGAAAAGGCCCATTACAAAGTTGTTGAATATCCTTTACTTTATTATGAAATGATATCTTATGTGTAAAAATAACTTTATTAAGAATCCCTGAAATACAAGGTTTTTATATCCTATCACCAGATTAAATACGCCTTAAATTGGATGCAGAACTGTTGAATAATAACGCAGATGCCCGTTAACTAAAAGAATCAACGCGTGTAAGCAATATATAGTTTATTTTAATAGGAAAGCAAATTAAGTTTGTTAAATGGGTTCATGACGTCAAACGTTTTCTTTCGCCCTTTTTGCAAAAACTAATAATCGTAGAGATGCGATATTTATAAGTTAATTTTTATAGTCTCGTTGCGAATATTCCTGCTGTTCGCAGTTTATGTGGCCCGGACAGAACATCATGTATAACGACAAAACAACTACAATGTAAGGTATTTTATGTTATCAGTAACGCAATTGTAAGTGTGTGTAATGTTTTTTTTTTTTTTTTTTTTTTTTTTTTTTTAACTAGTCATCGATATTCTACGTGTGCATCCTTAGTCGTTGGACATACAACGAACACATAAGTCACATATAATTCATCGAATATGTAATCCATTTCCATCCAAATGCGAGTTCAGTTATCTGAATCAAGTGCAGTTATAGTGAATTCGATTCGTTGTTTCAAGTTTGTTATAAAAATAGGACGACGAGTGAAAATGCATTATCTTTCATGTACTTCCACTAGAAAATGATCACAAGCATTATATTAAAACTTCAGGAAACCAATGGGTTAATGGGATATGGTATTCAAAGATAGCATTCAAAGATCCAGGGTTGGCCAATTTATCGGTAACGAAACTTTTCATAGAAGCCATCTCACATGTATCCTGATCAGTGTGGTGGCGTATCATCTAAACCAGCCATACTCAACCTTTTTTCTCGCGGGCCGCAAACATTATTTTTCGACATATGGTGGGCCGCAATACACTTTTAAAAGGGTTAAAAAAATAGTAATTAAAATAACGTAAGCAATAACATTGCAATATAAGAAAGTTAATATCATCACTAGGATTGAACGGTTCTCGCAGAAGAAATATTACCAAAAAAATTAACACCTCTGCTTCCAAATAATAAACTTTGCAGTCGATTTCTATTGCAAATACTATAAGCATATGCCGCGAAGTTTTTTGGTTGAAAATAGGGTTGCAAAATGTTTTCTGTGCAATTTTTTTCCGCGACAAAAGTTCAGTCCTAAAAAGTAGTATTAGTTATATCTATATTATAAAAGACAAACATATCTGTGCGTAACGCATACGTCATTTTGTGAATGGCAACACTTTGAAATTTGAAATAAAATTTTGGTTTTGCAACTTTCTCTAATGCAAATTTTTAAACTTCTAAACATCGGACATTTTAAATTTTTATACCGCCATATGAGGAAAAAAATGCTCTTTTAAATGCAATTTGTTTGAAAGCTGTATCTCAATTTATTTTTGAGATATTATTTTTTTTTGTAGTTTTTAATAGCATTTTTCTTATCTTAACAACAAAAGTACCTCATTTCTATTGAAAGTCATTGAAAGTAAACGGAAAATAGTCGAAAATAGGAGATACTGTTTCTTTTTTGTTGCCATTTTCTCATGAAAGCTGAAAAATTTTTTTGAAATTAAAATATGGGCTATGTCAAGAATATTGTCTGTTATTCCGTGATAATGACGTCATATGCACACTTTTCTATAGACGAAGTTTAAGGCTGGATTGTAAAAGCGGATTGTTTTAGCGGATGCAAATGATGTCATTTTATAAAAAAGCGTGTGTTTTAATTCTTAAACCTGAATTATGTTTTGTAGAAGTGCGCCATTTTCACAGCCCAGCTGCTTTGAAATTATTTACAGGTGAAAATGTATCACTTTTGAAAATAATGTAATTGAAATAACACACTGATAAAATGCAATGTTTTACAAAAATTTAGAGTGTCTTTATAAAAGAGAGGTGACATGCAAATAATAGCGATTTATATTACAGAAATTGACGATTCTCGCCTGGATGGATTTGCTTCGTCGAGTAGGACAAGCAAACAATTCGTCGTTTAAAATAATATCGTGTTCCTGAAGTTTTTGTCGAAAATTCTCTCGAATAATAAAATTTCAATGTAATTCTTTAGGACATTTTACTATAATTTTATCAAAAAACATAATTTGCTTAATTTAATTTTTCCTAATTTTATATAATCTATATTTAAAACACAAGTGTGTTTTTTAGTCATCTGCCCTGATCTTTCTGCTGAACCAATTTTACTTTTTTTTTTTAAACTGAAAATTCTTTCTTTGTAGATGTGATCGCACTATCTGTTTTTTTTTTCTTTCTTTCTTTTTTAATATCCCCACTTTTATGTTTTAATTTTAAAAGCATTTTATGAAAGTTCTTCAAAATGATGAAAATTAGATAGCTTTCATTATTGCAGACAAGAGAGAAATAATGAGGTATTTTTAACTTTATTCATGCTATTTTCTGATACAAATTCAAAATTGTTGATAAAAATTGTTGTATAGGGTTTAGTGGTGCGAAATCCCATTAGGAGCAGAATATTATATTAGGGGCATAATAACGGAAAATGGCATACTACTTTTGAAAACACGCACCTTTCCTCATAAATTTTCTATATTGTTTTTCCTTCTGCATGTGTACTGATACTAAGTTTCAGACACTAGGCGAAATGCTTATTTAAGTGAAAATGAAGTCATATTTAAAAGAAAACGATCATTTTTGTAGACAAAACTAAACATTTTAACACAAATGCGTCTAAAAAACATAAATTACGGAAATTTGTACTCTCCAGAATTGAGATTGGAATGTCAAGTAAAGAGTGCGTCTGTTCACGTAAAAGATGTTGTTGACAATCGTGACTTAAATTTTTGAGTTAAAATGATTTTTAAATGATCAAACAAAATACAAATTTTTTAAAAATGATGAATATGGATATGAGAAGTGCGTATGCAAATTTTGAGAAGGTGAAGATTGCTGTTTTCATATTGAAATCCAAGCATAAGAGCCTCAATTGATAACCACATCCTTATAACTTATCTTTAATATATTTTACTGATTAAGTATCTATATTAAAAAGAACAAACGTATCTGTGCTTAATGCTGACGTCATTTTGCGAATGGCAACACTTCACGATTAAATTTCGGTCTTGAAATTTTCGCTACTGCAATTTTTTAATCTTCTGACCATCGTACATTTTCAATTTTCGTCGCATAAGGAAAAAAAAATACTTTCAAATGAAATTTGTTTTAAAACTGATGTATTATATTTTCTAAAATAATTTTTAAGCATGATTTTTTTTTTAAGTTTATGTTATCACGTGCCGGTTTCAATACATAATAATAATAAACAATTTCACATAAAGCAACAAGCATTTTTCAGCATTTGTTTCTGACTATTTTTGCATAAAGAAATTAATACTTCCTTTATAAACAAATAAAAGAATAATATTAAAAGAACCACCAATCTAACATATTTGTGAAAGACAAATTAACGAAATTAATACTTCTATTATAAACAAATAAAAGAATAATATAGAAAAAACACAAATCTAACATATTTGTAATCGTACTATATAATTTTAGATCACCAAATAGGATTTTTTTTTTCAAATGGAATTTGTTTGCAAAGTTCATGTCAGTTTACTGATTGTCTATGGTTTTAAAAACAATTTTAAAGCATGAAATATTTTTTATTTTATCTATATCGCGCGGAACTCGATTACAAAAGATTAATCCGTTTGCCCTTAAAACAAAATAAAGAGTTCATCCTTTTCTTACGGCTGATATCCATTAAAAAATACTTCCCTATGAATAAATAAATAAAATAATTGTCGGAGCACAGCTCCGGCTTCCCTGCAAAAATTACACTTATTGTTAACACGATAGCGTCCAAAATATCTGACGCATCGACACAAAAAATGAGCTGGACGTTGGTAGGGCCAAAATCTCGTCGCGTATTGAAAATCTTAAATATTCGTCAACCCTAACAGCCTGAAATGTCGGCTCAAAATTTTCCCATAGAGATAACATTGCGAGTTTAATTCTATATATTTGAAAGTTAAGGCTTTCTTTTTTTTTTGCACCAATTTTAATAATTCTTTTTTTTTAATGAAAGTTGTTTCTTTGTAGATTTGCCCGCACTAGCTATTTTTTTTTAAATATTCCCATTTTTATATTTAAATTTAAAATTTAAAAAATTTCTATGAATTTGTTTCAAAATGGTAGCAACTGGATTACTTCCATTGTTGTAAAGAAAGGAAAAATAATAAAGTTTGCTTATCTTTATTGATGCCATTTTCTCATAAAATTCAAAATAAACTTTCTGAAAAAATTGAACAGAAAATGACGTCATGCTTTAATAAAATACTCAAGTTTTCCGCAAAAAACTGTTATAATTCAATTCTTTTTCATTCATTGAGTTTGAGACGCTTGGTGAAATTGTAGTGAAATGCTTCAATGAGGCAAAATGACATCATTTAAATGAAAACGATCATTTTCTCTGATAAAAGTAAATATTTTACTACGAACGCCTCTAAAAGATATAAATTTCTGGAATTTTACTCGCCGATACAGAGATTAGAATCACAAGTCAAGAGTGCGAAAGTTCACATGCAAAGTCGTAGTTGACAAACTTGATTTCAAGTTTAGAAATATATGTATTAATCACATATTGAGCATTGTAATATTTTTGAAATGGTGAATGTAAATACACTGCTCAAAACAATTAAAGGATATTTGAAGTTTTATATAAAATAAAGATATAAACGAAATTTTTTTTGCCGAAAATAGTAGAAGAGAATCACAAATGCAAATTTTTCTGGTTTTTAAACTGTGGAGTATGCAAATTTTGAGTTCGACGTCAAAAACGTCGCTTCAGCGGCAGCGAATGAAATTTGACTTTCAACTGGATAAAAGAGAATGAAGACAAGGATGATCGGCATTCAGTGATTGCTTTGTTTCGATGAGTACGATGTCTCAGCGAAGTCATTTGACAGATTCAGAAGCTTTGAGAATTGTTGGTAGGTTAGAAGGGGGCCAAACTCAAGCCGACGTAGCGCATGCCATTGGAGTGTCACAAAGTGTCATTTCCAGGATCTGGAACCGTTTTTTGGAGAGTGGATGTGCAGGCCGAAGACCAGGGCAAGGACGTAGACGGGCAACAACGCCCAATGAAGATCGATATTTAGCGTTAACAGCTCGGAGACACCGAACCATGAACGCTACTCTTCTCCAACAACACCTTCGCTCGGCTACAGGCACCACGATTTCAACTCAGACTGTCCGAAACCGGCTCCATGCTGTAGGTCTGTATGCTCGCCGACCGATGGTATGTGTTAGATTAACATCAAGGCATCGTCGCGACCGCAGGGAGTGGGCAACCGAGCATGTCAACTGGAGGAGAAATGAATGGAGCAATATTCTGTTTTCTGACGAGTCCCGTTTTTCTGTGCATCCGGATAATAGGCGTATTTTCATCAGGAGGGACCGTGGCAGTAGGAATAATCCTGCGTTCGTGCACGAAAGTGTCAGATTTGGCGGTGGAGGAATGTTGGTGTATGGTGGCATCTCCATTGACGGGCGCACTGACCTCTACATCATTCGAGATGGAGCTCTGACTGGTCGCCGATATAGGGATGAGATCCTCAGACCTATTGTAGTCCCTTACGCTGCAGCAATCGGAGATAACTTCATTTTAATGGACGATAACTGCAGGCCACATCGTGCAAACCTGGTGGAGGATTTCCTTTTCGAGGAAGGAATCGTTCGAATGGAATGGCCAGCGTGTTCTCCAGACATGAATCCAATCGAGCACGTTTGGGACGCTCTAGGAAGACGAGTTTCTGGCCGCCAACAACCCCCACAAACTCTCCAAGAACTGGAAAGAGCTCTTCTAGAAGAGTGGGGCAGAATACCCCAACTCGTCATTAATAGCCTCATTGAGTCCATGCCTCAAAGGTGTTCAACGTTGCTGGCCGCCCGTGGAAACCATACCCCCTACTGAAAATGATTTTCTTTGAAGAAAACACCTTTTCTTATTCTTTTTTTCTCATATGCACAAATTATGTTTTTTTCCTTTAGTACACAAATGCGCAATAAAATGCATTTTTTTCTGCCAAACATGTGTAATTTATTCTCATATAACCTACTATATCTGTCGACCATGTATCAATCAGCTAAAGAGTTTACCAGATACAAAATCCACCTAAAACTGCAATATCCTTTAATTGTTTTGAGCAGTGTATAAGAGATGCGTATGCAAATTATGAGACGGTAAAAATAACATAAAGTTTAGATTTTACGCGAAAAATAATTCCATGATTAACTTAAGGTGAAATAAATTTTTTAAGTGGTACTTCTTAGTTATCCCGTCGACCAATTTCGCCAAATTATATAAATCGCCAAACCACTCGCCAAATTATACACATTGACATAATTTTTATTTTAAATAACGAAAGAACAAATAAATTAGTAAAACATTAATAAAAATACAAATAAAACGTCGAATTAATGGTTTTATTGTCCATTATTGGCATTTAATCTTACAATTAATTAATTAATGGCAACCATTATTGGCATTTAATCTTACAATTAATTAATTAATGGCAACCATTATTGGCATTTAATCTTACAATTTGGCGACAGTAATTTTGTCGACGGGATAACTAAGAAGTACCCTTTAAATTTTCAATCGGCAATTTTAAACGGCACAGATGTCATACATTGGCGCGATTTTTTTCTGACGCCAATGTCATATACGCAACGGGTGCTTAACTGGCGCCAAAGTGTCGTTATTTTGCTTGATATGGTAACCCGGATGTTATTGTTTGTGCTGTTGAAGTTTTCACCGAATTGGCGTGGGAAAAAAATCGCGCCAATATGATGACATCTGTGTCTTTTAAACATAACAGCCTCAGTGGGTAATTTCATCAAAATTACATATCTTGATTAGGTATAATAAATAATGCGGTTTAATTTTTTAATATTTTGAACAGTCGAAGTGTATGGAATTAGTATTTTGATAACTTTAAGTTTAAAATATTTTTTTTTTTTTAAGAGACTAAATAGTAACCTATGTATGAGTTCGTTTTTAAATAATTTCTTTCGTCGAAATTCGACGAGATTCATCCCGTTATTAATTAAAACATTAGCTCCATTGCTGTAAATTATGTATTTTAACCTCATACGGATCATTATGGAGTCGAATGTTGAAGTCGATGTTCATACATTTGTGACCTGAGATATAGATTAACCTCCCCCCCCCCCCCTCCTTTCAGAAGTTTTATGTTCTATGTATGTAACAACCACTATTTTTTTTCGGACTTTTCATTCTTAGTAAGCTTCCAAATCGATCGATGCAATTCATTTCGAATTTTAAATTAAGAGAAACGAAAAGAAAATCGAATACGGAAAATACGATTTTGGGCATTAGTCGAATGGCTACGAGTGATACTCAAAGAAATCGCGAAAAAGATAATGTCATGTATGCATTACTTATATGTATGTATTCTTATGTATGTATGTTTGTATTGAGACGAATGTATGTTTCCATTGCTAAATTTCTGTAATCGGGTTTGTAGACAAATTCATAGTTTACTGAGCATTGTTTGATGCGCAAATTTAACAATTTGGTAGTTGTCCCAATTACTGACGATTACTCAATTTTTTTTTTTTAATTCATCGTAAGTGAATATATTTCAACTGAAATGCAAGTGAACATTCTAAAGTAAATGAGATAAGCATTTTTTTTTTTTTTAAGATGTACACTAGAAAACAGAAATATCTAGATTACAAATAAAAAACTCCTGTACGGGTTGGAAAAGGTAGCTTCCCTATTTCTTGGTTTTAAGATTTTAGCTAATTTTACTGGAGAACACGAAGTTAAAATGCGAACCCGGTTAGAGAAGAATCATTAGTACTGAATTTCAATGGAAATTTCGCCAAATTAGTCAGATACAGCCAAATTGACTTAATTTGTGACGAGATATTTTTGGTCACCAAATTTACTATATTTCGTCCAAATGTCGCGAAGCTTAGCGATAAATGCGACGTTAATGTATATGACTATGATCGCTTATGCTTATGATCAGAGAAATGAGTACAACAATGAAAGATAATTCGTGAGAAAGCATGTTCACTAAAAGTCATAAATTAGTCACTGATTTTTTTTTTAATCTGCTGCTTAGATTTAGTGTACATTTTAAGAAATATACATATTTTATATGTGCAACGTTATACACAGAAGTTTCGAAAATGACGGTTAAAAGAAAGTAATTCAAATGTATAGAGTTATTCAGCTTAATTCTATGTGGAAAAGTCGCATAAAAATAACCCAGATGCTTCCTAATATTTTCATAATAACGATATAACAACAACTCAGATGAATAAAGGTATCAAGCTTGATAGAGGAGTATAGCAGACTATCTATGAGTGTGTGTTACATACGTGTTACAAAACTTTACCTGTTGCCATATTAAATAAGTGTGGGCTGTGCCAGACGAGCAAGTCTTTGAAGGAGCTTTGAAGTTTTCTGCCGCTAACTCGATGGATCAAGTTCTCAAAGATCGGAGCTAAATTAAAAAAATCGAAATCTCTCAAATACATCAGGGGTAATTCTTTACCGTAGATTCTCTTATCCAATGGTTTCTCTTTACTTTTAGCATTTCTGAATTATTATAAAGAACAACAAATTATGCTGCCTTCAGTTATGCAATGAACAGCTTTTGTCTTTGAAAACAAAGCTTACAAATTTCCCTAAATCAACTTTTATAATTGGAAAAGGAATAGCTGTAAAATGTACAAAAATCAAAGAAATTAGTAAAACAATCATAGAGCTAGGATCAGAAGCTATCATTCTTTTGGCACTAACAGGTACTGCTATGCATTTAATGTCAAAGACAAGGTAACTCACTCAGTGCTTAAAGAACCAACGTGTTTTAAATAATTCGCTAATTTAAAAAGTCAGCAATACGTCTACAGCTCAGAATGGATACAGTGTTCTTTCTCATTATTGACGAATTTTCAATGATAGGATGTCGTCTTATGGCTGACCTTGAACAAAGATATCGCGAAGGTATAATAGATAGCATTTAGCCTTTGTTTAAATCCTTGGACGTATTAGGTAGTTACATCGCGTAAAAGACATCCCTCTATATAAGAGACATTCTTTAAAAGTCATTTTGATTCTTCGCGGACAAAAAATGCTTAGAACTTTTACCCTTTCAGCGTCCGAAGGTTTTGCAGTATTTTTATAAGAATGCTTGTAAATCCCAGAATATATATTTTTTAAATCTCAGTTTGATGCTATAATATCTTTAACATCACTACTTTCTATACAAGGTTCAAAATAGAATTCTGTTTAAAATATTTTGGTCTACAGCCATTTTAACATGATTTCTAGGAACGGAAAAATCCGGGCCAGACGGTTAAAGGGTTAAAAAATGTTTCACATTAACAAACTCATTGAGACAAAACGACGATCAACAGACACAGCTCCGAAAGACTTTGAACTCACTTTGCGTGAGTCAAGTTTTTGACTACCTCTCACCCCTTATGCAACGACACAAAGATATACTGCTTTCGGCTAACTTGAATGATTTGAAGGTGCCATATGTCTTTTTCTCAAAACCAAGCAAGCTAAAGAATATAATCAAGAAGTACTTCTTAAATCAAAGCGGGGACCAATAAACAAGAATTTTAGCAGATCACAATGATTAAATAGTAAGATGGAGGGAAGATGATCACGCGTCTGGACTTCAGTCTAGACTTTCCTCAGCAGCTGGATGCAGGGTTATGCATTATGCTACATACCAATGTCTGACCGGAGTGAAAATTGATAAACGTAAGTACGATAAAAGATATTGCCTATGGCCAACGTTTTCAACCTCGATGTTTGCCACAGGCCATAATAGTTCATTTTGTTGAGTATCATGAGCCATTTCTAACTGAAATTTTTTTTTATCAAACCTATTTGTAAATATTGGAGAAAAGAAAAAGCCTCATTCACACGAAGTTAGTTACCTTTAACTGTTGCATACCTTGCCACCATACATAGATCCTCGAGTTTAACATTGTCAAAAACTGCTGTGGATATCCATCTAAAGGTGTTGTCACATAAAACAACTTACGTCATTTTTACTGTAGTTTCTCATTTAGAGAAATTCTAATGGAAGCAATTTTCGTTAAGGACAGGCTTTACCCAAATTAGAAGTGTGGGAGCACTTGCTGACAGATTAGAATTTGTGCATTACCCGAGGCAATTGACGACTGAGTTAAACACTTTAAAATGAGGTATCGACGATTGTTATTTCAAACTTACTTTTATACTATTAAACAGCAATCTAGAAAATAAAACATTTTTTTAAAATAATATATTTTAAGTTTACGCGCCTTCATGCTCCGACATTTCGGCCTGACGGATACTAGTATAAATAAAACACAAATTTACCAGACATGTACAAGCTCTGAATAATATCAGAATATAAAAGGATGCCATAAGTAGCAAAATCTTGGCAAATAACTCTTAGCATGCAGCTAATAAGAAAATATCGCTTTTGATAAATTTCAAAAATTTATTTGATTTTATAATTCGTATTTTCCATATGAAAAATGCTTTTTTAATGTAAGTGATCAATCTAAAAAATTTATTGCATATAAAAAAATTATTAGTTTTCAATTTTAAAAAATGTTTTCATCTATATTCTTTAACCCGGGAAGCCCGGGTACGATCCCCTAGTGTTAATAAGTATGAAACGTAATATTATAACAATGTAGAATTTCGAAAGAGATTTTCCTAATAAATCCATCTTTTGCTCAATGAAAAAAAAATAATTTTAGAAATATATAGTGAAAACATAATCTGAAGCGATGTTTGATTATTGTTAAATATTAAGAAATATATACATCACTGTAGGACAAGTAGGACTACATGAATAAAGAATTTTTGACTAAGGAAACGGCTTTTAACATAACTTTAAGTTAATTATAACTAACAGGACAGATTTCATCTTCCTTTGAAAATATATAAAACAACGCTGAAGATCTTAAATACTTTTTTATACGCATCTCAATTAATTGTATAAATATGGATTAGTGATTATGTGTCTCGGGCCGCACATAAAACGTCACCGGGCCGCATGCTGCCCGAGGGCCGCAGGTTCAGTACGGCTGTTCTAAACTAAGAATAAAGAATAACGTTAATAAATGCTTTCCCCGCTGCAGACGCTGATATTATGACATATACATGATCCGCGTGCTCTCACTTACATCACTTCTCTGAGTAGCGGGACAGAAATTTTATGAGAACAACTCGCCAGTGCTGTCCAAAGTAATGCCCGAAGAATAACAGTACTATTTATGCACAATAATCCTCCCTTCTTCAATCGCAGAAATTCTAAGATCAAATAAGGCAAAGATTGATATTAAGATTAAGGTAGTATCTGTAAACTGCAGGCTTCTTTTTTAATCAATCCCCAACGCCCTTCTGTATATTATGTTTTATGGATGATATTCTATCTGAGTCGCTGTCAAAAAATAGCAAAATTAGTTGAAAATGCAACTTCATTTATTGCAATTTTTTTTATTTGTTCTGATTTTATCTTTAATTTCCTTTTCTTTAAATATATATATATATATATTTTATTATCGAATGCTTTTATAAAAATCAATAACAAGAATTGTGGCAGTACACTAGGCTAACTGATTGAATTAATAAGTAAGCCATTTCTACAGATTGTTTAAAAAATATTAATGCATAATATTTTGTTAATTGTCTATTAATGTTTTACGTTTCGGTCTCATTATAATTGCGACAAAGTTATTATATACAAAAATCTAAATAAAAACTAATTTTCCTTCCAGAGAGCATAGAAAAAGCAGGAGCTGAGCCTCTGAAAAATGTTCTCAAAAGTCTCGGTGGCTGGCCTGTTATTGAAGGGGAAAAATGGGATGAAAGAAAATTTGACTGGATTGAAACTTTGATATCTCTCCGAGAACTAGGTTATAGTTATAATACTCCTCTGCACTTTTCAATAGGATTAGATTATACAAACAGTTCATTTCACATCATTAGCGTAAGTAATATGGTTATTTATTAGATTAGCTGATGTGTTTAATTTAAATTTGGCAACATGTCCATAGTTTTGTACTGCATGCGACCATGTATGGAATGATTGTACTCTTAACGAAGCCTTGTTTCATTCTCAACCTATATAATTAAAGTTCCTTTATAAACGCTAACTCCTAAACTGCGGTACTTACGCCTCATTGGATGAAACACCTCATATCGGAATGATTTAGTACCATTTCATTTTTTTTTGTTGTTTTGAGTCACGCTGTATTTATTTTTAATTTTGTATATTTTTAAAATAAAACAATTGCAATCATAATTATTAGTTACCAGTTAAATTTATCCTAAAATAATAATATAGTAAAAGAAGAACAAAAGTGGAGCATATGTAGTTTAGCGTTTTTATTTATCCAAGATTTAGAAAAACAAAATCGAACCTCCCATACGGAGCATGAATTTCTTTGACTCGTCATTATGAACCACTCACTAAACACATACGCAGAAACCAGTGTTGCAGTTGTAAATGAAACAGAGGATATGCGCTATAGAACGAGGGTAGGCATTTGAAAGTGTATACTATAGCCTTTTTATAAGAAACAGAGTGCAGGCCTTATTTTTAAAAAAATGTAGAAGGTATACGACATCTAACGTCATATACCCTTCATTACACCCCATGTAGAAACAACACAATTAACTATATACAGTGGCATCTCGTCTAACGAACATTCCGGAATTACTATCATTAGCTGAAATGTTTGCAAACCAAAACTGATTTCTCAAACAATTAAAATGAAACAGCTAGGTTTTATTAATGCACATATAAATAAAAATTCGTAAGCCGAATACTTATTTATTATTCGGGAAAACAATGATCGTTTGCCGAAGTATCACTGTACTACTCTCAAATCTCCTTAGTGTATTCTTCATCTTCGCAAACGAATTAGCTCTCAATACAATGTGTTGCTATCCAGCAAAATTGTACTATTTGATTCATCCACGTAAAAGTAGAATATAAAATTTCGAGATAAATAACGTCAAATAAGAATAAGTTGGCAAAAAAAATGAAAATATACGCCAAACTAGCAAAAAGATCCAACGGCGAAAAAAAAAATCAGATTTGATCAATGCCCAAATTCTTTGGTGTACTGATTATAATTATAGATTTTACAATGCTTTTTTTTATGTTAACAATGTATTTTTCATGTAGTTGGACCAAGCATTACTTGGTATTGAACGTTCTTACTTGATTCGCGGCCTGAAGGATTCCGCAACAAGTGCCTACTACAAAAAGATGGTGAAAACTGCTACACTTCTTGGTGCCGATGAAAGAACTGCTCAAAAAGAATTGTTAGAAGCTTTGCAGTTGGAAATAACTTTAGCTAATGTAAATATTTAGCGTTATAGTACTCCATATATTTATTTTTTACATTCAAATTATTAATTCTTGTGGGATTTTATTAATATTACGCTGAAAGAAAAATACAGCCTCCATCTAGAACGAACAGGTAGTCATTTTGTAAATCCCTAAACAAAAAGTATAGATTTCCAAGTTATGCAAATAAGGCAAACAAATAAACAGAATAGATGAAATGATCGAGAATTTCTTATCTATAGTTTTTTAGGTGATAAAATGATACATTATTTTATGAATCATTTGAATTGAGAGAAATTATCACTTGATTTCTAAAATTAATTCATAAACTAGAATTATAGTTACTAAAACTCCCTTCTCGTGTTCGCATTTATTTGCAGAGATTTTTAAATAAGTTTGACAATGATAATACAGTAAAACGCTTTTGAATTTTAATAGGGAATTTAAATAACCGTCTTTTAACTAGAACTCTCTAGCAAAGGGAACTAGCATTTATAATTATGACATGGAACTATTTTTTCTAGAGACACAATTTATTTTCTAGATGCCAGTGGCAGAATTATTTTTCAGCGTACTAGCAGACTCGCTCGGCGTTTCCCGGATTGCCTTAAATACAATACATAACATTTTCTTATACTGTAAAAATTTGTAGTAGCAAATTTTTACCGCAGAGATTCCCGTCAAAGACCCATAAAAATGGCTTCACTCACCGATAAACAAGTATCGCTTTCTGATTACCGTCTTTTAATTATAAAAACATGAAATTGTCAGGATCCGACTGTTTACTTTGAAAAAATAGCATTTCCCTTAAAATTACTGTAGCATTTAACGGGAAAATATCCATGAAATAACAATATTTCTACAATATTAATCTAATATGCAAGCAAGTCTAGCACTGAGGACGTCTGATGGTTTGGCTTCTAAGGGTGAGACCCTCCAGTGCCTTAAGTAACATACTGATTGATAATTGCTGTTTCAATCCCTGTAACAGAGCACGTATCCTTCTATATATATAAAAAAGTTTTGATTTGGAAATGGAGCAATGAAAATCTGCGTAGATATTCCCGACAGATCGGCATCCAATTTGAATGCTTAAGCATGGCCTTTCTTCGTTAATATTAAAAAAAATATGTTGCATACAAAAATATGAAAATCGGTAGTATAATAGAGAAATGTTTGATAGTCACGCTGATGCAGACAGTTTTCAAATCGAAGAATTATTTTAAGAGTTAATTAATGCCAAAGTTGGACAAAATCGTTCCATTAAAAAAGTTTTATAGGAGCAAAAACTGTACATGGGAATTTAATCATTTTTAGATCATTTTATGCGTCAGAATTTCCCGGTGTGCAGACTGCATTTAGTACTTTAATTTGACTCATTTTTTGAGGATTTATTTCAATTTTAAATTCAAATTTTCAGCATTTCGAGAGATATTTTTTACAAAATTTAGAAAATTGTATTAATTTAAATTGTTGCCAACTGTATAAACCCCGCAAACAATAATGTTTGCTTGAAATTAAAAATTTATTTTACACATGACTATTATAAACAGAAAATATAAAAAGCAGGAACTCATTGAAAATTACGTCATAAAAACTATACTTGCACGTGAATTTTAAATGAGAAAGAATATTGTAAAATAATAAATTCATTAACATGCGTCAGAAGTCTTAAATAAGAGAATTTACGTCGCATTTACGTCACATTACACTTATTACGTAAAATGAACAAAAAATAATATATTGCAAAACAGTTTAAATTTAAAAATTGCGCGAGGCATTTGTTTGATATTTTAAGATGATCATAATATTTCATTTCTAACAAAAGTATTTTTACGTGAACATTAAAAAGAGAAAGAAAAGTTTGATGAAAATTACGTCAGATTATAATTGCCAGATTCAAATTATAATTCATTCTTCCGAAATCTTTTTAAAGCCGATCAAATTAGCGTGCTGTTAGAGTTTGCGGTGTCTGAACGGAGGTTGACGAGCGTAGCTCGTAGGGGGCAGAGCCCCTTAGTTTAATAAAAAGAAAAGTGCGCAGTTAAACTGATGGCATTGAGCTCACAGGCTATTCACACTAATTGTATATTATACTGTTATTTCAAAGAACAATGCCCTCGAAAAATAAATTAAAGGGGATTAGAACCCCCCCCCCCCCTCTGTTTCCCATCTTTATACTTAACCAATGAGCCTCCAAATCTCATCAGGGAAGCGCCTTATCAGAATAAACTGGTATACTAAATTTGAAGACAGAAAAACCTATTTATCTAAATTAAGGGTGCGGATTAGCCTCTCCGTTTCCCCTTTATACTTAACCGATGAACCCCCAAAACCAGTAAAAGTACCTTATCAGAATGAACCTAATTACAAAATTTGAGGCAAATCGGATAATTCTGCCAGAAATCCCATGTATCGAAATTAAAGGGGGATTAGCCCCCGAGGTCCCCTTTATACTTAACCAATGAACCCCCCTAAGTAATCAGGGAACAGCCTTATCTGAATTAAACTATTTACAAATTTTGATGCAAATTGGAAAATTCTGCCTGAAAAACCCACTTATCTAAATTAAGAGGGGTTGCCTCCTTCCCCCCCCCCCTTTATACTTAACAAGTGAACCCCCAAAAGTAATCGGAGAAGCACCTTATCAGAATGAACCTATTTACAAAATTTGATGCAAATCAGAAAATTCTGTCTGAAAAACCCATTTATCTAAATTAAGCCGGGGGGTCCCCCCTTTTATACGTAATCAATGAACCTTCCAAAAGTGATCGGAGAAGCACCTTATCAGAATGAACTTATTTACAAAATTTGATGCAAATCGGAAAATTATGCCTGAAAAAACCATTTACCTAAATTAAGGGGGGGGGGGTTAGCCCCCGTTCGTATCTTTATACGTAACCAATGAACCCCCAAAAATAATCGGAAAAGCACCTTATCAGAATAAAAAACTATTTACAAAATTTGATACAAATCGAAAAATTCTGTCTGAAAAACCCATTTATCTAAATTAAGGGGGGATGGGGTTGCCCTCCGTCCCCCCCCCCCTTTATACTTAACCAATGAACCCCCAAAACTAATCAGGGAAGTACCTTATCAGAATGAACCTAGAAAAATTTTTTGAACCAAATCGGATATTTCTACTAAGAGTTATCGTGTTATGTACGACATACAGATGAATTGGATACTCAGGCAGACTCAGAGTCTTTAGTAGCCTGTGAGCTAATAAGCGAAATAATTTTTTTTAATAAAAATAAACAATTAAATATTTGTATTTACAGAAATCCCTTACGAAAATTTGACCGTGCTGTAATAATTATTAAAACAACAACCACTATATTTTGTTAGTGGTCGACATCGCATAAATAACTTATTTCGATAAAATTCGCAATCGTAAAAAAACTTTGAAAAGTTAAACGCCAAAAAATGACGTCACAGAAAAAAAAACTGACTTTAAGTAATAGTTACATGAATGATTTTCTTTATTTTAATGGCTTCACCATCGCACTCAATGATAGTAAAAAAGGACAATCGTAATGATGTGAATCTTTCTTTAATACATTAAAGTGAGTTGTACGACAACAGCCGAACACAGAAACGAATTGATAGATATCTTGTCCATCGTCGGGATAAAATAGTCTTGCTCTGTCGCTATAGAAATTGATTTGGTATATTTCTAATACACGGGAGGATTAAAATCTCCTTAAAGACCCTCTTTCCGTTTCCGAAACCATCCATCTATAATGCTTTCTTTAAATCTACTTTATATTTTTCATTTTTTGAAATGATCCCGGAGTTTTCTCTATGCATGAATATATAATGTAAGATTGGATTACTAAGATTACGAAAAAAATTTGGTTAATAAGAAAATCCTTGTTTTTGGTGAAAAGGGAGCATTTTTTTTTATATATATTCACGAAAAATTCAAAAATCGCTGTATGAATTCCAAAAAAACGTTATTGAAAGGAGGGCTGAATTTACTACATAGAGCTTAAAAAATGAAATCGGATTCTTTTTACGAACGTCAAACAATCAAAGTAAAAAAAAGAAAAAACACGCTATATAAATATAAATAAAAATATATCTAAACCAAAAATCCGAAACCTAAGATTAGATTTCATTGGGACATATCTTCGTCTATTCGGAACAAAAATTTCAGACTTCTGCTACCGATGTAGTTTCCAAAACGATCGCTGACAGGCAAACATCTACGCCCTTCCTTTTCACTTATTATTCAGGGGCGCCATTTGAGGGGGGCTGGGGGGCAATAGCCCCCCCCCCCCCAAGGAATTTGATTTTTCGGAAAATTTTCCTCAATTGTCAGGCTCAAACAAAAATTTAAAAAATGCTTAAACACTAGAATAATTTATCAGATTTGATTGCAATAAAAACACATGCATTAAATGAATGCTTTATGCATAGAAATTGAAAATTATCAAAAAAATTTCCTATTCGAACTTTCTTAAGGTGAGACATATATCGTACTTTGGCTAATTTTAAAAATACATGACAGATATTTTCTTTTATCAATTGCTTCTCAGCCGTTTATAGCTTAATCACATGGAAACTAGTCCCCTGATGGCTAGAAATTCAGGGATAGAGTTTTTCAGATAGTTTTTTTTTTTTGGGGGGGGGGGGAGGGGCGAGTATAATCGAAGTTCTTAATTATCCGACTTTTTTACCTTTTTGGATTATTAGTGTCTCATTATATTTACAGCAATCATTGCAATGTTATCAAATTATTTAATTATTTGAACGTCTAGGAATGGAGTCTGCGAGCACCCGATAAAACAATTTCTTCAACACAAAAACCGAGAGGCTTCCACCAAATCCCAAAGTAAATGAAAAATTTTCCCTATTTTAACACGTTTATAATAAAGTAGTCTACACTCTAAATTAAAATGTCTGAAATTCAGACACTTAAGTGTCTGAAATGGAGTGTTCAATTTTCAGACATTTTAAAATGTCTGAATTTTTTCAGACACTTTTTGCGTCTGAATTTCAGACACTTCAAACGTCTGAATCGCATCCATTTTTTGTAAGCATCATACGTAGCCATGTTTGACCACGTTGAATCCTGGAAAACTATTTGGCTGTGGTCCTGCCCCTCCCCCCCCCCCCCCAATACAGCCTGATTTTTTTGGTGCTCTCAGTTTTGGTATACAATTTTCGTTACGTTGATAATTTAAATCTTTTACGACATTGTACTGATTATAATCAATATCTTGAACTTCAGGAGTAGAACAAGATTAAAAAACAAAAAATATTTATCTAAATATTAGATTTTTTTTAATTTATTTTGTTTTAAACCTTATTTTACTTTAAAAGTTCAAAATATTGATTATAATCAGTACAATTTCGAAACAGATTTAAAATATAAGCTTTACAAATATTGCACATCAAATTTGGGGGCACTACAGTCGTAGGGGGACGGGGCACTTCCCAGTTTGCCCTTCCTTTAATCAAGAAGTACTTTTGCAAAAAACGCAACCCTGCATTATAGTTGTCTAAATTGAGATGTCCGGTATTCGGGAGTATCCGTTGTGGAGGTTAATGGACATTCTCGAATAGCGAACACCTCTATTTAACGAATACTTTTTTAATCAGCAGACATACATATTTGTATATTTTTACCTCAAAAAAGTAGACATCTCCAATTATCGGACAAATTCCGCGGTCCCGAAGTGTTCGCTATTAAGGGCTTTTAAGGTACATAGATAAATATATATATATATATTTTATAATCTTTTCCTACTCTAAAAGTTCAAAATATTTATTATACTCGGTTGAATGTATGGAAAAAGATTTAAAATATCAGATGTACGAAAATTGCAAAAATCCCCCCCCCCCTCTCCCCCCCCAAAAAAATGAAAATATAAAAAAATATATTGCCACATAGGCAATTTTACATATACATCACTTGATAATCACAACAGCCATTTAACTATGAATAATGAAAATAAATAAATAAATATTCTACTTTAATAACATTAGGGAAAAAATGACTTTGGTATTTTGTTAAATATATTTGCGTTTTAAAACTTGTCCTACTCTAAAAGTTCAAAACTTTCATTATAATCAGTGCAAGATTTAAGATATCAGCTTTACAAAAATTCATGCAAAATCCCCCCCTCCACCCCCCCCCTCCACCCCCCCCCCCAAAATGAAAATACTTATTTAAAAATTATGTTTTTAAAAAATTTATATTTCCACATGGGCAAGTTTTTATGTAGATCAGAGGGTACTCACAAAAGCTATTCAACTATCAATAAAAACAAAAGTACATATTCTATACTAAAACCATGAGGAAAAAATAACTTATGATTTGCAAACTTCTTTCGTCTTAAATATATACAGTAACGTCTGTCATTTTTGTATTTTTCGTATAAGTGCATATAAATAAAGTTACCACAATTTTAAATACGAAATCTAGTTAGAGGTTTTTACTTTTTCCCATTATAAATTTCAAATTACTTTTTTATTAAAAATAATAAAAAAATCAGTATTAGAGTTGATTGCAAATCAAATACATATGTATATTTTTACAGGCAGCTTCATATAATAGACCAGTCTCATTTACTTTATTTATCTTTTTTTAATCTGCGGTTTTATGCCAGGAAGTAAGAAAGCATTAGGTCATCTTTCAAAGTTTTTTTTTTTCTTTACTTCCTTGTGGCCGTCATTTACTGCGAGATAAAAATTATCCATTGAAACTAAGAACTGACATTGAATATATAATTCGTAATAAAAAAGAACGTCATAAGTTTAAAAATATATACTTCTAGAATTAGTGGGGTTTTTTGCGAACAGATTCAAAACTAATTAAATTTCATGCAGGATTTTGTTTAGTACAATAAATAAAATCATAAAATACACTAATTTTACTACTATAAAGAAACTTACTTGAGTTGCTGCAA
Source organism: Maratus speciosus (assembly GCA_963932465.1). Classification (NCBI taxonomy): domain Eukaryota; kingdom Metazoa; phylum Arthropoda; class Arachnida; order Araneae; family Salticidae; genus Maratus; species Maratus speciosus. The sequence goes on from CAWVRF010001061.1 coordinate 272,484, forward strand.
GAGGTAAGAAATATTCCTCGATTTGAAATTTTAAAAACTACCACAACCACAGTGAGGGAGAAAGACTTTCATCAGTTTAAAAGGTAATCCCATAATACATCCGACTAGCCATATTTAAAGAATGAGATGTTTCATCCTAAAAACAGGACCCGCCAGACAAAAGTTTCTTTTTTTTTGCCAGCTTCGACAGGACGAAGATGAATAACACAATATTATTGATATAAATTGATACGAGTTAACACTAAGCCCATTGCACACGCTTTGTAGAATTTCCGGGTGTAATCTTCAACCGTCGTCTACTTCTGTTCTGTGTCTATCCCGCCCTTGTATCGACGACAGCTTCTAAGAGACATTTGATGCCGAGCACACACGTCAGATGTATGTATTCAATAAATAAATAATCAAAGTTAACACGAATTAAAATCACAGTACTTCACATTTCGCAAAAAACGAATTAAAATACACGCGTACATAAAAACAAACTTTGTTTGAATTACAACGTATACCACTTCGAACGAAGACATCTAAAACGCATGCGCAACTGGGAGTGCTAGTGCCCCCTGGTGGTTATTGCGTCGGAAGAATCAAAACGTCTTAAATTAAGACACGTTTAAAGCAATGAAGTGTCTTAAAATAAGACGTTTGCGGATATTTTAGACATTATTCTCAGTTCGTTTACACCATGGTCATAGTAAGACGCTTATGTATCTTAAATTAAGACATCTATAGTGTCTTAATTTTCAGATTAAGACACTTAAGTGTCTAAAATTCTTTTTCAGTCACATATGTGTCTAAATTTAAGACGCTTCTATTTGCAGTGTATAATTTTATCCCACAGAAAAGAACACATGGGTTATTACTATGAGCCACCATTAATAGTCAAATCGATAGTTTTTCATTTGAAAAATATTCAGGATTTCCTTGTTAAATACCGGGTCATACCGACTCCAACCGACAGATAAAGCACAATCCGAAAACTTAAAGTGTACCTCACTCTCAACGAAGAAAATACGTCAACCTATCCTGACGCAGGACTGTTTTTTCATGTAAATACGATAACTGCTAATAAGATTTCCATTGAAAGGCAACCCGACCCGAAATGAAAGTAAACTAATCCATATTTTAATACAATTATTGTAAAATAAATCTGCAATTATATATTTAATATAAATTTTATCTTTTATGTAGAACAAAGGCGATTTATATATAGTATTCATTAATGTTCAAATATGTAGCTTTTTCATCAGAAAAATATTCAGGATTTCTTTGAAAAATAGTACTAACAAGAACCCACCTCGAAATAGTGAAAACGCAATCCAAAACAATTAACGCTTCACCTTACCTTTACTTAAAAAAAATCACTAATGAAAAATTTCTTATCGCTATAGATCACAAAAATCGCATATTTCATGATTTATTCATGACGTTCGGGGGCTGATTATCTCATGACAGATTCAATTTCATGATTCTTTTTTCGCGATCATACACTATGACGCAAAAGTTTAGACAATGAAGAAATTCTTGCATACTTTGAAAAATATTTATTCAATTTTCAAATCACTACTTGAAATTAATGTGCTGTACATATAAACAATATTTATAACAAAGAAAAGTGGAATTGCGCATATTGCAATAAATTAAATGGTAACAAAAATAAACTGCTGTCTCAAAAGTTTAGACACAAATTAAATAAAATCGAAATAAACAATTTTTAAAACCTGGTTGCGCATCCATGCTTGTGTATTACGTCATATACACGAGATTGCATGGAAGAAACTAAATCTTGCATAGTTTGCGGATCGATATCGTACCATGCATTCTCAATAGATGTCTTAAGTTCCTTTTCAGAAGAGTATTGTCTAGCGTTGCTATAAACTTTGCGACACATGATGCTCCAAAGGTTTTCTATAGGGTTAAGATCTGGGCTACATGCTGGCCAGTCGAGAACTCTTATATTATGGGAATTAAACCAAGATTTTGAATGTTTTGCAGTGTGAATTGAAGCATTGTCTTGCTGAAATTCCCACTGAGGACCCCCTAGAAGCTCAGCAAATGGCAGTAGGTTTTCTTCTAATGTCTGTGTATAATGCTGTGAAGTTTGACGACCACTGGTGAAGGTCAGAGATACTTGTCCATTATAGCAAAAGGCTGCCCAAACCATCACCGAGCCCCCTCCTTGTCTGCGACTAAAAAAACGTCGAGGTTCCTTCCGCAAGTCATGCCAATACGATAAACAACCATCTGGACCATCCAGATTCCACTTTTTTTCATCGCTAAATATGACTGACTGCCATTTCTCTCCATATGACATATGCTTTCGAGCCCACATAAGTCTTTGTAACTTATGATGTGGTTTCAGAGCTGGTTTCTTCTGCATTTTGCTATAAACGATTGTTCCTTTTTCCAAAATTCGTCTACGAATCGTATCCTTTGATACAGAGAGTCCCGATGAGCTTTGAACTCCACGTACGCTCATTTGTTGAGTACTCACTAGTCTTTGTATCAGGCGATCCTCTCGTACATTTGTCACACGTGGCCTCCCAGACCGACATTTTGCTTTATATTCGGAACCACTCGATAAAACTCGATAAATAGATTTTTTTGACCTATTAATAATAGCAGAAATTTCAGAAACGCTCTTCCCTTCACCTTTCAACTGCCAAATCCTTGAAACCTCATTCACTTGAATTTCTTTAGCTCTCGGCATGTCGACTATGAAGCGCAATCGTTTGCAGAACTTAAGTACTCCAAATTTGTGACATTATCGATTCTAAATTTGCATATGCCAGCGAATATTCAAAGAAATTTAGAATAGTGTCTAAACTTTTGCGACAAGCACATTTGAATTTTTATGAAAAAAATTAGTATTATAGCAAATAAAACGACTGTCTTTTGTACATAGCATTTTAAATCAGTTTTTGAATATATTTACAGGTTTTTGTAATTCTGACGTCATAATTCTACATTTTAAAGCTGAATGACGTCATTGTCTAAACTTTTGCGTCATAGTGTATGACGAAATTTTTCGATTTTTTTCCCCGACCGTTTCACAGAATTCATTATTTTTTTTCTGCAAGATATATCGGAATTGTTTTTTTCTCGCGACCATTTGTCGAAATTCACAATATTTTGCCTCGAGCAACTGACGAAATTCCTTATTTGCTTCTGCGATCTTTTGACAAAATTCGCGATTCTTTTTCACGATCGTTTGTTGATTATTTTTTTATACCACCGACAAATAATATTTGTAATTTTTTGCGCAATAGTTACACGAAATTTTGTATCTTATTTCATTATCGTTTGACGAAATTCTCTTCGATTGCTTGACTAAATTTTTGTGATTTTTGTGTAATCTTTTGACGAAATTCGCGATTTTTTTCGCAATACTTTTACAAAATTCGAGATTTTAATTTGTTCAATCATTTGACGAAATCTGCTTTTCGCGATCTCTGATGAAATTAGTAATATTTTCTACGGTCACTTGGAGAAATTAGCGAAATAATCACATGTCCATGAAAGAAGTTAAGGAGGCAAAACCACACAGAGCTTTTTTTATTGCGCGGGATGTTCTCATTTTCTGTGAGATTTGTGCAGTTCTCAACGTTGTGTAAATCTGCACGTTCCCTAAACCTCAAAAGAATTTTTCCTTGTCCTTCGCCAGGAAACTCTTGAAATGGCGCCTCTATAGTAAAAACTTGAAAAAAAGAAGTGAAAAGGGACTAGAAAAAAGTTCCATTTTAGACAGGTCTCTGTCTTAGCAAGTATAATTGTATAATGTTTTTTCATCGACATTTGATTTTTCTCCCTTTGAGAAAGAACTATGTTATAGACAGGCTTCGTTTTCACAAGTTTTACCGTAATACATCTCTTTTCAGAGCTATACTATAGAGTGGATGGTTTTACAGTCTTTGAGGATACCTGTCAAAATGGAACCTATAATAGAATCCTGTCTAAAAAGAAAATTTTTCATATTCAATATATTAAAATTTTACCTGCTAAGACGGTAACCTGTTTAAAACGAAACATTGTTTCTTGAGTTTCTGTATTCAAAGTTTTTACTGGTTTTGTAAGCATGATTCAGTTTGTTTGTCGTTCGGAGGTGTGGGGGGTGTGTGTGTGTGTGTGGGTGGGTGTTGGGGGGGGGGGTAGACGCTTAGCTATATCATTTCCCTCAAAAAATCTTTCCCCCCGCCAAGAAAGTTCTGAAATGTTGCCCCTGTTATTATTATAGATCACGACTTTTCTTTTAGTCCATATTCATCATTTAATTTTTTTAAATATCTATGGAACCTGTACCATTATTCAACTATATACCACACAAAAGTCTAAATAGCTTTATAATCAACACTTCCGATGCGTCGCGTTGTCATTGATGTTACTTATAACACTTTCAGTAGAAGTTTTTAATGTTAGTTCGCCGCTGAGGCATTAAATGTGTATTGGAAATGCGTGGAAATCAATGAAATATAGTTATGTATATAGATAGTATATGTATGTACACTTACAGTATATGTATATTCACATACACTTACTTATACACACACACACGTGTCCAGACAAGTTTGCCAAAAATTGTTCACAAAAACAAAATATTGAATACACGTGTATGAATAATGACACATTCGTATTAAAAAGAACCAGCATCTTGAAGGACTGGTTATTGTGCTTTTACAGTTAACTCCTGTCATTATGTTTCGAGATATAGAGTAACGGATGTGTACGTGAAGCCCAAACGCTTATTGAACCCATATTCACCGATGCTGGGTTCATTTGCGTCTCATGTTACGCTTCAAGATTGTGTGCTCATGAAGACTTTCCATCAAATAGCTGCGGTAGCAGTCTTACCGACTTACGTGAGTGAGAGATGCCAAGCTGGGCATCGCCCTGGTGGCTTAGTGGTAGAGCACTGGAGCGCTATTCCAGGGGCCCGGGTTCGATTCCCGGCTTGGACATTTTTCACTCTATTAGTTTACGCTTAGTTAGCAAAGTGATAATTCACGTCTTTAATATTTAATATATTAGGGTTTCAGTCTCGTGTCTGTAAGCAATTGATAAACTTTCATTCATTATAAACAATAACAGAATATAGGTTTATCTTATCTTATCTTATACTTTTTTAAATAAATAAAGTTCATGCTTACTTTTCTCAGTAGCGCATATTAACTAGTAGTAATTCGACTTGGCCATCAAATGAATAAGGCGGCATCACATTTACGTAATATTTATATCAGGACTTCACATGAATATTTTTACTTTGATGTGGACAGAACTGCAGACATCACCTTTACAAAACACAAACAACACTCAACTACAAAGAACATCTTATAATGTCTATTTAATATCAAATCCTATTTCCATGAAACACGATAGACCTTCTAGTGGCAGAAAAGAAAAGAGATATACAAATCGTTGGATTTCATAATAAAATAAAAGGAGTATTTTACAACACTATATACTTAACAGGGCTAATTTGATTCAACGAAATCAAAGTATCAAAATTGGGTTTTACTACACTGCTCAAAATAATTAAAGGATATTGTAAGTCTTATATAAAATAACTGTATAAGCGAATTGTTTTTACAGAAAATGGTAGAAGATAGCCACAAATGCAAATTTTTCTCATTTTCAAACTTCGGTGTAAGCAAATTTTGAAATTGACGTCAAAAACGACGCATTAATGGCAGTGAATGAAATTTGGCTTTGAACTTACTGAAAGACAAAGAAGAAAAAAAATACTGAAAGACAAAGAAGAAAACAATGATCGACATTCAATAAATGCTTCGTTTCGATGAGTGCGATATCTCAACGAAGTCATTTAATCGAATCAGAAGCTTGGGGATTTATTGATCGGTTAGAGAAGGCCAAACACAAGCAGAAGTAGCAGAAGTCACTGGGGTTTTACAAAGTGTGATTTCCAGGATCTGGAACCGTGTTTTGTAAACTGCAAATACAGGCCGATGACCAAGGCAAGGTTGTAGATGTGCAACAACGCCCAATGAAGATCGATATTTAATGCTAACAGCACGGAGACACCAAATTATGAATGCCACTCTTCTTCAACAGCATCTTCGCTCGGCTACTGGTACCACAGTTTCGACCCAAACTGTCCAAAACCGGCTCCACTCTGAAGGTCTGTATACTCGCAGACCAATGGTATGTGTTACGTTAACAGCAAAGCACCGGGCGAACGCAGACAATGTGCAAAAGAGCATGTGAACTGGAGGAGAAAAGAATGTCGCAATACTATTTTCTCTGACGATTCCCGTTTTTCTGTTCATCCTGATGATAGGCGTTTTTTTCTTCTAGAGGAATGTGACACTAGAAACAATCCTGCGTTCGTTCTAGGAAGTGTCCAATTTCTCGGTGGGGACTGATAGTCTATGCTGGCATCTCCATTGGTTGACGCCCCGACCTCCACATCATTCGAAATGGAGCTGTGATCGGTCAGCGATATAGGGATGAGATGCTCAGACCTATTGTAGTCCCTTACGCTGCAGCAATCGGAGATGGCTTCATGTTAATGGACGACAATTGCAGGCCACATCGTGCTCACTTCGTGGATGATTTTTTTCCCAGGAAGAAATCATACGAATGGAATGAACAGCGTGTTCTCCGGTCATGAACCTAATATTGCATGTTTGGGACATTCTAGGCAGACGAGTTGCTGGCCGCCTACTACACCCCCACAAACTCTCCAAGAACTGCAATGAGCTCTTATGGAGAAATGGGACAGAATACCCCAGCTCCTTATTAAAAGCCTCATTAACTCCACGCCGCAAAGGTGTTCAATGTTGCTAGTCGTCTGTGGAAACCATACCCCGTACTAAAAATAATTTTCTTTGAAGGAAACACTTTTTTTCATTCGTTTTTTCTCCATATGCACAAATTATGCTTTTCTCATTTTGTACCCAAATGCTCAATACGATGCTTTTTTCGGTCAAACATACGTAATTTTTTTTCTCATATAGCCTACCACGTCTGTCGATCATGCATCAATCATCTAAACAATTCCCCAGCCACTAATTCCACACAAATTAAATATTCTTTAATAGTTTTGATCAGTGTATTTGATAAATGAAAGTTGGTGCAATTTTCAATGTGTAGACGACCTCTATTTCTAAAAGAGCATTGATATTCTGAAAAGGCATTGTCCCGAGTTAAATAGTGAGTTTCTTTTGATTTTATTGTGAAAAAGCGTTGAAGTGACATCGAAATGTAGGGCCACTAAATTAGTTTGGATGCTCTTATTTTTGAGGTTATGTTTAATCTCGTGTTTCCATCTCTGGAATGGCCCTCGGGACTCCATCAAAGTTCTCAAAATTATACCATTTAGACCATGTTTTGTTTCGAAATTCACCTTTATTTTCCCATTCAAGTTTATTGGAGGTTACGCGCTGCAGTGTTTTACGCCGCGTTGCCACTCCGTAAGCAGCGTGATGTCATGCCTTTTAAGTAAATATTTGCGAATAAATCTGGGTGTATCTTTTTCTGACGCATAACACAAGGAAAATTCAGAAGAAAAAGACAGCATCAGCGCTAGAAAAGTGGGTATCATCGTTTGAAAGTTTTGTGATATTTGTATTATGTGTAGATGATCCCTTTATGAAAAGAGAGACCATATAGAAATATATGGATCTTTATAAAGATAAAGCGATTCTTTTTTTGTAATCTTTCAATCATTAGACCTGATATAGCTATAGCTTGATTAAGTTCTAACTATTTTTCGGACTCTTTTTTTTTTTTTTAATGCACTGTACCATTTATTTTCTTGCAGTATTCCATACCTTACGAAGAAGTGAGAAATTTTAGCAAGTTTGACAATAAGTATACTGTCAAAGCTCTACAAGAAATCATACCTCAGGTAATTTAAACTTATGTATTCATCATAGAAACTAGCAATAGGGGGGGGGATGCCATATGCCCTTCACGACCTTAAAATTTAATTAACTATTTTTTTTACGTCAAGATTTTTTTTTTCAAATGAATATTAAAACTTAATCTTAGGCGTGACTTAAGGTTATTAAACACTCTGAGAAAAAAGAATAAAAGTTTTTTTTTTTTTTTTTTTTTTTTTTTAAATCAGAGAGAAACAGCCCCTGAAAACCGTCTGGGAATAAATTTTTAATTATGTGTCTCATTTTATGTTTTTGTACTTCCAATTTAGTTTAACAGTGGTTTCAGGGAAAATACCCTACCCCCGTCTAATAAAATAATAATAGAAAAAATAAAAAGGAACAGTTCAATTCCTCCGTTTTGGAAAATGCTGGTAGAAATTTATTTTTGTATATTAATATTTTTGCATGTTATGTTTTTTTTTTTTTTTTTTTTAATTGATGTATATAAAAATTTTCTTGGACGAGGAGTTTTGGAGAAGAAAAAAAATTCTTAGTTTAGCTTACTTCATGCTTACATTCTCAATTAATGATAATAATAATAGTAATAATAACAATAATAATAATAATAATAATAATAATAATAGTAATAATAATAGTAACACGACTTGGGTTGTGGACTGCAAGCTGATGTGTTAAAAACCTTGTTTCGCATTACCCTAGATATCTTTACCATTTTGATGAAGACACCGGAATTTTATTCTTTATTCTATGAATTTCTCTTCTTTTCTTAGACTCATTAGCAGGTTAAAAGGCTTTTCAGGTTCTGAGAACTATGATTCTGAATATTCGTGCTTAAAAAGTTCAAAAGAATCACGCAACCTAAAATATTAAGTGACAGAGAATTCTCCCATTTGTATATTTTAGCTATTATTCCAGTTTAAGATAGTCAACAAGAAATTGCAATACATTTCCATTAAAATTACTACTAGATGGATTAATTTTATGAGATGTTATTTTGAAATATGTAATTAACAAGTTGTTTTATCAGATGCAGGAGTTACACTAGTCAGTATACGCTATAGACAAAAAAATGTTAAATCTATGAAAACGTTCTGTGCAATTATCTCGCTTAGATTTCAATGTTTTAAAATGACTATTTTTATATCATCTGAGATCTAAGACTTTTTCTGTAGTTTATCAAAATTTTCCGAATTTTTCTGGTATGATTTTCGGATTGTTGTAAAGGATACAATGCTTTTAGATCGAGAGGCGGCTGCACAAACCACCACCTCATCGAGTTGACAGCTGAAATTCCAGGATTGGTTAAAACTCGGGTTACATATTAAAGTGCAACTGATTTGCCAAGTCATATCTTGGTGGAAAATATCTGCAAACCCGATTTTAGCGGTTTTGGTAGCTTTAAAATTTGTGTTTTTCTGCTCCCAGCCCTTTATGTTTCCATACCTTTGCGTGAAGAAAAACACAATGATAAACCTACCGATCAACCACTAAAATCGAGTCTGCAGGTTGTTTCCACCAAGATATGTCATGGCAGACCAGTTGCATTTTAATATGCTAATCGAGTTCTGTCTAATCTTGGAAATTGAGCCACCAACTCGATGAGGTGATGGTCTGTGCAATCGCCCCCCGGTTTTTTTCGAAATTGGAAAAATCCCACCAGTGGCTGAAAGCTTTCTTGTCAAAGCTGCTAAACAGGAGGTGCTTTTTCAATCTTATGTCTCGCGCTCGTCGGCCGGAGCTTTGGGAGTTTTCCGTGATTTTCTTCACAGTCTTCACAGTCAGTTTCACATCACTTAAGTATAAGGGTTTCCCTTAGAGATAGCTCACGGACTGCAATAAGACTCTCGATCTATATCTCTCGAGGAGAGAACTGGCCGTAACAAACACCACCATCACCATCGAAGTTGAACATATCTTCAAAATAAAACTGCAACCAAAAATTAGAAAAATACAAAGCTATCACATTAATTTCCTACCTTAGACATCCTGTGCAAAGATAATCATTAAAATTATTAAAATGCACGCGAGAAATTTGTAACTGGTTTAACATTAGCTTAACATTAAACTTAAACACTGGAAAATGACTAACAAGCAAGGTTTCCCTGTCTGTTTTTATGTATACACGTGATATAGTTTTACGTCATGCGATATTTAAGTGCCTCAATAATAAGTTATTGAATCACACATAAAGTTCATCTATTAATCATTTACTGAAAAGTTATTAGCAAAGAAGGCTTCAAAGCCTATAATTCAGCACAAAATTGAAATGTTTCTTTTTAAATATAAACATTAAATGTTTTTCAATCAATAACTATTTCTTTTTCATACTTATGACTATCCAAATTTTGAATTCCAAATTTAAATTTTGAGATAAACTTTGAGTACTTATTTTAGAATAAATATCTATAAAACAATTATTTGAGCTGCATGAAACTTTGTATTTATTTCATGAATTGTGGAAACTATTATAAATTCTGTAAACTGCTTATTTAAAATTTACATTCATTTTATTGTAGAAAAAGAGGCAGCTTCCTAATCTTACATTTATCAGTTGGTCGTTCGGTCCGGACAGATCTCGTTAGCCGATTATTAATCAATTGGTATCGGTTTAGTTCTTCGACGATTATTTGTAGCTGGATGAGTAAGGGGATTAATAATATTTCTTTTAAGAATTTTCTATACACAGAGTGTTTTCAAATATACTGAACGGTTTTGAAATTCAATCAGAGGAAATGGTATCAATTACTGAAGTTATTCTTGCAGGGGATTTTTGTGTGATGTTAGGAATTTCTTTGTTAGGCTTACTTATTTCATTTTAAAACGTCACCGATAGATGGCACTGTGCTTTCTTAAACTGTAGTTATGCTCATATTAATCTTGTAATTTCGAGCCGTAAATATCTTTTTCCCGTTTGCCATTTCAAAAACTAAATTTAATGACATGTAAAACTGAATGGATTTTAATCCATTTTTACAGTTTGTACGTTCTAGCAGTTTGGCTCGGCGCAACGCCATCTATCGGTTATATTTGAAACAAAAAAAGGGGAACGTAATAAAAAAATCCCTGACATCACACATTATTCTCCTGCTAAAAGAACTTCAATATAGCTAGCTGCTATTGAACTTTAAAGACTTGAGTCTGTTTTAGGGTATCCTTCTATACATATAAATTAGAATATCAATTTTTGAAACAAAAAATTTTAAAGATATCAAACTTCTGCTTTTATCAATATTTTTTTTATTATTATCTTTAATTTATATTTAGATTCCATGGTTCAAGTACATCAGTGGTTTCCTAATGAGTGAAATTCATGCCGAAGAAACTTTGAACGTTCTAGTTCCCGAATATTTAAAAAAGACTGTTGACTTATTAGCAAGGACTGAGAAGCGGTAAGCAGAGAGAGTACATTCCTTAGAAAATGCAACTTTTTAAAATATTTTGAAGTAAAGATGTTTTAGTATATTATATTTATCAATAAAAGCAAAAAATTTTCTCTTTCGTTACTTGAAATTCCCGTTTCTGAAAATGCTTATTCAATCTAATCTAAATTACAATGTAGTGAGCTGGAGTATATTTGATTCCCAAGTGCAAAAAAATATCTGTTGTATAATCTCAATGTTTTATGGCTTTTAACAACGTGGGATTTAATAATGTCCCCTATTGGTGAAATTTTAAGAACTAGTATATGTATGATTGAAACAAATCCCTCTTTTTGTCAAGTTTTATCATGCAAATCAGACTTTCATACGATATTTCTTAACGATTTTTACTTTCCTCTATCTCTACAAGAAAAGATTATTGAATCGTGAAAATTTTCGAATTCCAGTTTTCGACAGATTTAGTAGTTTTAGGGGTCAGAGATTTAAAAAAAAAAAAAAAAAAAAAAAAAAAAAAAAAAAAAAACATGCTTTTACAAAATATCTGTCTGTTAGTCTGTCTGTATGCGACACAAATTTTGTGAGCGCTCTATCTCAAGAATTTAATACGCAGAAGTTAATTAAACTTTAGATTCAGTTAGATACTGATTAGTTTTTGGTGTAAATAGCTCAATAGATGACGCTGCCATGTTGCATTTTTCATGATTTCTACAAAAGCTATATCTCAAGAACTAATCCACGGATTTACATAAAACTTCAGATTCAGTTAGTACTTGCTATAATTTGGCGCAAATTAGGGTTTGGTGTAAATCGCTCAACAGGTGGCGCTGCTATGCTGCATTTTTCACGATTTCTGTAGTAGCTCTATCTTAAGAGATATTGCACGGATTTTCACAAAACTTCAGATTCATTTAGTCCCTGATATAAATTGGTGCCCATTACCTTTTGGTGTAAGTTGCCCAATAGGTGGCGCTGATATGTTGCATTATTCAAGATTTACACAATTGCTATATCTCAAGAACTAATGCGCATACAGTTGAACTTCTCTTTAACGAAATTTCCATTAAACGAAGTCTTCTACTTAACGAAATTTTCTACTGAACCTTGACTTTGAACACATTAACATGTAAATTAATCTCCCTATTGCGAAAAATATATTCTATATAACGAAGTTTATTCCACTTTCGTGCGTGTACAACATTGAAACGGAGAGGTTGCTGTTGCGATGGATGGATGAATTTATTTCAGCGTATTGTATGGAAATGAAATTTATTTATTTATTTAATCATTTCCATTCAAAAGAAGAAATGCTAAAAACCTTCGGTACAATAAGAAGGTGATTCCAGATTCACGAAAATTTACAGATGAACTGTTAGGATACTTACAAAAGTGCAAAAAATTTTATGAACAGTATTAAAAAAAAAAACTGTACACAATAATGTTACAGACTTTTTTAAAGCTAAGGATTTGAAATACTGAGAAAAAAGAGAAAAGGTACACAACGCTTTAGTTATTGTCTACTCCTCTTTATTATTGCATTTTTTAGGCATCATTCTAATTAAATTTTTCTCATATATCTAGATTGAATTAAAAAAAGTTACTGTCCGAATTAAAATACATGTTTCCAATATTTCCATGTTATGTGTAATTTTCATTTCGTGCATGTTTATTTTATTCTACAAATTTCATGAATTTGGGTTGATTTCTATTTAACGAATTTTCTTCATAACGAAGAGTTTAAGTGTAACGATGAGACTTCGTTAAATGGAAGTTTCACTATATTTTCATCAAACTTCATATTATGTTACACTTTCACATAAATCCTTCCTCACATCAATCCTTTAGAAGCCTCATGACGGAGATATAGATTTTCGTTTAACTTTGGCACTGTGATTGCGAATTTTGAAGTATTAACGTGCATCAGATGGAAAAATGTTTCGGGATTCGCACATCCGACTTGTTTAAGGGGTCTTGTACCTTTTAAACGCGTCGAAAATTAACGAAAAACTTCAACGTTTGAACTAGTCTATCTTCAAAACCTTTTTATGTATAAACATGAATGTTTGGATAGTCATTAAACAGATTGTGCTTTGTGATATTCTACCATTAGCAATTTATTAGTCTATGACGTAGAAGAGGGGTGATTCAGTTAAGTGATTGGTTCGTAAAAGTGCATAAGAAAAACTCCAACCAAGCAAATACAGGAACTAGAAAACTTTATTTTAACATTTTTAACACAATAATAAAAGGTAATTCACTTAGAACTATTAAATGGGGGAGAGAGGAAATACGAGGTACGCCTAAGCGTACGCTCAGATCACAAGGTCTTTTACGTCCTCACATGGTGAGAGCAGAAGTTAAAGTGTCCGATTTCATAAGAAACATATGAGACTTGGCGCAACAACATCGCTAAATTTTCAGCATTAGAATTAGTGTACCGAAAGCAGACAAAGAGTCATATTTACACACTAAAATGATTAGCCCAGAATCTAGCATCCCAACAAAAAACAATAAAATCGCGTGATTCAGAAAGGTTGCCAGGAAAAAGGTTCTACATATGTATATATCCCTGACGCCATAAAGCCGGCTATAAATTAACAAAACAAATGAATAAGTTAAATGATTGCTACTTAAAATTGCTAAATACTGAGAAAGAATTAGCCTTTTACAAAATTTGTGTATTATTGAAGTCAAAATAGCTCTTTTTTTTTTACTCCATAAGTCATTGCGCGCATGATATCTTGAGAAAGTATTTATGGATTGTCATGCAATTTGATAAAGTTATTGAACAAATATGTGTGTTTAAAATGAACTACTTTTAAGTATTTACAATGGTAATATTTTTAATAATGATTATTTTTATTCCTTAAAAATAAAAATATATATATATATTTTTTTTTTTTTTTTTTTTTTTACAAAATTATTTTTTTAAATATAGTTAATGAAATAATTTTGGCCAAAGAGTAGTTCATTTTAAACACGCATATATGTTTAGTATCTTTACCAAATTTCATGACAATCCATAAATACTTTTTCAAGATATCATGCGCGCAATGACTTATGGAATTAAAAAAAAGAGCTATTTTGATTTCAACAATACGCAAATTCTGTAAAAGGCTAATACATTTCTAATGACAGCATATTACAAAGCACAATCTGTTTAATCAATATCCAAAATTTCATGCTTTTACACAAAAAGGTTTTGAAGGTAGACTAATTCAAACTTTGATTTTTTTCTTTAAATTTCGTCGCGTTTAAAAAGTACAAAACCCTTTAAATGTGAATTGACTTATGTTGCACCTGATACCTACCATCTACTTACATATCCTTTGCCACGAGAATGATTCAAAAGGGATAAAAATTCTATGAATCTGTGGTGAAATTTAAAGTAAAATTAAAAAGGTTAGCAAAACGAAAAGGATTTTGTTATTGTATTTGTGAATTCCTAAAATATTAACTAGTTGGAACGTAAAATTTGTATCTTATATGAAACACAATCAAAATCCCTTTATTAACAAAATGTGTGCGTACTTTTTTTCCTACAGAAGCAAAATTTACGAAATTTAAAACATGAGAACGAAATGCCAAATAATACCAGTTTTTTTAATTATAACGTTTTCCTGGTGCTAATCAGAAAACGAAAAACAAGTAACAAATCAAAAAGGTAGAAGTGTGATAAAACAATTATATATATATATAAAAGTAAGTCAGGGACAATATCGCATAATACGAAAATTGCAGTCAATAAAATGTCTATTAAGTGTTAGATAATGCAATTTTCTTCTTTACATTCTACAAAAAAATTCTTAGAAGTATTTTCAAGAGATATTATATTCAAAATGACACAAAAATAAAGCAATCAAAAGACTTAAACTTTCAGATTGACATTTTCTGGCATGTCACACTGTGATGTGTGAAAAGTAACAGACTTTCTGCTATACTGTACAAATATCCTTTTCTAGTTTTTTTAATTTCTAATTATTAATTATACCTTATATAACACATATACGGGGAACGTAATAAGTTCTGTATTTTAGAAATAATTTTCCATAATTAAAATATGATTGTCACGGAAAAACAATGTCAGTTTCCTGGCCTGCTCGTTTTAGTTCTTTATGAGGTATAAAGATGGCGCTGCAGAACAATTCTTCTTGTTCTTGACATTGTTCGAGTTAGAAGTAGTAAAATCAATGCAACCAGCAAGATCTTTTAGATATTTCTTTGAAAATAATGTGTTTAAATGCTTTGTAAAAATTGAGTAGACTTTTATTATGTCATTTTCCTGACTTCAATAATTTACAAATAAAACTGAACATTACATTGAATTTGAGGTACTATAGAGGGCACATGTTCATTTAAACGAAAATAAAATGTTAGATCTAAAAATAAAAAAAAGCAAAAGTGTGAAAAATGTTTTAGAATGAAATTGTCATTATTCTGGCATACATATGGCAAGAAAATGACATATAATTATAATTACATAAAAATGAACTAAAGCTCATCAAACTTTAACAATGTTACGTGTAAATTCCTTTATTCAGCTGCTCAAAACATTTTTAAAAGAATCAGAAGCTTTGAACCGATTTCAATTTTCAAAAAAATTTGTTTTCAAAATCTCACATTTCGTGATATTTACCCGTTATTTCCAATATGCACCCTATGCTTTACCTTCCCAAATTTTACGATAAATGCAGATGTTAACGAAGATGATAGGCAGGCTTAGATCAGTAAAAAAATGTTTCTATTTATAACTGACTAGCAAACCCCGCGGCTTTGCTCGCGTAATATTTGAAATATTGTGATAATATATAATATATAGTGTAGATAAATATAGTGATATTTATATGTCTAATTTTTATTAAAAGGTACTAACTAAATTTTTATTTTATTAAAAGGTAATATTTTATGTTATTAAAAGGTACTTATTACTTTCAGGAATAATTCAAAAAATTACTATTTAAAACACAGTTTGATTAAACATCATTATTACACTGCATAAAGCAGAAATGAGACTTAAATTAATAAAACGAAATAAAACCAAATAAATGGTAATTTAGAAAATATTTTCAAAATTTTATGCTCAAATAATACGCTCATTTCAGTATTCATTTGAAGTTTTGAATTTTTTTTGAAGCCATCTTCTTACATCTTAAAATTAACTATCATGTCAAATTCCAAGTCCTGCCACCTCTCTCAACATAAAGGGCTATATTGAAATAGGAAATTTCACCATTAATTTGCCATCATTAATTTTGAAATCGGTTTGTTATTTCCTAATATTCCACAGAAACGTAATTTAGAAAGCTTTTGAAGGCATTTTTTAGAACGTTTATTGTTCCTGTGAACCCCAGGTGGAAGAATCATCGGCATAAAATACAGCCTGTGTAGGACCAGAGACTGTTACCATTGATTCACAACTATTACTTTTATAATCGGTTTATATTCCCTGAAATTGCATAGAAATCGTAATTTAGGACTTTTATAGAATGCTTTTCACACCTACCCTTCGCTTCACCCTTTTTAATTCGAATTTATTTCCGACAGTCCTTCGAGGGCATTTATATTTTATAAGTAACTACCGTGCCATATTTAAAGTTTCTAGCATTTTCAGTATCACAGAAATCGCAATTTAGAAAGTTTTTAGCTCCTGCAACTCCCTGGTGGTAGTGGCACAGACATAAAATATAGCTTATGTTTGAGCAGGTTCTATCACCAACAATTTGTCATCATTATTTTTTTAATCGGTTTGGTATTTGATAAGATTGAATAAAAATTGTAATTTATACCGCTTTTTGCTCACTTCATCTTTTTAAATTTGGAATTTTCTTTCAACTGTTCTGAGAAGCAGTTGCATCTTGTAAGTAAATACCATGCCACACTTGAAAGTGTTAGACCCCTCAGTTGTGCAAAAAAACGCAAATTAGAAAATGTTTTGCTTCTGCAACCCTCAGATGGTAGCGACAGCAACATAAAATATAACCTATGTTATAGCAGGGACTATCACCATTGATTTGCATTCATTACTTTTGAAATAGCTTTGGTATTTCCTGAGATTGAGTAGAAATCGCAATTTAGAACATTTTTAGAACGCTTTTCGCGCATTTTCAACCTTTTTTAAATTTCTAATTTTTTCGAAACTATTCTTAAAGATAATTTATATCTAATAAATATGTATCTTGCCTAATTTTAAGTTGCTAGCCCCTACCTATCACAAAAATCGAAATTTAGAACGCTTTTATGTTCCTGCAACGTATAGGTGTTAGTGATACCGGCATAAAATAGCATCTATGTTAGAGCAGAGGCTATCAGCATCAATTTCTTACCATTACTTTTTAAATCAGTTTGATTCTTCCTGAGATATTGCTGACAAATCGGCATTTAGAAAGTAATTAGAACGCTTTTCGCGCATTTTGCTCCTGCATATCCTCTGGGGTAGTGGAAACAGATATAAAATATAGTCTATCTTGGAGCAAGATCTGCCACTATCATTTTTACACCATTATATTTGAAATCGGTTCAGTACTTCCTGAGATTGCATAGAAATCGCAATTTAGAACGTTTTTTACAACGCTTTTTGAGCATTTTGTCCCCTTTTAAATTTCGTTTTTTTAGGAAATGTCCTTAGAGATCATTGATATCTTATAACTACCATTCCAAATTTCACGATTCTAGGCCCTTCCGTAACGCAAAAACCACAATTTAGAACGTTTTTCTCCTGCACCCCCTTTGGGGTAGTGGCACCGACATAAAACATAGCCTATGTTGGAGCAAGGGTTGTCGCCATCATTTTGACGCCTTTATTTTTTAAATCGGTTAGGTATTTCCTGAGATTGTGTGGAAACCACCATGTAGAACGTTTTTTAGAACACTTTTCGCGCATTTTCACCCCTTATAAATTTCGAATTGTTTAAGAATTGTTCTTAGAAATCCTTTATATCTAATAAGTAGCTAATATTTCAAATTTCATATTTCTAGGCCCTTCAGTAACGCAAAAATCGCATTTTTAGAACGTTTTTTGCTCCTGCACCCCCTTTGGGGTAGTGGCACCGACATAAAATATAGCCTATGTTAGAGCAAGGGTTGTCACCGTCATTTTGACACCATTATTTTTTAAATCGGTTTGGTACTTCTTGAGATTGAGTAGAAACCACCATTTAGAACGTTTTTTAGAACGCTTTTCGTGCATTTTCACCCCTTTTAAATTTCGAATTGTTTAAGAATTGTTCTTAGAAATCCTTTACATCTAATAAGTTGCTAATATTTTAAATTTCATATTTCTAGGCCCTTCAGTAACACATAAATCGCATTTTTAGAACGTTTTTTGCTCCTGCACCCCCTTTGTGGTAGTGGCACCGACATAAAATATAGCCTATCTCGGAGCAAGCGTTGTCACCATTATTTTGACAACAATATTTTTTAAATCGGTTTGGTATTTCCTGAGATTATGTAGAAACTACCATTTAGAACGTTTTTTAGAACGCTTTTCGCGCATTTTCACCCCTTTTAAATTTCGAATTGTTTAAGAACTGATCTGAAACATCATTTATATCTTATAAGTAACTAATATTCCAAATTTCATGTTTCTAGGCCCTTCAGTAACGCAAAAATCGTATTTTTAGAACGTTTTTTGCTCCCGCACCCCCTTTGGGGTAGTGGCACCGGCATAAAATATAGCCTATGTTCTAAGTTGGACTAACACCATCATTTTGATACCATTGCTTTTGAAATCGGTTCGGTAGCTCCAGAGCTTACCTCCTACAAATAAACAAGTTTTACCTCTTTATAATATGAGTATAGATTTAGATATAAAAAGATTTCTTATTGTAAAACCTAAGAATGTGGAGCAATTTGAAAAAAGCAAAAATAGAAGTAAAATAAGAATTCTTGTTTTTGTATTATTAAGTAGCTAAAATTAAAAAAATAGTAAATATATTGCCTTATACTTTACAGAAACCGTGTTTTCATTAGTGACGCATCGGAAATTCATTTTCAGCCTTAAATAGGAAAAACATGCCTATAGAAGAAAAAAAAAACACACACACGCAGTCCGTAGTGCATATTTTAAATTCATGTTATAGTTTTTCGACGATTCCAATAATGTTGATGACAATAATGCACTTCATAAGAACAATAATGTTCACAATTTTTTATAATTATCAATCTGTATAAATGTAAAAATGAAATATAAGAAATGTAAGTAAGTTTAAAATAAGTTGATGAAAGTTGAAGTTGTATTGCATCAGATTACTAAACATTTTGGAAAAAAAAATATATTATCTTCCGATTTATCAAATCTGCCACCCATGATGTTTATGTTTCACTGCCACCAGCAGTTAGCCATAGTTTCGTAATTTTCCTTTACGGTCATTCCATGATCCAAAGGTGCTGATAGTAGTTTGTTGCCAATATGCAAAAGAACTGCTCTCAGGCTAACTTCGGAGGATTTTACCAAAAGTCTCCATTCATTGGAATCATACTGAATACCCAACTTTGTCATTAAACCATTTACATCTGTACACGCACACATTATTCCTTCTGTTGTATAAGGTGAGGCGATCTCTCGTGTGATTCTGGAATATACTCTTCCATAGGTTGTGCAGATTTTGACTCACTGCCTGGAAAATTATCTAACAGTGCAATTTGTATCGAAATCCATACTGCAGAATCTTCTAAAAAGGCTAATTTTTCAAATCGGGTTTGTCTGATTATATAATTAACCCGGGAATACTCGCGCATATACAGGATATGTACGATTTATACTTTGCCACCAATCAATTCAAACAGAAATCGTCATTTTACTTAATCGTTGACATTGCTCAAAAATTCTGCGCTAAAATAATTTGAAGATTACTTTTCGGAAATTAGTGGTGAGAAGTGTAATAACCGTGCCCAATCTGGGTATGTCATACTCGACGCGTGTAATCTTGGGTTAAACAAAATTCTACATAATTCTATGTCTGAGCAACGTAGAACGATATGTTATATACTAAAATTTTTTCCTGAAAAATTATCTGACTAACATTTTAAGTCTCATCAAAATGCATTTTGTAGAACAATACCAAGTTATATGCAGCTGAAACGAAATTAACATTTGCATTTTATATATATAGTAGTAGAAGCAGATAGATAATAAGAATAATGGTACGTAAAATTTATAAAACTGCAAGTTATTTCTCGTTGCATCTGATGAGTAATTTTAAAAACATTTCAGTCAGCGAGTATTGAGATTTACGGTCATGATTATAATAACTGTATTTCATTTTACACCAAAATATTCTCGTTAAAATAAGCCAATTTGCTACGAATTCCGATCACAGATTTTCATCATCTCTTTTTTTAAATTATAAAGAAAGGGTATTTTACCGTCTCTGTGCCAGCTTGAAGCTATAGACCAGTTAATTTATTGTGTATTATCCGTGCCCATGATACATATAACAGTCTCTATTCTGCAGTCTAAAAGTTCAGTATTTTTCCATTATACCAACACCATTGTCGCCAAGCTTAATAGTTGGGACCAAAAAAAGCATTTGAAAAAAGTAACATTGTTGACGCGAAAGTAATCATTTAGAAAATATAATATTTCAAAATTACAGAGTTTTGAGAACTATTTTATTAAATCAATTCAAATATACTGAAAATAAAAGTATAAATAAATATTATACAATAAAATATTTAAAAAAAAATTAAATTACACACATGGAATTGTAAGGTTCTCTTAGCATTGCAAGAACATTTCCATTTTTTGAATCGGCGAAAAATGAAGTTATTACTTAATTTAGATAAATGGCGTCTTTAAGTTAAATAAATTGTATAAATATTGAATAAAAAAATGCTTGCGTATATGAAATGAAACCGTGAATAAGATGTCAATATGTTGCCAAGTCTCCTTATCAGCCAAGGGGTTTAGGTACGCTTTAAAAACACAGAATTAAAATAAACCTTTTTTTAAAGTTAACAAGTCGCAATCCGTCGAATTCGACGAATGAAAATGTTTAAAAGAACCTATTGACTGAATTTATAAAAAAAATTACAAAAATAATTACAATTAATCAATCTTATATACTGTCTGGCCTAACTCGTAAAACAAATGTTATTTTTAACTTAAGTTTATCCTCAACTTTTCAAATTATTGAAAAATTGAACTTTATTACTATATGTAATCAGTAACATGCAATTAAGATAAGAAACTTTGAATTTATTAATTGAGGCTTGGATCTTTAGTATTATGAATAAAAAATCAGCGAAAATTGCTCCACTATGACGCATTTATTATTTTTGTTTTCGACTAAATCTAAAAATAATGTCGTTGTCACCGTCGCAAAATTTATATGCTTTCTTTTCATATTCTTATTCACTATTTAAAAAATATTTTAATGTGTGATATTAATAATAAATATATTTTCAATCTTGATGCCACGGTTGCGAGTTACAATTTTGCATGCAATCATTCGCATTCTTTATTCCAGGTTCTAATCTGAGCCCCGGTGGAATCCAGAAATTTATTTTTAGACGCATTCGTAGTAACATATTTACTTTTACCAAAGAAAATACTCATTTCATTTTTACTGTTATGTCATTTTCACTCACTGAAGTTAACTAAGATTAGCTTCTCAATCGCAGTATCAGCAGAATAATAAAAAAAATATATTGAAATATAACAGCTTTATGACTAAAAGTGTGTTATTTTAAATCGTGACATCATTTTCTGTTCAAAAGTTTTAAAAAAGTTATTTTTAATAGTAATACGAAAAGGGCATCCGTAATGATGTGGTAATTCCCATTATTTTAAAATTAATATGTAAAAATGGAATTATTTTTAAAAAATAGCGAGTGCGGGTACATTTACAAATAAAGAGATTTCAATTAAAAAAAGTAATTATCAAAATCGGTTTTGTAGAAATCTCAGGCCAGATGACTAAAAAAACAGCCTTATCTTTTAAATATATAGATTATAATTAAATGTAAATGACGTAATTTTCAGAAATATTTTCATTTGTGCATACCAAGGATATTTAAATAGATAGCAGACATTCAGTCTATTTAAATGCAGGAATAAAGGTAGGTGCGGTGCTAACGAAAAAGACGGACTACCGTGCTTTTCCCGATTTAGAGTAGTCACGTGACGCTGGCGGTCTCAGCTGAGCTGAGCAAACCAATTGACAAAACAGGTGGCTTTAGATTACTATCATATCCAAATCACTCTTTAAATTGATAGAAATCATAACTTTACAGTACTATGAAAACATTAAAACGTCGTTTTTTATAAAACAAAGATAAAAAATAAACCTGCATAATTTATGCGATTTCTTTTAGTTTTAATTCTCTTCTATCAAAAGAAAATACTAATGATATAAAAAAATGGTGGAACCAGAGAGAAAAGTAAAGCTCGATCTAAAAAAGTTACAATAAAAAATTGTCAAATAGCTTCAGTTTAAAAAAGTAAGTAGTGCGTAGAAAAGTAGTGGAATCAAATTATCTGTAAAGCTCATGAAATTACCCAAATTTTTGTTGATAGCTGAAAATGTGGACTGAGCTTTACTGGTGCCTTAAAATCAATCAGGGAAGTAAAGGCATTTTTAACTCATTCTGAATTCCAATCATTCATAACCAGTTTAAAAATTTGGGCTCATAAGAATAGGTTAGAGGTTGATTTAGAAATGAGCGAGAACATGAGAGGTATCGAGAACATGAGAGATCGTTCAGTACGAAGTATAGACCAAATTTCATTCCAGGGGTCACTGATAAGCCTGGAAGATCAAAGTCCAAAATAAGCACAAAAACCTAAGCATGCACGATTCAACCATATGCTAACTACTTGTCTGGCTTAAGTCCATTGACATAAGAATCCCTTTTCACAGTAATTACATGAAATAAAAATTATTAAGCTATATGTGTTATGTCAGAAATGTTAATAACAACAATTCCTCAACAACTTGACTATATTAATCTTATACTTAAAATATTACTTCATGGTTTACATTCTTTCATCTTTGTGGAGTTTAGCTAGACTTTATGCAATCATGTCCACAATTCTGGGCCTGACAGATTTTTTTTGTTCATAACTACACATTCTGTTTACCATACCCAGTACTCATTTTGAGTGGATAATATGATTTTGAATATAAGGCACCAGTAAAGCTCAGTCCACATTTTCAGCTATCAACAAAAATTTGGGTAATTTCATGAGCTTTACAGATAATTTTATTCCACTACTTTTCTAAGCACTACTTACTTTTTTAAACTGAAGCTATTTGACAATTTTTTACTGTAACTTTTTTAGATCGAGCTTTACTTTTCTCTCTGGTTCCACCAGTTTTTTATATCATTTCATATCTTTTTCAGATCCTTTCAGCACTTAATCAACCAACTTCAACTAACCAAACAACCGCCCCAATTAACCAACCAATGATCCCAATTAACCGGCCCAACCAATTGTCCCAATCAAAAACTAACAGAAACATTGGTTCACCAGTGTATTTCAAGAGCTCTGATGGCCTCATACTTATTGCTAAACCCCATATTGGGATATTGACCTATATTTTACTCAAGACTGACCGCCAGACTAGTCCTTAGACTAAGTTTTATACATAGTGTGATCTCTTGAATTTTTCTGCTATGTACCTACGCTCCTCTGATTTAAGGGACTATGCAGTATCCTAGGCCAACCCCTCAAACACACAAAAAGCTAGGGTAAGAAATAGTCATAAGAAATGAATTAAAACTATAAAAAGGGAAAATTTTTGTCTTTGGAACTTAATGGGAATTTAAAATTAAAAAAAGTCTGAAAACGACTGAATGCAGAAACATGATCAAAAGTGATTGAAAATATTATACAATACACCGGTAAATAACATCAGAAATATTACTAATATTGGATATTTATAATAATATTTCGGAGTTCAAACTAAAATATCACGATAATGACTAACATATTTACATCTAACTGTAACCATAGATAAAAAAATC
This sequence comes from Maratus speciosus, assembly GCA_963932465.1. NCBI lineage: Eukaryota > Metazoa > Arthropoda > Arachnida > Araneae > Salticidae > Maratus > Maratus speciosus. The sequence goes on from CAWVRF010001061.1 coordinate 296,683, forward strand.
GGGAAAATTGGAAAGTAGGTGTCCTTTGTAAAGTATGCATTAATTAAAGAGATAAATTACGTAAACGAGTCTATTGACAATTGGTGTATTTGGTACGGATAAATTATATAATTGAGCCTACAGACATTTGGCGCATTTTACCGGTTGTCGTATAGGGCATAATTAACTTACCCGTAACCGCAGGCACCTATTTTTGTAACGTTAACACACTCGTGGGGTAAATCTCACCTCACTTTGTCTCCCATTATATTTTTGCTAAATGCTCTTTAAAACTTCTACTACACTACATTGTAAAATGCATCAGTACTACTTCTTTTTAGGGAAAAATCAAGCGTTTCATATTTATTTTCCGCTTTTATAACAGTTTCTGTAAAAATGGCGGTTTTTTTTCCTTAGAAAATATGCAACGATTTGTTTTACCTCTTAAAATATGAATTATTTTATAAAATTTACAGTAATTACATTTAATACACTTTCAGCAACATATGAAGGCAGCTTTTATTTCTCTCTTTCAGTAAAATTATTTTAGTGCGTGTAATCCCGTAACGAATGAACATATCGAAATGTAACGTTTGTACACGGGCGGGATTATTTAATCCCAAAAGCCATATTTCTACTTTTCTAGCCAACAAACTAAAGACATTCCTTCATACAACCTTTCTCAACCTTGGCTTTGAAAGGTACAAGGAAGGTCAGAAGTGTTTCCTGACGTAATTTTGATGTTTTTTCACCTGCATAACCCCTTCTCCCGCAGGTAAACGCAACGTCTCCCGCCAGTTGGACCGTCCGCATACATACTACACCATAAAATGGAAGAGCATATAGAAAAATTAGCTTTTCTAAAATGACGAATTTTTGAAGTTTTTTCACCTGCACAACCCTTTCTCCCGCAGGTAAACGCAACGTGTCCCGAAAGCCAGACAGTCTGCATACGTACTACACCATAAAATAGAAGAGCATGTAAGTAAGTAAGTAAAGCACCCACCCTGGGAACCCGCTTTTGTCCTATGGTTAGGTGTAACCCCCAAGCCCAGGACAGGGAAAAGTTTTACTACCTGCAGAACCCCTTCAATATTTTTTTTTTTTTTTTTTTTTTTTTTTTTTACAGTTTAGGAGAAATAACAATGTTAGTTATATGACAATTATTGACAGTGTGTGCGATAAATATTACATGAGCCTTGCTAAAATGACGTAATTTTGATTTTTTTTTTTCATCTGGAAAACCCCTTCTCCCGCAGGTAAACGTAACGTCTGCCGCCAGCCAGACCGTTCGCATGCATATTACACCATAAAACGGAAGAGCATATTGAAAAATGAGCTTTGCTAAAATCAAATGACGAAAACGTTGCTAGCTCTTAGACCAGGGATTGCGAACCTTTTCACGTCCACGTACCAAATTTCCCCAAAAATATACTTTACGTGATCATGACGTGCCAACAATAAAAAAATTTAATGGATCAAATAATAATGAATCAAAACTACTTAAAATTTTGTTTTCAGCATTAAAAAAATACAGGTGATATTTTATGTTATACTGTAGAAATTTATTTAAAAAATATTATTTCTGTTGTCTCATCTTAAATGCCAAATTATTTATATCAGCTTTTTACTTAGTTATTTTCGATAGAATGCAAGTTTAATTGCACTCACTTGATAAGAGTAGTTAAGATAAGAGTAGTTTTTAGTTAAATTTTTCGTTTTTTTTTTTTTTTTTTTTTTACGAAAAGAATGTCTTGCAGAAAAAATTGTCAAAATAGCAAGCGCCAGAAACTATAGCTTTTAGTGTATGGAATTGAATTCCAAGTTGTTATAATTTTAAAATCAGCATTTTTGCTTATTACACTTTTAATTTTTGTTTAGCGATAATCTTCTAATTCTCAAACTTTTCTGAACCAATATTGAGCTAGATTCGGATAAATTAAGTTATATTTCAATTTCTTCAATCTGTGTGACAATCACAACCAACCGAACTAATCGGAATCAAGTGACACAGACAACATCTATATATTAATTAGTGCATTTTGTGAAATTCTACTATATTTTGATGTAAAACTTAAATCTATGCCGCGCCAAAAATAATCTGCAGCGTGCCACTTATGGCACGCGTGCCATATGTCCGCCGTCAATGTCTTAGATTATTACTTTCGGTCCAACAATATTATTTTTTTTAAACTCGCGAAACTGAATTTCATTTGTCGTAATAATGACGTAATTATACTAAAGTGTTTCGGCTTTTAAAAATAAAAATCATGTTTTCTTTGGCGTGTCAATAGGAGTATACGAATTCCTTGACAATACGCAGGAAAATGCAATAAATACAACCAAATGAACTACCATTTACCGAAAATTTCTTTCGTATGACTTAAAAATAAATCTTTCGTTTTATGTATGATAATAATAAGGATAAATTTCAGAATATCAGGAGTCTCTTTTCAGAATAGAACATCATTGCAAAGTTATGTCAGTTAAACAGAAATTGACGTCATACCTAGCAAACGATTTTTTTTTATTATTATCTTTTCCTAAATTGTTTTTTTTTTAATTTAAACTCCTGTATTAAAATATATTTTTAAACATTAAAATCATTCAAATGAAGATACTGCGTCATTTTAACACGTGTTTAGTTAAAGTTTTTACATATATATAGGAAACACTTTTATTTTCTGATTTGAATGACGTCGATTTGAAAAATGCAAAAATATAAAGAGGAAATCTGATTTTTATTTAAAACAAAATACGCGTGTTATCACTTTTTTTAAATTATTGTGCCGCTTTCTAGGATTTGGCAACAGGAAAGAAAGATTCAAGGAGATATTTCTATATTGTTAAATTATGGAACGCTATGTAAAGTTTAGATGGGTGCCATTCCCTTAATATTGGATATTTTTCGACCCGACCTTCGAAAGGCACATCGCTAAATTAAGACCTTTCCAAAAAGCCATTATTCATCACTGAATGTTTTCTGGTTCGGATTGTAATTGAGTTGTTGTCTTTTCATCATGTTTCAAAACGTAAAAAATGCGGCTGAGCTCTACTATACGGCACGATCGTGCTGTATGATATATGCTTCTTTTATACTAATATCTAAATAATCTTAATACTAATATATGATTTTTTCAGCGACAGAGTTACGTTATCATCTCCAACAAGGAGCAAAGGAGTTTACTACATATTATTGTTTTTTATATATATACAGTACCGGACCTCAAATCCGGACTGGTCGGGACCGCACCCGTTCCGGATTTCGGAATTTTCCGGATTTTAGGTCCTCAACCAAAATAAATAAACAGATGCAGTACATGCCCTTGGTAAAATTTTACATGCCACGGAGCAATCTATACAGCGAATTGCCATGTTAGGCTTAGTGTAAATAAAGCCAAAAATACAAATTACAAAAAGTAATTCAAAATAAAAATAAGTTTAAAAAAAATACTATTACTGCATATTCTTAGAAATATTAAAGCATTTTTTAGAAAATGAAAATGCGTTTTCTCGCGAGTTAGGCCCAGGAATCTATATCGCGGATTGCTGTATGAGGTATAAGTAAACAAACATAAACATAAATTTAAAAAAAAATTAATTTAAAATAAGAATAAGAATTTTTTTTAATCCTGTACATCACATTATTAGGAACATAAAAACATTTTTAAAAATGAAAATACATCGTTGTTTGCGAGAGCCGAATTAAGCTCTTTATTAACCGCCATTTGTCCCTAAGTTTGCTCTTAAACCATAGTAACGAGCTCCCAGCGACACAGTTTCTTTCCTTAAAAATAATTATCTCCGTTGCTAATTGACGAATTTCTTTCAAATTTTCAGCAAGTTACAATAATAGTGAATAAGCTTGTGTAACAAATTTTTATTAAATTATGATAAGTTATTAGAAAGCTAGTGTACCTCTTAAAAAAAAAAAACACTAGATGAAAAGAAAGTAAAGAAAAACGACATATCTATCCGCTGTTTGTTTTGCTTATTCAACATGTTTATTTAACTGCGTGAAGTGGAAAGTCAACATTATCAGAATGAGATCATTAGCTTTCGATGGACAGCTTGTTTTGTTATGGAGAAAGGAACTTTGGGTAGATATTTTTTTCTCTTTGAGTTAAAGAAAAGAATTTTTTAGTACGGTGCTTACAAACAGAATTTTTTCGAAAAATGAAATTTGTTGAACATATTAAATGTGTGTGTGTGTGTGTGTGGGGGGGGGGGGTCATTGTAAAATATTTTTACATATAAATATTATAAATATATTCTACGAACCTTTTTAAAAATAATTCTTTCTTGTGGTTATTTATTTATTCTTTTTACGTTTTCTATATAAATGAATAAAAGGGTTTCTTTTTAAAATAAATTCAAAATGTGTGCACACACTAACTACGATAATTCTGTTAGAAAATTTGGATTAAAACTAATGAATGAATGAAAAACATTGCAATAAAATAAAATTGCTGATTCTAGTTTGGCTCTACACTGTGTTACGTGCGCGCGTAGCGCCATCTATGGACGTTTTTATGAAATATTTATTCGAGATCATCGCGGAATTTCAGTTTCTTTTTTCCATTCCGGATTTTGGGTCGTCCGGATTTTAGGATTCCGGATTTGAGGTCCGGTACTGTATATATATTTGCCTGTCAGCTATTCCGATCAAAGTATAATACCCCCCCCCCCTTATATCGCTCACTCGTATATATCTCACTTTTTTTTTCCTTTTTTGTACCATTCCTCCTCATTCCATCAATAAATATCTTCACGTTAAAAGTACTTATCACACTCTTTTATTTAACTCAAGTTGATTTTTGTATGTAAAGATGGAATTTAGCAACAGATTTTTAATCCACTTCCTGATATGCTAGAATAAAAAAAAATTACCTATGAAGGTGTATTATATGTAAAATTATGTACAATTAGCCACAAGTGATAAAACGATAAATATTCTTTGTAACTCATCCAATTTAGAAACAACGATAGATTATGCAATAGAAACTGCAACAATGCAACATTTTAAAGACTTAAATGTGAAAAATAAATTGTAAAAAAAAAAAAAAAATAAAAATGGAGACTGCAATATTACAAAAATACACTTTTATCAAATAATAGTTTAATATTATTTAATCTACGATTATACGTTGATGTATCAATTTAGAAATTCTAAAAAGATACGTTAATTAATGCTTTATTTTTTTCTTTTCTGTTCCTTTTCTTAAAAAAAACAAACAGAGCAAAAATTCTATATTTTTTAATAAATTCAATTGCTTGAGCTTTCAACAAAGCGTAAAAAAAATCAATGAATTTTTCATAATCGAGTTCGTTGACTACACCAAATTAATGTATTGCAACAGGTATTTTCATAGAGAAAACATGAAATGCAGTAAAAAAAATTCAAGATGACCATTGAATGCTTGGGATCTCAGAGATATATTGAAATTAATAATCGTATAAATCAGATAAAAAGCAATCAATCATAAAAGAAAAATATTTCTTTTAGACATATTATTTACAAATGCACTTTCATTCGTAAATGCTGTAAAGAAATAACTTAATTATAACTCACTGACAGGAACTAACATTTTCCATCGATAGATGGCGGTAGTCATCTGATGATAAAAAGATTGTTCTGCATTTTTCCAATTTTGAAGAGAAGCGGGAGTGAGCGCGCAGAGTGTTGTTTTGGTTGTGAAGGTGACTCGACGTTAGAGTGATGTAGTTAAAAAAGAAAATGTTTCTGATTATAATTTCTGTTTGTGTACGTAATTTTATGTTTGTGAACGTCTATTAAATCAAGAAAACCACACGATGGCCTCTTCATTTATCAAGTGTGCTCATTATTAAAGTATACCATCGTCTCCTACATTACAAACGTAAAAATGGTGGCAGCTCGGTACGATTCCACGGGGAAAAAATGACCAGTGTTCTTAAGTAAAGATGCAACTGGCAAGTAAGCCAGTTCCATAAATTTTGTATTTATTAGTACCTTGAATTCCAATTTGTTATCGATTAAATTTATTTTAATCTGGATTAATTAGATTTATTTGCTTGCGTAAATTAATTCCAAGCTTTAGAAAAAGTGCGGGTTAATTGGGCTTAATTCATGTACTGATATATACTGAATTTATTCCCATCAAATCAAATAAAAAATTGGAATAATATTGAAAATTATTTCATTAAGCTGTTCTCTTTATAAAATATTGTGTTCTTAGGCATTTTATCTTAGAAATATATTAAGATCTGTTCTTAAAGTTGAAATAATAATAAATAAAGTTTATTTATATATTTTGGGGGATAATTATGATGATGGTATTTCTTTTCAATCTAAATGATTTAATATTAAAATGGTATAGTTTCATTCTGTAAAGGAACGAGATTTTGACAAAAAAAAAAGTAAAATTTCTATCTTACTGTTTTGTTATTTGGATCAATGCCAAAATTACAAAGTTTGAAAGAAAAAAGTGTTGGAAGGCAGATGAATTCTGTTTTTTCCCTTAATTTGTTTATTTAGTTATTCTAAAAATAGAATAGATGAGGTTTTCGTTCTTTGATTTCTGATTGAAAAATGAATGTGGATTTGATATTTGTTTGTTATTTTTAAAGAAAAAAAGTTATCGAGTTTAAAACGGAAAAATAAATAATTCTGTTTTGTTTGTTGAGTTTATGTAAAAAAATAAAAACTTGATAAGTATCGAGTAAAAGATAAAAGTGTTATTTTCATTTGGAAAAAGAAATTGAGTTGAATATTTTGTAATTTACTCTTTTCATGTAAAGAAATGAAAATGTTAAGTGGTTTATTTTATTTTTTTTTGCGAGTAATTTGTTATGCTTGCATAAAAGGATTTTAGAATTAAGAAAAATTCTCGTATTTATGTAGTTTGATTGGCCTAATTTTAATTGCGTAATTTAATTATTGTTTTTAAATATTTGTGTTTATTGAATAAAATACAGTTCTGAGTGTTGAGAATGATAATAAAAAAAATTCTTTTATCATCTTAATTGTATTTTTGACACAATTACACATTTACTTATTTAATTAGTTTTAAAAAGTTGTACAGTGTTTAATTTACTAAGAATTTGATAGAGGTGGATTTTATAATTGCTTTATTAATTAAAATTTATTATATCGGCTTAAAAGTTTTGTTGCTAGTTTAAGTAGGAGACTTTTGAGTTCTATTAATTAGAAATTAAGCATTCTGATTTTGTTTCGGTTTATCTAAAATTAAGATGGCCTATTTAGCAAAAGCTAGAAGGGCAGACTTGTTGGAAATTTGTGACGAATTAGAATTGGAAGTTGATCCTTCGAAAAAGATTCCAGATATTAAGAAAATTATTTTAGAAAGCGAAGTTTACGAGGAAGAAGAGGTTAAACTCATGTTAGACCGAGTAATAGAAGATAAGAAAACGAGAGAAGAAGAGAAAAACGTAAGCACGAAGAGAGAGAGAAAGAAGAGAAAGAAAAAGAAGAAAGAATTCGACAAGAAGAAAGGGTGAACTAGAATTAAAAAAATTGGAGCAATTGCTAAGAACTTCTGAATAGAACGATGGGTCAGGAAGAAAGGTTGATATCGGACCAAAGATACAGTTGGCACAAATTGTTCCGAAATTCGACGAAAAATCTGATGATATGGGTCTGTTTTTAATTAATTTTGAGAGAAGAGCAGAGTTGGCTAAAGTTTCGAAGAGTGAATGGGTTGCATACTTGTTAGCTGTTTTGCCCACAGAGGTTACAAACATGTTAGCCAGGGAATCACCTGAAGATGCGATTAACTACGATTTCGTTAAAAATCTTATATTAGAAAGATGTAAGTTGAATAGCGAGAAACTGAAACAATGTTTTTATCGGCATCATAAAACGCCAGACAAATCTTGGAGGAATTATGCGCAGGAACTCACTAGTTATTTTACAGCCTGGATTAAAGAATCAGGTGTTGAAAAGTTTGATCAACTTAAAGATCTAATTATTACAGAACAGTTAAAGTTTCGAGTGCCTGCGGAAACAAAAGAACATTTTCTAGACAATTGGTTAAATTTTGTGACGCCTTTTGATTCGGCAAAAAAATTGGATGACTATGAAAGTATCAAAGAAAGTTTTAAAAAGAAAGAACTTCCAAAAAAGACCATGTCTAATTTTCGACCCCAGTTTAAAAATTCAAATAACTTTGACTACAAGAAAGAAAATAAGGATAATAAGCCTAAATTGCCAATTAAATCAGAATCATTAACTGGGAATCATAGAGAAAGAGAATTTGATAAGAGGAGAACGTTATATTGTTTCGAATGTGGATCAAGCACTCATCTTCGTCCTCAATGTGATAAACTTAAGAAATCCCCAGAAATCATTTTTCATGTTAAGGTTGGAGTTGGGCAAGATTCTTCAATAACGCCTTATCTTAGTGTGGGGAAAGTAAACGGCGTACAAATGGAAATTTTAAGGGATACGGGTGCGACAATAGATTTAATTGCACAAAATCATGTCAAACCGCATATGTATCTGAACGAAAAAGTGTGGGTTCGGGTGCCCTTACACGATGGTCTATTCTGTTTACCTCTTGCAGAGATTGAATTAGACTGTGAAATGGGACATGTGATAACTAAAGCTGCTGTCTCTAGAGACTCTGTAGATTTAGGAAGATATTTGTTAGGAAATAAAACAGCCGCTTTATTTGAACATTGTAAAGAGGAAAAGGCAGTGGAAGAGCATATGATTAATGCTGTTCAAACCAGAGCTCAGAAGAAAATTCTGGAAGCAGAGAAGGTTTCTCATGAAGAACCTGAAATGCGCGAAATTTCTGATGAAACTGTAGAAAAGAATCATAGCAATAATATAGAAAGAGAAAACAAAAAAATGGAAGTGAAAAAAGACACAGATAAATCTGAAGAAGAGAAGTTAGAAAACCAAGAAGACTCAATTTTGCCAGTATGTAAAACTGTCTCAATACAAGAGCTCGTAAAAACTTCTCCTAAGACATTTTCTGAAGAACAAAAGAAGAGCAAAGAGCTAAAACCTCTTATTGAAGAAGCTAAAAGGATAAATACCAAAGATAGCAATTTTTTTTGGAGAAAAATATGCTTTTTTATAGAAGAAAAGATAGGAATGGTACTGAAAGAAAATTATTAGTTGTCCCGGAAAATTTTCGTGAGCAGTTAAAAAATTTTTGTCATGAAACTGTTGCAACTCATTTGGGGGTAGCTAAAACTAAAGATGCTTTGTCCACTTCACCGGCTGCCCCGAGATAACTCGGGGGTAAAAGCACTGTTTCCCCATACCCTTCGCCGGTGAAGTGGTTAAGACTTTTTATTGGCCAAATTGCTTTAAAGATATCGAAGATTATGTAAGAACCTGTGACTACTGTCAACGAGTTGGAAAGCCTCAGGACAAAAAGAAAGCACCTTTACAGATTGTTCCAGTTAGTTCAGAAATATTTGCAAAGCTAAATGTTGATGCTTGTGGACCTTTACCTGTCATTATACTAGGCAACAAATACATAATAACTGTAATTTGTTTAGCTTCGAAATATCCTGACGCGGTTCCTACACCTAATTTGTATTCTACGACGATTATTGATGCTTTATTGCAAATTTTCAGTAGGCTTGGATTTCCTCGTATACTACAAACTGACCAAGGAAAGTCATTCATGAGTGTACTTACATCGGAATTCTTAGTGAAATTTTGAGTTAGAGTTGTGCGAAGTTCGGTTTATTATCCACAAAGTAATCCAGTTGAAAGAATGCACAGGACTTTGAAACGGATACTTAGAATACTTTGTTTAGAATCTGGAGATGACTGGGAGAAAGTAATGCCACCTGCCCTTTTTGCATTAAGAACTGTAACTCACAATAGCACTCGGCTCAGTCCAGCAGAATTAGTCCATGGCCAGAACTTAAGAACTCCAATGATGCTACTCTATGAAAAATTGACTGAGCAAGAGATAGAAGAAGATAGTGTGATATCCTATGTATTTAACTTAATGAACAGAATGAAGAAATGCCAAGAGCTCGCTGCAGAAAATATGAAAAAAGAGAAACAAAACCAAAAATATTGGTATGATATAAAAGCCAGAAAACAAGAGTTTAAAGAGGGAGATCAAGTTTTAATTGTGGCCCCGTCCAAACCAAATAAACTGTCAGTTAGTTGGATAGGACCTGGAGAAGTAATGAAGGGATTGTTAGAAACTAAGTTATCTACGATCCAGAGAGAAAGAAGTTCCAAGTGTATCACGTAAATATGTTAAAGCCCTACCATCAAAGAAAAATAGAAAGTATAAATTTACTGACTATAAAAACAACCTCTAACGATGAAGAAGAGGATGAAATTCCTAAATTGGATGAGGAAAATAATGACAATGCGTTGTTAGAAGTATTGCAAGAAATCAAAAAAAAAACAACAGATTAAATGAAAGTCAACGAGAAGAATTAGGACAATTTATTGGAAAATATGCTGCCTCTTTTTCGACTGAACCAGGGTGCACGAATTTAGCTGAACATGATATTGAGCTGGAATCAGAAAAACCAATCTGTGCCCGGACTTATAAAATGTCGCCTAGACAAACGGAAATCCTTAAGGCCGAAGTCGAGAAAATGCTGAAACTGGAAGTCATTGAGCCAGGTGAATCTGACTTTGCCTCTCCGTTAATTTTAGTTGAAGTTCCAGGCAGAGAAGCGAGACCTTGCATAGATTATCGCCGTTTAAATAAAGTGACTCGCACAAAATTTTATCCTTTGCCCAACATTGACCAGTTAATAGAAAAGGTGTCTTCAGCTAAATATATTTCAGTTTTAGATCTGACTAGAGGTCTGAAAATTCTGTCTTATATAGTCTTGACTTTTTTCATCTTTCAGTGTAATGCTTTAAAATTGGGAATTTGTATAGTGTTATCCCAGCTGAATGTAAATAATGAAGAACATCCTATATTGTATCTGAGCAAAAAGTTTTCAGACAGAGAACGAAACTTTAGTACCACCGAAAAAGAATGTGCTACTATTGTATTTGCAGTGCGAAAACTACGATGCTATTTGGATGGACATAAAAAATTTCAGATCCAGACGGACCACAACCCCTTAGTATGGTTAGACAAAAACAGCGGAACTAATCCTAGACTTTTAAGATGGGCCTTACTTTTACAGTCCTTCAATTATGAAATTGTTCATAAAAAAGGAAAACATCATCAGAATGCTGATAGTTTGAGTCGAGCCCTAAAAGCCTAAGTTTGATTAGTATGCTAATATGTAAATATGATAATTTGTATAACAGTTAAATTTGAATTTATTGTTTTGAAAATGTGTAAATTATTTTTCATTTGTATCTTGAGTATAATGTTTGAGTATTTATAAATTTTATTTGTACTCTATATATTTATGTTTCCACGGTGGGAATAAGTCAGTTGGGGTTCAAGGTACTAAACTTTGTTTGGAACTGGAGCTTGAAAAGCAAAAACTCAGAAATAAACTTTTCCCCGTCAACAGTGAAAAGTTTTCTCCAGGTGGGGAGGAGTCTAGTCTGTAAAGAAATAACTCAATTATAACTTACTGACAGGAACTAACATTTTCCATCGATAGAGGGCGGTAGTCATCTGATGATAAAAATATTGTTCTGCATTTTTTCAATTCTGAAGAGAAGCGGGAGTGAGCGTGCAGAGTGTTGTTTTGGTTGTGAAGGTGACTCGACGTTAGAGTTATGTAGTTAAAAAAGAAAATGTTTCTGATTATAATTTCTGTTTGTGTACGTAATTTTATGTTTGTGAACGTCTATTAAATAAAGAAAACCACACGATGGCCTCTTCATTTATCAAGTGAGTTCATTATTAAAGTATACCATCGTCTCCTACATTACAATGCATAACATTTGCTAATCTAATGAAGATACAAGAAAACAAACAGTGCGTCTGAATTTCTAACAAATGCATGCCATCTTTCAGAAAATATCGTCACGTATAACATTTTAAATCATTTTTAATGATATGCTAATCACTGAAAGGTAATTATCAGGGAATAGACAATTATACTTCAAGAATGTATTATGACTAAATTAAAATTTAAAATGTTGAATTCTTTGTACTTATAGGCTGAACTTTTCATGTTTCGCAGCCTGTAAGTTCCAACTCCTTCAGATAAAAATGATTTCAGAAATTTTTGAGAAGTACATTATTGAACGAGAAAATTTAAAATCTGTGAACACTCTTAATATAACAGCTATGGAATATGCAAAATTGTTAAACTATTAAAATTACTACTTTAAAAAATATACGCATTTATTTTTTAAAATAAATTATATTAAAATGTTATATTATAAATTATAATATATTAAAATATTATATTATATTATATAAAATATTTTTTGGGCCTATTTCGGTTATTTGAACCTGACACCTGGCGTCTCATCCATAGCTTCATTGTGCAGGGGTTTTAGATTTTCCAGGTGCCGGCCCCTTCCCAGCACTTGGCTAAGAACTCCTTGACAGTTTTGAACAAAACAATTTATTTCTTATAAACAAACGAATTTACGAAGTAGATAATTGAGTTATAATTTTATAACTAAGTAAAAAAAAGTGTCCAGACTAAAATTTGAATGAGGGACCTATGACTTAGGCTGCCAATGTTCAGCTAACTGAGATACCCTGGACAAACCTGGCGGCCACAATTCACTCGGGTAACCTTTTGATAAGAGCAAAAATAATGAACTTCAAGTTAATCAAGTGTAATTATGTATCCAGCATTTGTTTAGAGTTTCAACACCTAGTATTAATGTTGAGCTGTTTCAGATAACAAACAAGATGCTCTCATGAAAAAGTTAAGCGAGTGAATTGTGGACGCCAGCTTTGTCCAGGATAGCTCAGAAAAGAGCACTAGCAGCTTAAGTCAAAGGTCACTAGTTCAAAACCTGGCCTATGCACTTTTTCAATCAATTGGAAAATTACAATTCATATGATTTATTTACCAATTAAAATAATTGTATTAATATTAAAATTGATCAAAATACATTATTGTCTCGGCTTTAAGATTACGATCACATCCAACTCAACCTTTAATTTTATAAAATTCGTTGCTTTCTAAGCAGCGGATTTATAATTGTCGAATCTTATAGAAATTTTTCAAAGCACTGGCATATTTTAAGTATATTAAATAAAATAAATTGTAGAGAAGTATGTTTTCAAAAGCGAAAAAAAAAATCAACTGAGCTACTTATATCATTGAAATAATCATGATAAATACATTGAGATTTAACATAGTACATAAGAATTATTTATTTAAGATACAAAAATTTTAAAGCTACAGCGCAATTTTAAATTATTGGGTTAAAAAATAAAAGATTGTCGAAAGATGGAAAACAGGATCTTTATACCTTGAGTACCTATCAATATTTATGCACGAAAATTATACACGGTCATCAGGTTTCTATTTTATTTGAAATATAAAATCTTTAAAAGCTTTAGTCCTAAAATAAGTATTTTATTAATAAACGTGCAAAACGTTAATTAAAAATACTAAACGTGCTCAGTATTTACATCTGAGCATAATTTTTAAAAACGAAACTAAAACAGTTTTAGCACAGAGAATATATACAAATTGATATTCATTCACCAAAAATTTTCCCTGGCAGCAGGATTATGATTGTAAAATCTTATAAAAAGTTAAAAACACCGACATCATTTTAAGTATATTAAATAAAATAATTCGTAACCAACTATAATGTTATCGAAAGTAAAAAATAAATAAACAAACAAAAATCAACCGAGCTCTTTGTAATCTAGAAATCATCGTAAATACAAAATTTTACACAGACTTCTTAATAATGATTATTTTAATATATAATATTAAAATCCGTCCGTATTAATATCATTGGCATTTAGTATACCAATGATATTAATACAGACGGATTAATTCTACTTATTGAATATTTAAAAATAACACGAGCTTGAGAAAAACTTTGTTCTTATATTGCTTACATTAATAAGTGTACAGCTTTTAGAATAAGTAGTGCAGGAAAGGACACATTAATTTAAAATAAATAGTGTAGGAAAGGATAAATTCATTCAAAATAAACGCTATTTACGTATATTTAAAGCATACAAAACTTACACAATCATATCAATGCATAGGTCTAAAATGGAAAAATGGTTAATACTTACATTCAATTGGTGTCTTTAATACAGCCGGGATCACATCATAATTTATCCATGAGGCGTTACTAAATAATATCAGTTTCACAAAAAACAATAAATTATGAGAATGGCAATGAAAATTGCGTTTATTTCTATCATTTAATAAGAGGGTAATAAACACATAACCGTTAAAAAACAAAGTAATCGAATTGCTTTGTGTATAGCTGCGTGTCAATATTTAACCAATAGTTACAGTTAGATGTAATTATGTTTGTCATTGTCGTGATAATTTAGTTTGAGCTACGAAATATTGCAATACTCAATATTATCAATATTTCTGATATTATTAACTATCCTAGGAGCGACGTTATTTTGTCCACCAATATTTTTTGTAATTTCTCCTCTGAAAAGTTGCTTCTGCAATCTCAAGAGAAAGCAGTACTTTCATGTTAGACGACTGCATGTGATAAATGAACTATTGTTCCCATCGGCGTTCATTTAAAATATGATTATCCGTCGCCCATATGAATTATCTTCTCCTAACACGTATCAGCTTACACATAGAATAGAAAACTACCATGTGGCTGACTTTAAATGTTTCTGCACAGTGAAGTATCTAGACATCTGTTTTTTTTTTGTTCTAGTACAATTTTACAAGCAAAGTTGAAATTTGTGGAAATGTCTACGCAGCGATCCATAATGTCAAATTATATTTCCTTTTTCATTATTCCAAATCTCACGAATAAAATGTACAATTTAAGAAAATTACAAATTTATAACTTCATTAAAATGTAATATTCGAATATTAATCGAAAAAGTTTCTTATTTTGCATTTTCTGTATGCGGGGGGGGGGGGGGGGGGGCGCCGGCAAAAAGACCGAGCGCGACTAATAACGTTCTGAATAAAAAAGAGACTACAGTCGGGTTAAGAATATTATTAAGGGCCGGGCAACGCCGGGCGGGGCAGCTATTATATAAATAGAATAGATTACTCCAAAAATGCTTGAAAAATCACCATTATTGTGAACATAGCTCAGGCCGATACCACGCTTATTCCTTTTTGGCTTAAATTATAATTGTTTGGCGACAAAATCAAAATCGTAAATAAACAAACAACATGTAACTCACAAGTACCGTCTTTTTTATAATTATATCTGCTAGATTCTTCTGCAAACCACATAATTGATAAATTAGATAAAAATTTAAAAAAATTTAAAAAAATCAAAAATAAATTCTAAATTGTTACTCAGGTATTATCTTATAAAATTTTCGGATGCATTTTTCTTAACCTGACGCAAGAGATAAATTGCCAAACATAGTTTAAAACTGCAATCTTTCATATTGAATAAATTTTTAAGCCTTACGAACATTCACTTTCATGTTTAATTTAAATATTTTCATCTTTTAATATTAATCAATACTATTTTCCTTTTCTCTTTTTCTTGTTTTTTTTTTTAATTTTTAAATAATATTAGTAACAGTTGTTCTTTTGGGATGTATAGCCGTTTCAAACAATTTATCAACAGTAATGATCGCCAAAAAGAATAACAGTAACCTTTTTGACCAAAATAACAGAATTTTCCATCATAATTCGATAAATAATCTACGTAGAACGATATGCTATATACTAAAATCTTCCCAAATGTAATATCTATCTAACAGTGTAAGTTCCATCAAAATCCATTCAGTAGAACTCTAGTTATAAGAAACCCGATCAAAATATTCGTTTGTATTTTATATATATACTAGGGGGCTCTGCCCGATGCAAGCTAAGCTCGCCAACCCCCCATTCAGACACCGCAGAATCTAAAAACACGCTAATTTGATCGATTTTTAAAATATTAGAGAAGATTGAATTATAAGGAAAAAGCCTCTAGCGATCTCCCTGTAAACGGGTTTCCATTCAATTTCCTTTGATTGCGAAAATTTAAGGCCCAATCAGTTGCTGTTAAGACATCCAGTGGTTATTTTCGTGTTACATTAAAGAAGATCAGTTAAACATTTGAAACGAAGCTAAAATAAAATGAATTAAGTAAACAGAGTCTTTGCCTACCGGTATTTTTTAACAGCGTTTTAAAACGATTGACATAATACAATTTACTACAATTACTACAATTTACTGCTTTAACCCCTTCAAGGGCGGTTCATTTTTGGACCAATTAATTTTAATTCTTAAATGCCATATTGGCACCAGAATATTGGAATGAAAACTTTCCTTTTATTAAGTGAACAAAAGCATTTTCGTATTTCGAAATACCCTGAAAGTGTTGAACGCATATTAATATATTTATTATTTTAAAGTTTGCTTTCTCTTTTAATATTCACGTGTAAATACAATTTTCAAAACATAATTTTCAATATTTTCCTGCTTTTAACACGTACTCATTTAATAATAATTTCAAAGTTTTTTTATCTGTTTTTAATAATCACGTGTAAATAAATTTTTAATCGTTAGGAAATATTATTCATTGCGCTGTTTTTAGAATTGAAAACAATCTCTATAATACTAACCTAAGTCATGTGACTATTATCAACAGTTCCGGGCAGATCGCTTCGCTTTTTATATTCTAGGCGGCCATTTTGGTACTTTAATGTTAGCCAGCCACAGGCGATAAGTCGCCAAATATTCTTCTATCGCCATCATTTCACTTATATTACTCGTATAATAGTCTAAGTCATGTAACTGCCATAAACGATTACAACCCTTCGCCTTTCATAAGAAAGGTTTCCATTTTGATTAAAAAATCAGAGTTATTTTTTTCGAATAAAACTACATAAAAGATGCCATGATCGCAAAGAATTCTTGGTACTTTTATGTTAGTCGGTTGCAAATCTCGCCAATAACTTTTTTTTTAACTCGCCAGTTAGCATTCTTTTTTTTTTCGAGTGGTAAATTAAAACGGTACTGCTTGGTCATTCCATCGACCAAAAATCTATCACTAGACTGTAAGATTAAAGACTGTTTTGTTAAAGAGGATCAGTTAAACATTTGAAAAGAAGCTAAAATAAAATAAATTACGTATACAGAGTCTTTGTCTCCCGGTATTTTAAAACAATCTCTATATCAATAGCCTAAGTCATGTGACTATCATCAACAGTTCCGGGCGGATCCCTTCGATTTCTATATTCCAGGTGGCCATTTTGGTACGTTAATGTTAGCCAGCCACTTGTGATAAGTCGCCAAATATTATTCTATCGCCATTATTTCACTTATATTATAATAGTCCAAGTCATGTAACTGCCATAAACAATTACGGCTGATCCTTTCGCTTTTCATAAGAAAGGTTTCCATTTTGATTAAAGAATAAAAATATTTTTCCGAATAAAATGACATAAAAGTTACCATGATCGCAAATAATTCTTGGTACTTTTATATTAGCCGGGTGCAAGTCTCGCCAATAGCTATTTTTTTAACTCGCCAGTTAGCATTTTTTTTATTTTTCGAGTGGTAGATTAAAACGGTACAACTTGGTTATCCCATCGACCAAAAATCTATCGCCAAACTATAAGAATAAATGTCAATAATTGTTGATCGTTAATGTCACATTCACTTGACTTTAAGCAAGTTACACGTGTTTACGTCATCAAGTGATTTTTATTTCGACGTTTTATTTGTATTTTATTAATGTTATACTAATTTATTTGTTCTTTCGTTATTTAAAATGAAAATTATGTCAATTTGTATAATTTGGCGAGTGGTTTGGCTATTTATATAATTTGGCGAAATTATTTGACGGGATAACTAAGTAGTACCATTAAAACATTGCTTTGAAGTTGAAATTAAATGTCATGATTTGTTACATTATTTAATATTTAGCACAGATGTCATATATGCACCGTGTTTGGCGTGATTTTTTTTACGACAATTTGGCGAAAACCTCGTTTTCGAATTCAAGTTACATATGTATTTTTAAATTATTTTCTATTATTTTTAAAATGAAATAGCAATAAATAAATGTTTAATTAATAACTGTAGAACAAAAAAAAAATTATAACTTTTTTTTAAATAAAAAGAAAATATAAATACCATTTATTAATAAATAAGCAACAATAGCCGGGTTATACCATGTCAAGCAAAATAGCGCAATTTTGGCGTCAATTACGTACCCCGGTGCGTAATTGACATTGTAAATTCAATTATGAATAAAAGTAACATGATAAATTTCTTAGCATACACCAAGGGAGGCAAACTGGTCGCCAAATTAGTTTAAAATAATAGCTTTTTCTAAAATATGGAAAACAAAATATCTGTTAGCATTAAAATTTGAGTTGCCATCATTAGATAAAAGTATTTAAAATTAGGAAAAATTAATTTTTCGAAAATTAATTCGAATTTAAAAATTCTAATACATGTTTTGAGATCTGCGGATCAATATGGATATTTGGTGTTAATTTCATCGCAAAATATTCCATACTTAGGAAAAATCGCCGTGAAACATAAGCAGTTGTTTTATCAGTCGTTTCATATTGTTGTTTCATAAAATCGTTTCATAAAGTCGTTTCATAAAGTCGTTTCAAATATTCGGTTCATTAGGATTATATATATATATATATATAGGGTAGATATAGTAGAAGTAGATACCAGAGAGCGTGTACAATGGAAATTAGCAGTAGTTAGCTTAAGCTTAAGTGGATAATTGCTAATTAGAGAATTTCAATTGCCTGTATCTCTTTGGAACTCAGTCTTCCCGGCTCTTGATTAATAACTCAGTTTTAAGTAGCCTAGAAAATTGTATTTTATGGCCATTTTGTTATTAGAGTAGTAAGACTTATATAGTAGGGCATCTCCATATGATTAAAAAATGATTATGTCATAATGAAATATTGATCAATTTTTCGAAAAATTTTGAGTCCAAATTCTTAATTAGACGTAAAAAAAGGGTATTTGTTTCTATATTTTTTTTTTTAAAGCGATTGATTGTTTTAGTAGTTTTGGACAGAATTGAATTTTCTATTTCTAATTTAATTAATTTTTTTTTTCAGAGTAATGGCAAATTACATGTTCTGGAGAGTAATCGACAATTCTTTACCTTTTTTATCGAAAGAATGGAGAGATCTTGATCTCGAATATTTCACAGTAATAACTGGCGAAAGTGAAGAGAATCCGCGGTGGATGCAGTGCCTGTCAAACACTTTACATATCGCTCTGAGTTCCTATTACATCCGACATCACTTTAAGGATGAAACCAAAGACGAGGTAAAAGGACATATGCACTAATTTTCCATAAAAAAAAATTAAGGAAGAAAAATCATGTGTGCCACGTACATATTGTATAACAGTTTACGAAATTGCTACATAGTTTAAGTTTTACAAATCATATAATGACGTGTTCGAACGCATTCAATTTGCTTTGTTCTGTGCTATATGCGAGCTACTAATGTCACTCATGCATACTAATAATTTTAAATAGGGAATATACTTTAGCCTATCCCAATAAAACATTTTAATATCATGGCTCTTTGAGTATAGTAATTGCTTACTTAAAATTAATTCAACGATTAGTTTAGATATTTTCTGTTCCGTGAAACCTTCCTTCAAATATTTTGGTTTCAACAGCTGTAGCTGTTACATTTTCTATCGAATGACGAATAACAGCTATATAGTTAACAGACTGAAGTCATACATACATAGATTAGACCTTCACTGTGAGTTTTAAGTAATCTAGTAATTAAAGTATAAGTTATCATGCTAATTACACATCGTCAACTGGGGTTACTTTGGGACCCTTTAAGGGTAACTTTGGCCCAAGAGAGCAAAATGGTTAATTCTGCTATATTTTCTACATCTCTTAAGTTATTGACAAAGCTTTGGTCTCAAAGTATAGGTGGTAGCATTGATTTGAGTCTGGTAGCTCAATGTAAATAATCCGCCAAGTTTCCACCGTGGCAGCACCAGTCAAACGAAAACGTGTGAATACTGTGATAATTTAGCTCTTACAGCTTTTGTTTGCCAAGGTGTAAACTAATTTATTTGGACCTTGCTAAGTACAGTCATGGGAAAAAAAAGTGAATACCCCCTACTAACTCCTCAACAAAGTATCGTAGAAGAAAGTTACTGGTACCGAACGATAGGAAATAAAGTCTACTTTTAAAAGATTTATATAAAATTTGCTTAGGGGGCCATCTACATATTAAAATGAACCATAACTTTGTTTTTTTAATAGCAGTACACAATTCTGACAGCATAAATGAACTCTAAACCCTTCAATTAGTCTAAAAACAAATTTTTATGCAACTCGTACTATAAGTTTCCGAGAAATTAATTATTTTAAAACGAGCGTATTTTAAGGGCTGTATCCGAATTGAAGTTCGGTACTCGATTGTTAACCGAGGGAGCTCCCTTCTTGATCAAGGCACCTTATGCAGTCAATTAAGCTTGTTAGATTACAGGATAGCATAAGAAATTTCAAAATATTTAGTCACTTCTATCATAGACGGCCCCTTAAACCATCATTTTGCCGTTTTTTAAGCATAATTTGAAAACTACCTGGAAGAGAAAAGTGAAATTTTGGATTTCCATAAAGCAGGATTTAATAAATCTGAATCCATCAAAAAAATTGTAGGTTGCAATTCATAATTTTTTTTAATATTAATTTCATAATTCATAATTTATATCAGAAAATTATAAAAATTGTAAATTGAACGTATTTATGTTTGGGTATAATAGTATTATTGCTACACAAAAATTAGACCATTAGGATCATAATTTCAGAAGTTATAAATCTACCCTATATACATAAAATCCTAATGAATCGAATTGAAACGAATTTATGTAACGATTCTATGAAACGACTGATTAAACAACTGATTACGTTTCACGGCGATTTCTCCTAAAATATGGAATACTTTGCAATGAAATTAACACCAAATATCCGTATTGATCCACTGATCTCAAAACTGGTATTAGAATTTTAAAATTAGAATTAGTTTTCGAAATATTAATTTTTTTCTAATTTTAAATACTTTTTTTCTAATGATGGCAACTCAAATTTTAATCATACCATATATTTTTTTTTTTCATATTTTAGAAAAGGTTATTTTAAATTAATTTGGCGACGAGTTTGGCCTCCCTTAAATGTATGGTAAGAAATGCATCATGTTACTTTTATTCAGAATTCAATTTGTATTTCATTATTATTTTATTTAATACAAAACTTTCATTTAAAATTGAAACCTTTAAAATAAATGGCTTTTACTTCATTCTTTTTTTTAAACAAACGAAAAGAAAAATATTAGACGCATATGTCATATACGCAACGGGGTGCCTAATTGGTGCCAAAATGGCGTTATTTTGCCTGACATGGTAACCCGGCTATTGTTGCTTATTTATTAATAAATATTTATTTGAATTTATTTTCTCTTTATTTACAAAAAATGTTATAAATTGTTTTGTTCTATAGTTATTAATAATTTTTTTTTATTTATTGTTATTTCATTTTAAAAATAGCAGAAAATAATTTAAAAATACATATGTAACAGGTATTTGAAAACGAGGTTTTCGCCAAATTGTCGTAAAAAAAAAAAATCACGCCAAATCCGTGCGTATGTGACAATGCAACAAATCATGAGATTTAATTTCCACTTCAAAGCAACGTTTTAATGTTATTACTTCTGCCGTCGACCACTTTCACCAAATTATATAAATAGCCAAATTATACAAATTGACATATTTTTTTATTTTAAATAACAAAAGAACAACTAAATTAGTATAACATTAATAAAAATACAAATAAAACGTCGAAATAAAAATCACTTGATGGCGTGAACATGTGTAACTTCCTTAAAGTCAAGTGAATGTGACATTTATGATCAACCATTATTGGCATTTAATCTTATAGTTTGGCGACAGATTTTTGGTCGATGGGATAACCAAGTAGCACCGTTTTAATTTACCACTCGAAAAATAAAAAAATGCTAACTGGCGAGTTAAAGAAAGGCTATTGGCGAGATTTTCACCCGGCTAACATAAAAGTATCAGGAATTCTTTGTGATCATGACAACTTTTATGTAGTTTTATTCGAAAAAATAATTTTGATTCTTTAATCAAAATGGAAACCTTTCTTATGAAAAGCTAAGGAATCAGCCCGTGTTTATGGCAGTTACATGACTTGGACTATTATAATATAAACGAAATAATGGGGATAGAATAATATTCGGCGACTTATCACACGTGTGGCTGGCTAAAATTAAAGTACCAAAATGGTCGTGTGGAATATAAAAAGCGAAGGGATCCGCCTGGAGCTGTTGATGATAGTCACATGATTTAGGCTATTATTATAGAGATTGTTTTCAAGTTTAAAAACAGCGCAAAGAATAATATTTCCTAACGATTAAAAATTTATTTTCACGTGACTATTAAAACAGAAAAAAAAACTTTAAAATTACTGTTAAATGAGTATGTGTTAAAGGCAGGAAAATATTGAAATTTATGTCCTGAAAATTGTATTTACGCTTGAATATTAAAAGGGAAAGGAAACTTTAAAATAATAAATACATTAATATGTATTTAACCCTTTCACGGACAATGCACTTCTATTCGTAAAATCTCGAAATCAGTGAATTGCGCCAGAATTTACAAATAAATTTCGAAATACGAAAAGGCTTTTGTGCACTTACTTGATCACCCGACCGGAGCACCAACCAAAGAATGGCATAGGATGTAACGCTCCGGTGGAAAATCCCCACAACAATCATCGATGCCGGACATCGGAAAGCACCCAAAATAACAAGGAAAAAGGCACATGTTCTGACGAACTTACATAGTAAATCGTAAATTTACAAAACAATTGATGTTGCTTTCATCATAATAATAAAAATAAAAACAAAAGTGAAGTGACTTAAATGTATAACAAAAGTTAAGACTACAAATCCTTGTTCAAGATTATGAAGCGTAAATGTTCATAAAAGTTCACTGTTCACTAATGTTCAAATGAGTTCAGTGTTCGAAAGAAGAATGTTCATAAAAGTTTTATATAAGAAAAACTAACTTGAAGAAAGATCACCATAATGTTCAGACCTCAAGAGAAAATCACCGCCAACAAAAATGTCAGACAAAGGACAGTTACTATATAAGGCACAATGTTGAGCGTTTGATGTAGTGTCAGAAAACCACGTAATGTCCGTAGCGAACCACTGATGAGTATTAACAGTATGATAGAAGTAAATAGTTACAAGTGTAAAAATTATCAAAATTTATGCCTAATAAATGAGTATTCCCTATTAAGTGCGTTGTACATAGCACACAGTTTTCTATAGTTTGAACGGGTGATGAGAACGTTTCGAATGTTCCATCTCAGTGTACAATTCCTATTGAATTTAAATGTACAAGGCATTAACGGACAATGTCCAAACAAATAATGTTGTATACTTCCTACATCACCACAGTTACACCTGTTATTTGGGCGTTTACCTATTTTAAACAGATAGTGTGGAAATGCTCCATGTGAAGAAAGAAAATAACCTATCACCTGGGATTCACATAGAAATAAATCGTTAACCTTGTTTAATATCGCATAAGTATCTCTTCCCTTCTCCGAATTTTCCCAAGAAACCTGCCATTGATCATGTAGAAGTGTTTTAAAATGACGCTTTAAAATAGAAGTTGGTGCAGGAATGCGTAGAACTTTATCATACAGATCATTTATAATAACTGATTTTGCCAACATGTCCGCTCTTTCATTTCCTGATATTCCAACATGCGATTTTATCCAGCCAATATATATGACTTTATTATGTAACAGGCGCAAAGAGTTGAAGATATTAAAAAGCTGACCGTTAGATGGAAATAAGCGCTGAAGAGCGTAAATTGATGACAAGCTGTCAGTATAAAGATGAAATGAATCATGCGGGGAGTCGATGCACCAACTGATAGCCTCGTCTATCGCAGCCAATTCTGCTTGAAAAACAGAGTTATAGTCATGTAATTTTAATCTCATGTCTAGCATGAAAGAATCCCTATACCAAACCGTAAATGCAGCTCCTACACTGTTCATCATTCGAGAACCACCAGTATACAATATCGGATGATTCACCACTGGTACTGTATCAACCACTGGCTTAACAAATTTTATATTTAAGTTTTCAAAGAAGTAAGGATAATTATATGTCCTCGGTTTATTCATAAAATCTTCACCTTTAAAACACATATTGTCAATCAAGACTGTACCATTTCCATAAATGATATTATAACGCTTAGAAGACAAATTCAGTTCTATTTCAAGTGGTGGAGCACCACCAAAACACACAATGCGTCATTAGAAATCGTACGATATGCCTTTAAGACAGATAGCAGACATAGATGTTGACATGAGATTAATCTTGTTATTCCATGTTGATTTAAGTCAGGCATCCAGATCTCATGCCCATATGAAATACGTTTCTTCAAGACGGTATTGTACCATATTTTAAGATAAATAGAAGGAAGACCTCTATCACGGATTCTGGTTTGGCGCATTTTACACGTGAAATCGTTAAGCCTAGTTCTAATCATATCTAGGTGATCCATCCAGCGAAAATTGCTGTCAAGTAGAAATCCCAAATAAAGAATATTGTCCTTTACACTGATACTTTTGTCATTATGTTTAAAAATTGGTCTTCTTTTACTAAGAATGTGGCTCCCAAACAGCATTGCGGCTGACTTCTCTGCACTAATTTGCAAATGATGTATAGAACAGATATCCGAAAAGTGATGAACACTAGTATTCATTTTATTTCTAGCGCAGAGCGCGTATCTGCGCCCTCTATAATAACGCTATCATCAGCATAAGAAATAATCAGTAATCCTCTCTGCTTGCAACTCTTTAAAGTCCTGTCAGCAACTAGTGTCCAGATAAACGGCCCAAGACATGACCCTTGCGGGCAGCCACGGAATACATGAAACCATGTTAATCCATGCGTATATTTAAAACAAATAAGCCTATGACTCATGTAATTTTTAAGTGTAGACTTCATGTAATCAAAAATAGGTAAGATATTTATGATATCGGCTACAATACGCCAATCCAAAACGTCGAAGGCACCACTGATATCAAAAGAAATCATTGCACAGTATTTATATACTGATAGTGTTTCTCCAATGATATTCTTTAATGCAGAAAGTGCTGTCAAGGTGCTCCGTCCCTCACGAAAGCCATGTTGTCCATCATCAAGATAATTAGAAGACTCCAGCATCGTAATAACTTGAAGTTTTAAAAGTCTTTCATATAACTTACCCATCATAGGGAGAAGAGTAATAGGCCGATACAAATTAATTTTTTCAGCTGTCCTATTACGTTTTCGAAAAAAGATGATCATTCCTCGTTTCCAACATTTTGGGAAGTGACCAAGTAAAAGACAAGTATTAAATAGCGTCAACATAAGAGTTGTAAATCTGTTACACAAATTTTTAATAATTATTCCATCAATATCGTCCGGTCCTGGAGCTTTATTTATGTCCTGAAGGCGCAGTACATGAAAGCGTTCCTTTAAATGGAATAAAATCAGGTGATGAGGAATAATTGAATGAGTTAATGTACTCATAAGGGACAGAAGGTCGATAATCCACGTCAAAATGACCAGACATAAGGGTATGTGCTACGCTATCACATGTGTCAAACACAGAAGATTCTTCTAATGTAGTAAAGATCATGTCGTTATGTTTCAGGGTTTTACCTGAGATATGTCTGTATAGAGACCCATAGGCATTATCAGTGCGTTCACAGAATGACAGCCAACCCTGTCGTTTTGCACGACGTAAATTACTTTTGTATTGTCTTCTAGCAGTAAGATATTTATCCTTGTAATCTTCTCTATTCAAATTCTTTCTATAACGCTTATACAAGGCGTTAACTTTGTTTCTTTCAACCCTAAGAATTTCTGTATACCATTTTGCCGTAGGTTTATATGATAATAAACCTCTTTTAAAACAAGCACTCATAATCTCATGCAAAAGGTCATAAAAATTAGCCGTCCAATCTTCTAGTGCATCAAGACTAAAAACACTACGTAAAGTGTTCATCAACTGAGGAAGATACTCCAAGAGTCTTTTGTTGAAATTATATAAACTCTTGTTTTTGTGCACTTACTTAATAAAAGGGAAATTTTCATCCCAATATTCTGATGCTAATGTGGCATTTAAGAATTAAAATTAAGTGGTCCAAAAATGAACCACCGTCCTTGAAGGGGTTAAAGCAGCAAATTTTAGTAATTGTATAATGTCAATCGTTTTATAACGCTGTTAAAAATACCGAGAGACAAAGACTCTGTTTACTTAATTCATTTTATTTTAGCTTCTTTTCAAATGTTTAACTGGTCTTCTTTTACCAAACACGAAAACAACCATTGGATGCCTTAACAGCAACTGATTCTACCTTAAATTTTTGCAATCAAAGGGAATTGAATGGAAACCCGTTTACAGGGAGATCACTACAGGTTTTTTCAGTATAATTCAATCTTCTCTAATCTTTTTAATACCGATCAGATTAGCGTGCTTTTAGATTCTACAGTGTCTGAACGGGGTTGGCAAGCGTAGCTTCCAGGGGGCAGAGCCCCCTAGTAAAAATATGAAAATGTAATTTAACATTAGAAGCACTAAATTTTGAATGTTTATCACTCAAAAACTTATCATTCAAATGACTTGAAATTTGGTGTCTAGGCATAGTTTGAACCAAAGATTTGAAATATCTCGTTAAAATTGGGTATTGCCATTGAAAAAAATGAAGTTTGGATTCGTTTTAATATGTAGATGGTCCTCTAAGCAAATTTTATATATGTCATTTAATAGTAGACGTCATTTTCCAGTCGTTCGGTTCCAGTAACTTTCGTCTACGATAATTTGTTGAGGAGTTAGTTGGGGGTGTTTAGTTTTTTTTACCACGACTGTACGTGTTATTATAATCTCTTTAGTGTAGATCAAGGCTTAATGTAGAATTATGCGCTGTCTTTCCTGAGATAAAAAAGAAAAGCACTTTTTAACTGGGGTAACTTTGGCCTAACATTTTGGGTAACATTGGCCCAACCAATTATCATTTAAATTTTTGTATATACTTTCTGTCAATGCATGAAAATTTTTGTATTTGAAGGGGAGCTTTTCCTTATTTTGTTGAATTTAAACATTGATGTTTTTGAGGTTATGTTTCTGTTTATTTTTGTGTACTTATGAAAATAGATATTTGTGCTTATACAAATAATAATTTTGCTGAAAATTCATCCAGTGTATTGGTTCTAACTGAACCAAACAAGAAAGCTATTGACAGAGATGACTGTAGCATTGGAAATTTTGTACTTGTGCTGTTTAATGCCAATATCTATCCCGAAAGCATTTTTTTTAATCAAAGGAGGGGTGTGTTGTTGACTGCGTAAAAATGAAGTTAAAGAATTGCTTTTGCCCACAGCCCCCGGAATCGATGTGTATGAATGGAACAATATTATTGCAAAAATTAGTCCCCCTAAACTTCTGTCTAAGAGAAACCAGTATTCTGTCCCAGACGCGTACAATCCACGTTAAGGAATATTAATAAGCTTTGTGCATATTTTGTTTATAAAAATATGTGCTAATGTACTCCCTTTTTACACGTTTACACTTCTTATCACATTGGTGCACATCATGTTGTAGGCCTTATAACATTCATTTTAACACATGTTACCCCAATGTAACAATGTTACCCCAATTTGAGGTAAGATTGGCCCAAAACTTTGAAAACATGATTTGGTAAAAAAAAATTTCAATGTAGACAAAGTTATGTTGATCCATATGTTTTTAGCAAGCAAAAAACTAACATGATATTCATTTTTAAAATAAAATATAAACAGTGGCACCAACTTATATAGGCCCGTGCGGCCCGAGCCCACCCAATAATTTGTTCTTTCAGCAAACCCAATTTTCATTTTTCTATTTTCGTGCTTATTTATTTTTCAATCGCTGAGAAAAAATTATTTCGTTGACATTCACAAAATTAATTTGTTTGAATATAGGGTAAAAATAGTAATAACAGACACGCCGGAGCCTAAAACACAACATGGCCTCTCACCCTTTCATCCTAAAAGTTATACAATCAATTTTCTCTCTCAAAACAACAACAACAACAACAAAATCCTGCATATCCGGGAATTAATTTTTCTTCCTATCTATATTATAAAGGACAAACATATCTGTGCGTAACGCATACGTCATTTTGCGAATGGCAACACTTTGAAATTTGAAATAAAATTTAGTTTTGCAATTTTCTCTACTACAAATTTTTAAACTTCTAAACATCGCACATTTTAAATTTTTACACCGTCGTATAAGGAAAAAAAATCTCTTTTAAATGCAATTTGTTTGAAAGCTGTATTTCAATTTATTTTTGAGATATTAATTTTTTTGTAGTTTTTAATACCATTTTTCTTATACTGGCAACAAAAGTACCCCATTTTTATTGAAAGTCATTGAAAGTAAACGGAAAATAGTCGAAAATAGGAGATACTGTATCTTTTTGTTGCATTTTCTCATAAAACTTAAAAAAAAGTTGAAATTAAAATATGGACAATGTCAAGAATATTGTCTGTTTTTCCGTGATAATGACGTCATATGCATACTTTTCTATAGACGAAGTTTAAGACTGGATTGTAAAAGTGGATTGCTTTAGCGGATGCAAATCACGTCATTTTATAAAAATGCGTGTATTTTAATTCTTAAACCTGTATTATGTTTTATAGAAGTGCGTCATTTTCACAGCCCAACTGCTTTGAAATTCTTTCAGGTAAAATGCTTCACTTTTGAAAATAATGTAATCGAAATCATACACTGATAAAACGCAATGTTTTACAAAAATTTAGAGTGTCTTTATAAAAGAGAAGTGACATGCAAATAATAGCGATTTATATTACAGAAATTGATGATTCTCGCCTGGATGGATTTGCTTCGCCGAGTTAGACAAGCAAACAAAAAATTCGTGGTTTAAAATAATATCATGTTCCTGAAGTTTTTGTCCAAAATTCTGTCGAATAATAAAATTTTAATTGTATTCTTTAGGACATTCTACTATAATTTTATCAAAATAACATAATTTGCTTATTTTTCCTAATTTTATATAATCTATATATTTAGAACACAAGTGTGTTTTTTAGTCATTTGCCTTGATCTTTCTGCTGAACCAATTTTATTAATATTTTTTAAAACTGAAAGCTCTTCGTTTATAGATGTGATCACACTCTATGTTTTTTTTTTAAATATCTCCCACTTTTATATTTTAATTTTAAAAGAATTTAATGAAATTTCTTCAAAATGGTGAAAATTAGATAGGTTTCATTATTGCAGACAGGGGAGAAATAATGATGTATTTTTATCTTTATTCATGCTATTTTCTAATAAAAATTCAAAATTGTTGATAAAAATTGTTGTATAGAGTTTAGTGTCGCAAAATCACATTAGGAGCAGAACATTATATTAGGGGCATATTAACGGAAAATAACATACTGCTTTTGAAAACACGCATTTTACCTCATAAATTTTCTATATTGTTTTTCCTTCTGCATGTGTACTGATACTAAGTTTCAGACACCAGGCGAACCTATATTCTTTAACCCGGGAAGCCCGGGTACGATCCCCTTGTATGCACTAAATTTGCAAATGTTATTATTCAGCACTTTCCATTTTTTGGGTTAAAGAATCTTTCAGAAATGCTGCCAAATCGTTTTAAGACAAATTTGCAATATGTGTCAGCTCAGGCGCCTTTTTAACGCCAGAAATGACTGAAAATTAATAAAATATAAAGACTCAGTATGTTTTGCCCGTAAAAGAATTTTTTCTATTGTCCTTCTTACGCCTTCCTTTTAATGTCATTCTTTTTCAAATATACACTATACAAAAAGGAGACCGTATTAAAATTAAATTTATCTTAACTTGAAATATATTTTCCCAAACTTAAAAAAAAAAAAGCAAAATGGCAGTGTCATTTTACCCTAAAATGGTTTTGAGCCCACCCAACATTTTACAAAAGTTGGAGCCACTGAAATAAAAGAATGGAGAGGCTGGACATGCCATGAAACAGAGAAATGTGGGCCAAAGTTACCCCAGTTGACAGTATCGATATTCAAATAGAAGATTATGTAAAGGCTTTAAGGCAGAAAATCACTAATAGAGCTTTGCTAAACATTGTAATAAATAAAAACACCTCAAGGTCTGTTTGCTCAATCACAGACCATCGTCAACTCTGAGTAGCCAAAAGTCTATTGTTGTAGTCTCAGAATTTTCATCCTGCTGAAAAAACACTTTCTTATTGTAACCTGATTACTGCACTACTGACAAAAATACATCGTGAAGAAGGGTACTGAATCAGTCTGTTTTCAAGTGGATGCAATGGTCGCCGGATGCAAACATTTGGTCATCCTCACTCTGGTATGGCCTCATGTTTAACGGCGTACCTGGCAAGAGAACACTATAAAAAATAAAACCATATATAATGACGGAGTGTAACAATCAGCAATATTGAGATAGGGGAGAGTAGCCGAATTTGGACCACTTCACTTATTTTCAGGTGTAACTCACTTAATTTTTGGAATATCTGCAAAAGATCCTTACACAGAGTCAATCTATTCATCTACTAACTAAATAAATATTTAGATCAATTTCTTTTTGAAAATCTTAAATTTTATTTTAATTTGAAAAATTTGTCATAAGTGGTCCAAATTCAGCAACTGGTCGCCTAAGTTGGACCCCCCAGTCTCCTAAATTGGACCAAATAATATCAGGCTGTTTTAATGACTAGGGAATATAATTAATTTTATTAAAGCAAAGTTTGCGATTAATGAAACAATCAAACAAAATAACAGCAATGAAATATAATGAAATCAAATATCTGAAAATAAGAGTAATTGTTTTAAATCAAAATGTATTCAAAATATAAATCAAAGTTATCAGTAATTAAGAATAGAAATTATGGAACTAATTGTCAGTTACTTGAAAAGTAACGTATAGTTACGCGAAAATAATTTTAAGGAGTGATGCAAAGCTTATACATGAATTTTGTTTATTACTTTTGTTTTCCAGCGCACACAACATGGAAACGTATATGGCAATCTGAACACTGAATCATTTCTGCTGTTTTATTTTTCTCACAAACTAGGCAAAACCAATCATCACTGTCTAGATTTTTCTTTTTAGATTCTGAATTATCAGATTTTTTTTTTTTTTTTTTTGCAACAGAAGTTTTCTTTCATTATGTTTGTAGTTCTTCTCTTCCATCATTTTCTTCCTAATTGCATTATGCCTATTTTTTTAAACTCGATGTTCCAATTGCTTTTGTGCTGTGAAAGCTTCCTTTTTTTCCCATTTCAAAGTATAGTTTATATGGCGATGATGTTAACACTGTTTTTTGGCTTCGTCTGTGTTTTGATTTAACTGGATTTAGCAAGGGAAATAACATTTCTAATGTTTTTTTTTTTTGCTTTTGGGGAGGATTTGTAGCTTCATCCTTCTTGCAGGTCAATTTCTTCAAAACTTACTCTCTGCGTTTTGTTTCCTATATCTTTAACAGCTTTTGCTGTCACGGGTGTTTTTCTCCCAGACAGTTTGCCTATGTCTTTTTCAACATTTTCATCAAGGTTTGAGATTTTTTGCGTTTTAATGGCAAAAAAGTATAATTCCACCCTCCAGAATTGTAAAAAGTCTTCCATCACAAATATCCTACAGGAGGAAAATGTTTGAATTCAACTCTGTAAATTAAATATGCCGTAGGAATAAAGAATTCAAAGAAAATAAATACAATTACATACAAGATAAAAGACATTGCAAACAAAATTTATTGCATAGACGTATAAAAATATTTTTATGTTTATATAGACCTAAACTGTATAAAAATATTAATCCAGATATACAAAAAAAAAAAAAAAAAAACTTGCATGGAGATAGTAATCCATTATAAAATATTAAAAAAATTGTGTACAAAGCGTACCGTCCTCGAAATTCATTACTTACTTTTCAAATTTATGATCGCATATGTGGTCCAATTTAAGCAAATTAAATTGGCCCAATTACGGCAACTGCGCCATTTTTTTAAACAGTTATTTTCAAGACTAAGAACAAAAACGAAATCAAACAAATCCACGTGAAAAATATGTGCAATAAACAGATGAATTCATATATGTATATGAAAACATAACAACTTACCTTAGTTTTAAAATATTCACTTACGTTTAGTAGGAAAAAATTAGATCAAAACAGCTAACTTTAGGTTTTTTAAAATTGTCTGAAAACAGCACGAGGTAGGCGGCTGGTTCTTTTAATCATGAGTGATGTCATTCTGATGAGTAGGATTTCAGCGGTAGATGGAGTCTGTTCCTGTAATTAATGGCAGAATGGCAACGGTCCAATTAAAGCGGCGGTCCAAATATGGCTACTCTCCCCTACAACTTAAAATATTTGTAATGAAATCAGAAAAAACACCATTAAAACGTCTTCATCTTTAAGTGGGACTTCATCGTCGTATTTTCATCTAAAACAAGAAAGAAAAATCATGCGAACAGCATAGATTATGAAACACTTTCCAACACTCCCTGAAAGCTTTAACAAAACTTCGTTATTTAGGGAAATCAGGTAAATAAGATAACTAAGTAAACATTTAAAAAATTTATTTCACCAGTTACCGTCCATAGCCAAATATGTAATACAATTCTTTTGAACAGCCCTGTATTTGATCTGTATGTTGTTATATATATTATATAACGGGAAAATTTAAGTAAAGTATGTAGCAAGAAAACGCATAACAGGTTGAAATTTCTCTTTCAGCTATTTATACTAATAGATGGAAACATACTTGAATACTTTTTTACAGCCTTGTAGTTTACCTAGTATCTTTATTATACGTCACTATTTAGCTACAATTTAATTCAAACTAAAACACTTTTAAAACTACTGAAATCACATTTCCAGAAATTATCACCCATAGACGGCCATATATCCAAATCTTTGCGTGGCCCTGTGTATCATTTTATCTATATTCTACAAATATTTCTTAGTACACTAAATTCAGTTCAGCGTAAAAATGCACAACTCCTTTAAAACCCACCTTTAAGCAATTTATGCTCATACTCAGTAACCTTTACGAATTAATTTCTGCAGCTCTGTATATGAACTACAGCATTTATACATACCGTACAGTACAGGGCTTAATTTCTAAGAAAAGAAGTACCGGAGCCCTAATATTCTGCAGTACTAAAACCGTAGCCCCCCCCCCCCCCCCCGACACGCCACGCCATCATTCCGATCCGCATATTTATATTTAATGCCTTATTTGCAAAATTTAAAGCATCTTTTTTTTCTTTAGCAAAATAAGAATTTTAAATATATCTGCCTGCATATACTTAACTGTCAACTATTCCACTTTTTAGCTCATCACTCCTCGAATAGAAACCTTTGCCTAATTTTAGTGTTAATTAATCGCAGAATCCTGCAATTTAGTAAGGTAAGGAATATGATCCGGAAATAGTGTTAACACACACACACACACACACAAAAAGAAAATTGTTTGCAGCTATGCATATATGTAGATAATGAATGAACGACAAGTAAAAACATTTATAAGAAATATGTTCAGAAAATCTTACGCGCCGTTTCCTGTCTATCCCCTACGTGAGCGAAACACTACGTAAGCGTTTTGATAGAAAAGAATGCAGAAACTTGGAGATCGGAGGGAAAGGAAAGAGTAATTTAGGCCTCGGATTTTCGGAATCGCTATTGCACTGGGCTCCGGAGCCCTGGTATTTATGAGCTCCGGTGAATTCCGACCAATATTTAAATATTTATTTAAAACAGAGAAATACCGGAGCCGAGCTCCGGTGGGCTCCGGCGCAAATTAAGACCTGGTACAGTATGCATAAATATAGTGAAACATAAAAGCGCATGTCATAATTAAAAATGCATTTCCAGCAATCATCACTTATGTACAGTACTTCAGACACAATATAGTATCTAAAACATTTTGACACATCAAAACAATATAAGAAAAATCATTATTATGTGTTAAAACTCGTAAATGGAGGAAATTACGTCATATTTAAAATGACCAAAAATATGGCAAAACAGTTTAAATTAAAAAATATATTTCCGCGAGACATTTATTTCATATTTTGAGATAATCTTTTCAATTATTATCGTGAATTCTAAGACAGCGCAAATAATATTTCCTTCTAACAACAAAAGTATTTTCACGTAAATATTAATAAGAGAAATAAAACTTTGGTGAAAATTACGTCAGATTTAAAACGATACATTTCAAATGCCTTATTTTAAAACTTTCTTATAGCCTTCTTAAAAAATACCGAGAGTCAAAGACTCTGATTACCTAATTAATTTTACCTTACTTCATTTTCAAATTTTTAACTAATTTTTTTAATCAAAGACGAAAACAGCCATAGTATCTCTTAAGTGCGGCTGTTTTGGCCTTTAAAAATCTCCAATCAAAGGAAGTTGAATGAAAGTGAGTTTACAGGGAAATCGCCTCTGTTTTTTTTTTTAAATTATAATTCAATCTTTTTAAAGCCGATGAAATTATCGTGTTTTTAGAATCTGGGGTGTCTGAACGGGGGTTGGCGAGCGTAGCTCGTAGGGGGCAGAGCCCCCAAGTTATATAAAATAAAATCGTGTATTTTAAGTATTAAAACTGAAATAAGTTTTGTCGAAGTGCATCATTTTTTTCTCCAGTGGTTTTGAAATTCTTCACTTTTAAAAATAACGTAATTGAAATCATACACTGATGAAGCGCAAAGTTTTACCAAAATTTAGTGTTATAAAAGAGCAGTGACCTTTAGGTTACAATAATATTTGTTTGAAAGTTAGACTAACCAATATAACATGCATTTTTTGCTAATTTTGTAGATTTATTATAAATTAATGAAACAGTTCCTTCTTAAACATTTTCTTTCCTCGAATTTCCACGGGTTCTGTCGCGTAATAATAATAAAAAAAAAATTCTTTTCCTTATCGGGGGCGTCACTAAATTCTGAAAAAGCAGAATTCCTGCTTCCCGCTTGTTGTCATTTTTTAAAATTGATTCTTCTAATTGTTGTTTTGTTGTGTTTAATTTTTTATCCATTCCAGGTTTCAGAACTTGTGAAATATGTTTTCAAAGAATTTCTACACATTTTGGATGAAATAGATTGGATGGACGAAAAAACAAAAAAGCATGCAAAAGCTAAAGTAAGTTTTAAATTCATCATTAAAAATGTCACTTATTGCGCCGTCTAAAATTACAAAGAGATCGGAATAAACGAATCATATGAAAGTCACGTTATTCTTATTTTGAGATATAAAGCATTTCTATTGTGGCTTCTATGGAAAATTCTTTGTACTTAAATCTCTGACGCCGCGCATAACAAATTCTACATAGCGTTTTAGAGGAGTCAGAAACTAAAGTCTTTGCTGTATGAAAGTATTAAAAAAAACATAATTTGCAGAAAAAAAATATTTTTTACACTGTTTGAGGCCGGGAAAGGGTTGATATTAAGGTCTTTCATTCAATTAGTTCTCAATTTAATGTTACATTTTTTTAAAAAATAAGTTAAACCAATTGAATATTAAACATAAATATAAAATTCAAGCAAGAAAGAAAAATCATGCGTTAAGCATAGATTATGAAACACTTCCCAACACATTCAGAATAATGTAACAAAACTTCATGGTTTAATAAGTTAAAATATTGCGTCTAATTCAACCATATGGAAACGCATAACACATTTCAAAACCCAATTTCAGCTGTTCCCATCTACAATCGGAAAGTTATCCGAATACTTTGAGCAGCACTATATATGATTGATTATATGACAAGCCAAAATTGAAAACGCACTTCAGCAATTATTGCTCAAAGACAGTATTGTAACCGATTTCTTTTGTGTGTCCCTGTAAACGAACGACAAATGCTATGAATACCCTATTCTGTCGTAATAATCTTGTAGTGAAGTTCTGTGATTTATATCAGTTTAAATGGTACATTTGAAACAGAGCGTAATGTCATTAAAATACTCTGCAAACGATTTTCCCCCATATGCCATAATGTAATGGAATTCTTTTGAGTAGCACTGTAAATGATATATTAATCACACATACTTCATATGCAATACCAAACATGATGGGTAGGTGACCCTAAATATGGATTATCAGTTGCATGAAAATCCGAGTATATTTGCGGGACTTACAGCGTGGACAGACGGGCAGACAAACCGAATGCATAAACACTTTTCAACTTTGTTGGAAAGTGTTAAAAATGTGATACTTAACACCCTACAAAGAACGGAATGCAAGTTTTTAGGGTGTTTAAGTATTTATTTTTAATTTTATATATATTTTCTAATGTCCAATTGTTTTAACTTATTTGTTAAAAATATTTACTTTAAATGTAGAACTAACTGAATGAAATATCTTAAAATCTGTCCCTTCTCGGGCTTAAACAATGTAAGAAATATATATTTTAAATTTTTTCTGCAAATTATGTTTTTGTTTAATATGTCAAGTTTTTTTAATAACTAATTCATTCAGAGGAACTCGTTTCAAAATTAACGGAATATACCATCATCAGGGTTTGATTTACAAGGTATCGCATAACAAGTTGTGGTGTAATTTATCAATACTTAATCCAAAATGTTTCGTCAGTGTGGTAATGCAGGTTGTCGTTGTTTGGACAAAACTTTCAAATCTGAGCATAAAAGATCAATAATAAAGAATAAAAAACCTATTTTATTTAAATGTAGTTAACACATTTTCAAATCGGGAAAGGTATGAATGCAAAAATAGTGTTAAATCTTGATTGCTAATATATAACAAGAGTATAGCTGTAATACAGTAAAACGTAACAAAAAAAACGTTTTACTTAAAAATTTTCCTTATTTCCTCCCAGTGGGCGATGTAAATACAAGAGGAAATTTTTACATTAGTGTAACTTGGAGTATTTATTTAGCGGCAAAACAATCGTTTCTGTGCCACAGAAAAAAAATTACAAAAGGCCTTGAGGAATAATTTTACATAGAAAATATCCTAGACTTAACATTAAAAGTCCCTATCTTTTTAAAATTTACAAATATTTTTGCAAAAGAAATTGCCTATGAACAATATATAACTAATACAGCAAAAACATGCCCGTGCGTAATGCTGATTTCGTAAACGCACTAAATTATTTCATGCAAATCTATAAATAGTCCAGTGGTAGGGGAGCAAAAAAAGGCCGAATTCGAAATTAATTAGGAGAAAGCTGGAAATTGTTTTAATCCCTTCAGTTTAGGTCTAGAATGAATATACTATGTTTTCCCCCTCGTACTAGGTGAGCGTTAGGAAATATGTATAGATTTATAGTAAAAAAAACACGTTTTTTTGCATACCATAACAGTATCTCCAAACAGCTAACTCTGTCAAAAACATTGTCAATACAAATGTTCTAGAGATTAAAATTCTGAGTAAAATGAATACCTACACTTAATATTTTTGTTGAACATTAAGGTCACAATTCCAGATTAAAGTTTTAGACCCGTGGTCAGAGGGTTGACCTCAGAATTAATTAGGAGAAAACTGGAAATTGTTTTAATCCCTTCAGTTTAGGTCTAAAATGAACGTACTATGTTTTCTTTCTAGTACTTGGGGGAATGTTAGAAAATACGTACATATTTATTTTCGAAAAACACGTTTTTCTTAATTACCTTAACAATATCTCAAAACAGCTAACTCTATAAAAAACATTGGCAGTACAAATATTGTAGAGCTTAAAATTCTGAATAAAATGAGTACCATCATTAATATTTTTGTTCAGCATTAAGGTCGCAATTCTATTTCAAAATTTTGCCTTAATCGCTAATCAAGAGCTTGAAGCCAGGAGAGACAAGGTTAACTTAACAATATCTCAAAACAGCTAACTCTGTCAAAAACATTGTCAATACAAAAGTTGTAGAGCCTAAAATTCTGAGTAAAGTAAGTACCTACACTTAGTATTT
The DNA here is from genome assembly GCA_963932465.1 of Maratus speciosus. NCBI lineage: Eukaryota > Metazoa > Arthropoda > Arachnida > Araneae > Salticidae > Maratus > Maratus speciosus. The sequence goes on from CAWVRF010001061.1 coordinate 334,698, forward strand.
TTGTTTAATATTAAGGCCGCAGTTTTGAGATATTATTAAGTTAACCTGGCCTCTCCTGGCTTCAAGCTCTTGATTTGAAAAAAAATGAAGTAGAATTGCGACCTTGATGTTGAACAAAAATATTAATGATGGTACTAATTTTATTCAGAATTTTAAGCTCTACACCATTTGTATTGACAATGTTTTTTATAGAGTTAGCTGTTTTGAGATATTATTAAGGTAATTAAAAAAAACTTGTTTTTCGAAAATAAATATGTGCATAATTTCTAACATTCACCCAAGTACGAGGAAGAAAACATCGTACGTTCCTTTTAGACATAAACTGAAGGGAATCTTTAAACTGGAATTGTGACCTTAATGTTCAACAAAAATTTCATTTTACTCAGAATTTTAAGCTTTACAACATTTGTATTGACATTTGTTTTTGACAGAGTTAGCTGTTTAGAGATACTGTTATGGTATTAAAAAAACGTGTTTTTTTACTATAAATCTATACATATTTCCTAACGCTCACCTAGTACGAGGGGGAAAACATAGTATATTCATTCTAGACCTAAACTGAAGGGATTAAAACAATTTCCAGCTTTTCCCTAATTAATTCCGAATTCAACCCCCTAAACACTGGCTTAAATGTAAAATGTAAAAAGAAACATCGATCTAAGGTAGGCCGCCTTCGATGAAAAAGAACTGTATTCATTAAGAACAGAAGTGAGCATCTATTAAATTTCACGAGAGAATATTACAAAATGAAAAGGACATTTCTTGAGTTTTGTATTATTTTATATCATTTTTAACTTACATATAAAACTATTCACATATATATACTATACATGTATAAAAATAATATCGAATGCTAGATTTTTTTTAGATGGGAAAAAGAAACCCCGCATCTCAACCAAAAACATTCTTCGTTCTAAAAACAACATAGTTACTGTTGCCAAAAGGCACAAAAAAGTCCACATTCGCAAAGACAATGTCCATAGAGGTCAGTGATTTCCGATAGCTGAAGTCATATTAATGATACAACCTGTAAAATAAATCTAGGTTAATTGCAAATTTATTAACTTCTAAGCATAAAAAATTTTTAATTTTTAAAACAATATTAAACAGTCAAACGATTTAAAACCGTCTTAAAACAATGTAAATAGTTCAGTATTTGTTTCCCGCTAATATTCCTTAACGAAATTAAAACTTCATTAATAAATAAATAAAAGAAAAACATAAATAAATCATAAAGTTAACATCTTTTTAATTGAACTGCGATCTCATCTGTATGTAAATAATATTTTGCTTAAAAATCAGTATCGGTGAAATATATTTCAATTTTTCGACGCCATATTCACCTGCTTTCTGTATGTACTCATATTAATGTTTCTTGTAATACTAAAACATGTTTGAAAATGTACTTTTTAGGGTTCCGTACTTAAAAAGTAAAAACGGAACCATTATAAGATCACTCCTGTGTCTGTCTGTCTGTCTGTCTGTCACAGCCATTTTACTCGTAAACTATGGAAAGTGGAAAGCTCAAATTCGGGGAAGTAATAAAGACCATTGACCCACATATTTTCAGATTAATAAACATTCATAAATATATTTAGTAAAAAAAAGTAGAGGGCCTAATTATGCTACTTGAAAAAAAATCTTTTCTTTGTATATCATGTGGGGTATCCTGTAAAAGCTTTTGTAACGCTGAACTCAAAAATACATTCCTTTTAATTTTAGGTATTATATTTTCAAAGATATTGTTGAAAATGTAGCGCAAAAATATGTCCCCCCCCCATCTAATTCCGAATCTACTGAAACTAAAATTATGAAAAAATTAGAGGTAGCAGACGTTAATATAAACCTTGCCGGAAAATTATAGCGATTACCCTAGGTCACATAGTTTTTTAGTAATTAGCATTTTTCTGTTATACACAAATTACAATTTACGGGCATTCAGAAAAATTGTTGAGCATTTCTGAACATACCTATCATTGCAGAAGAATAAAAGCATTGTTGATAATGATTTTATAAAAAAATCATCGGTAATTAGCCGCGATATTAATCCTTAAAGGTACGGTCAGTTAGGACACACACAAGGACAGGGGCGGCGTACTCTATGCCTAGTTAACAACTTTTAATGATGTATATGTGTAATGTAATGTCCAGTAACAGTATAAAAGCAATAAATGTCAAATTGTTAAAAACATACTAATTTAAGGGGTCTCGGGACTCGAAAAAGTGGGAAAAATGAAAAAAAGACCATTTTCAACATCTAATGTCTTAAAATGTATATGATTTTAAAACACAATTTTAATTGGGATGAAAGATATAAGTATGATCTTTCGTTTCATGTATTTAAAAAATTTCAAGATACATAATTAGTATTTATAGGGGGCTCGAAACTGTTAGACATTTGTCGAACAAAAAATTGGCATAACAGTTTACGCACAGGATTACAAAATAAATATTGCAACTAGAATGAAAATTTTGGTGCTTACTTATACTTCAGATCGTAATAATTTCCCTGAACTTAAATAAATTTGTATTTAAAGCATTTGTATATTTTTAATGCAATGTTGCATTTAGCTAATACAAAATTTTGAAAATTTCAACAATAAAATCACCTAAAAAAATATTTTTTTGAACAATAAAAAGGAAATTTTATGTTCAGTTTATACAGACTAACATGAAATTTATGTTTTGAAAATTTCATGAAAAAATATCCAGAAGTTTTTGAGGTATCCTGCGCGTTATGTCCAAAAAACGCCATTTGGAAAATAATGACTTTAAAGTTTCGGAAACGCCGCTTCAGCTATTGAGCGGGTAGAATTCTAAAAGCCAAAACTTCTGTTCTAATGGGAATTTCAAGGAAACAATTCTATCAAAATATTCAGAAAAGATAGGAGTTTAACATCTTAAAAAAATAAAATTTCTTAAATTTTGAAGCTTTAAGAGTCCTGCGATTACTTAATCCTTTCCGGCACGGAGTAATTGTATTTATAAACTTATGAAATAATGGACTAACACCAGAATTTATAAATCAATTTATTAGAAAATGCGAACTTGCTTATTTTCACGTACATGATAAAAAGAAAATTTTCATTAAATATTCTTGGTGCCGTTTGTCTGTTTTGGAATTAAAATTAGGTGTCCTTTTTTTAAGGGCATCGCCCTCGAAAGATTTAATTAGAATGAATCGCATAAATACTGTGGGATTCGTGATAGTTTGCATTGATTGTATCTCCCAATACGCCTCGAGTGACTTTAAAAGTTAATTGAACACCTATCTGGAAAAACGCGGCACTGACCAAAGCGGCGTTGCAACTTTGAGACCTCAATTCGAAGCGCGTTTAGCACAATGCCAATTTTAAACTTTGAACAAAGGTTTTGTTTTAGCTACACTGTAGAAAAAAAGGTCATTACTACGCTGAATTTAGTTTCATGAAATGCCAAATGAAGTTTAACTATGCACTGCTTTTATTGTCAGTACCGAATTATGTTCATCATAAACAGATTAGGATAATATTAAAAAAAGAGTTATACGAATAGCTATATTTGATATTATTTAGGTTCCATATCTTTTTGAACTTTCATGGTATACCCATTTACATTTTTCTAATATATACAGTTATACCCAACTCTACGTTGTATTGTTTTTTACAAAGTCATTTTTACTTTCTTCTATCTTCAATAGAAGAAAGTATTGTAATCGAAATTTTTTTCGACTTCCGGTTTTCGACGGATTTACACGTTTTAGGGGTCAGAGATCTCAAAAAACATGTTTATAGAAAATGTCTGTCTGTCTGTGTGTCCGTCTGTCCGTCCGTCCGTCCGTCCGTCTGTCCGTCTGTCCGTCCGTCCGTCTGTCCGTCTGTCCGTCTGTCTGTCGCCATTCTACCACCAAAAAGTGTATGAAGTTATGCATAGAATTGAACCAAATTTTTATTTTAAGTTTTTGGCTATGGCAAGCAGATCCTCCCTGAATTTGGAAAAAATTCGCCGGTAGGGGGCGCTATAATATCAATTTTTGTGCGATTTTGAATATTGTACCATCCAAAAGTGTATGAAGTTATGCATCGAATTAAACCAAATTTTTATATTAAGTTTTCGGATATGGCAAGTAGGTCCTCCCTGCATTTGGGAAAAATTCGCCTATAGGGGGCGCTGTAACAGCGATTTTTGTGCGATTTTGAATATTGTACCATCCAAAAGTGTATGAAGTTATGCATAGAATTGAACCAAATTTTTATATTAAGTTTTCGGATATGGGAAGTAGGTCCTCCCTGAATTTGGAAAAAAAATCGCCGGTAGGGGGCGCTGTAACAGCGATTTTTGTGCGATTTTGAATATTGTACCATCCAAAAGTGTATGAAGTTATGCATCGAATTGAACCAAATTTTTATTTTAAGTTTTCGGATATGGCAAGTAGGTCCTTCCTGCATTTGGAAAAAATTTGCCGGTAGGGGGGGCTGTAACAGCGATTTTTGTGCGATTTTGAATATTGTACCACCCAAAAGTGCATGAAGTTATGCATAGAATTTAACCAAATTTTTATTTTAAGTTTTCGGATATGGCAAGCAGATCCTCCCTGAATTTCGAAAAGATTCGCCGGTAGGGGGCGCTGTAGTATTGATTTTTGTGCGATTTTGAATATTGTACCATCCAAAGGTGTATGAAGTTATGCATAGAATTGAATCAAATTTTTACTTTAAGTTCTTGGCTATGGCAAGCAGGTCCTTCCTTAATTTGGAAAAAAATCGCCGGTAGTGGGCGCTGTAATAGCGATTTTTGTGTCATTTTGAATATTGTACCATCGAAAAGTGTATGAAGTTATGCATAGAATTGAGCCAAATTTTTTGTGTTTGTTCTTGGTCATGGAACGAAGGTCTTCCCTGAATTTGGAAAAATTCCGCCTGAAGGGGGCGCTATAATTGCGATGTCTGTACCATTTCCCTTATTGTACCATCGAAAAGTGTATGGAGTTATGTATATAATTGAACCAAACTTTTTGTGTATGTTTCTGGCTATGGCAAGCAAGTCATCCCTGAACTTAAAAAAATTCCGCCAGGAGGGTGCGCTATAATTGCGATCTCTGTGCATTTTCATTATTGTACAATCGAAAAGTGTATGAAGTTATGCATACAATTGAACCTAATTTTTTGTGCATGTTTTTGGCTTTGGACAACAGGTTCTCCTTGAATTAGGAAATATTGCACAGTAAAGGGGTTCTGTGATAGCAATTTTTGTATACTTTTCTTGATTTTTTGTAGTTCTGTTGTCCATCGGCGGCTCGTGCAAAGGCGGGAACTCGCTTCCTGCTAAGCCGGCTATTCGCAAACATCTGATAACAACAGAATAAGCAAAAACTATTAATTTTAGCAAATATCATAATATAGATTAAGTCGTTTTTAGTTCGTTTAATTGACTGAAGCAGAAATTTAGGATGAAAATCAAAGTTGGTATAGTATTGAACTAATAATATTGAAATATTATCATGTGTAACTAGTTTTTGAAATATTAAGATGTATAAGATAGAAGAAAGTTTTGGGATTGGCACATCCAACTAGTTTTTATATATAATACAATTACAAATTCATATATTTATTCTACGGAACCCTCTGTGTGCGAGTATTGCTCGCACTTGACCGTTTATTCTTTCTACTATGACGCCATATTCCTCATCTTTTAAATTCTTAGAAAAATTATTTCAATTTTATTTTTCACGCGAAAATCTTTTAACTGAAAATTAATTGATGCAGACAAATTATTATTACGGCTTTTGAATTTTTTTGCAACAACAAAGCAAATGTCAAAATTTATAGAAAAATGTCCGTTGATTCACAACGAAAATACCGAAATTTGGAATTATTAAGAAAAACATTTGAATAAAGTAAATATAATATAAGTCTAGAAAACAAGAATTCTGCTTTTTCAGAATTTAGTGTTGCCCTCGATGAAAAAAAAAAAAAAATAATAAAAAAATAAAAAGTACAAAAGATTTTTCAATTTTAAGACTTAATGCACACGCTTTTATTTTATGTAAAATGACGTCATTCGCATCCGCTTAAAAATTCCACATTTACGATCTACTCTTGAACATTTACAGTAAAGCATGCATAGGACGTCACTATCGCTAAATCATACACAAATGCAGCAAAAAGAGGCCGTCATTCAAGAAACTCGACAAAAAACGGTTATATAATGATTCATAGGCCTTCATTTGTTTGTAACATTAATAAAGATACTTAAAATTAAATATAGTTTATAATAGCTCCATGTTTTAACAAAAATCATTCGTTTAAATATTTTTTCAAAGTAGCACATATTTTAATTACATTTTCTTTCGGTTGTTATGAGAAAATGGCAACAAAAATACATAATTACTATTTTACAACTATTTTTCTTTTACTTTCTACGGAAATGGAGTACTTCCGTTGCCAATATTAAGCAAATGGCTCTAAAAACTACAAAAAAATTAATATTTCAAAAATAAATGAAGATGCAGTTTTCAGACAAATTGCATTTAAAAGTACATTTTTTTCCTTAATACGACAGTATAAAAATTGAAAATGTGCGATGCTAAGAGGTTTAAAAAATTGCTATAGAGTATTTAATAATACTGCTTTGTTTTACGGCTGACTTCTGTAAGGTAACGTTAGTTTTTGGAGACGGCACAAAATAACCTGGCAGAAAGAAATAGGATATCGTGCGGGGGCTAAAAAAAGGAATTCTGTTTTTTCAGAATTTAGTGTCGCCCCCAATGAAAAGAAATATATACAGATAGTACAAAGCATAATTCAATTTGAAGGCATAAAACACACGCTTTTATTTTAAATAAAATGACGTCATTTGCATCCGCTGAAGAGTTCTGTATTTACGATCTAGAAAAGTATGCATAAGACGTCACTATCGCAGAATAATACGCAAATCCAGCAAAATAGTAATGTCTTCATTCAAGAAACTCGGACAAAAAAGATGATCTAATGATTCATATGTTTGTAACATTAATATGGATGCATAAAATTAAATATAGTTCATAATAGCTGCATGTTTTATCAGAAATCATAAATTTATATTTTTTCAGCATAGCACGTATTTTAATTACAATTTTTTTTCAGTAGTTATGGGAAACTGGCTACGAAAAGATGTAATAATCTACTATTTTCCAATTACTTTTCCTTTGCTTTCGGCAGAAGTGGAGTACTTCAGATGTCAACATAAAAAAAAATCGTTAAAACTACAAAAAAAAAAGTAATATCTCAAAAATGAATTGAGATGCAGTTTTCAAACAAATTGCATTTAAATGTACTCCCCCCCCCCCCTATACGACGCTATAAAAATTGAAAATGTGCGATGCTTAGAAGTTTAAAAAATTGCAGTAGAAATTATCTCGTACAATGATATATTTGCTTTGTTTTATGACTGGCTTATATAACGGAACGTTATTTTTTAGAGACGACATTTTAATAGCTGACCGAAAGAAATAGCATATCTGAGGCTAGTAGCCTATCTTACTCTCTGTGTTATAATCCACCCATATACAAAGGCATTTTATCATCCGTTTTGACCCAATGTCAGGCAATTTTTTTCTCTCCTTAAATTTATAATATTAATGAATTAGCAAATAATTAAAATTGTGTGGCACCAGGGAGAAAACATTGAGAAGAAAATTCAAAAAAGTATCAGGTCCATAAGCTTTGCTATGTTAAATTAACATTGGGAAGTGACACTGAAAATTTTGGTTATTTTCCTTTAAAAATAATAGAAAATAATTGAAAAATACCGTACTACTTAGTTATTCCGTCGACCCATTTCGCCAAATTATATAAATCACCAAATCACTCGCCAAATTATACAAATTGCCATAATTTTTATTTTAAATAACGAAAGAACAAAGAAAATAGCATAACGTTAATAAATATACAAATAAAACGTCGAAATAAAAATCACTTGATGACGTAAAGACGTGTAATGGTGTTATTACATGAGGAGTCAAAGACGCTTGGAATCCCAGGCGTCTAGCGACAACAGCCGCCTCACGGTTCGTCTTTTCCAAGCATTTCATTGGCTGTTCCGGAAAAGGCTTTTCTATTATCAGATTTCCAAGCATTTGATTGGCTGTTACTGGCGACTCGCCTCGTTTCGGGCCTCAAAGATGCTCGACAGAAAAAAGACGCTCGCTCTCCAAGCGACTCCCCTGCAGCCATAGGAATAACATGGAGACGCCCGGAATCTGAAGCGTCTTTCACCCCTCGTGTAATAACAACATAACTTGCTTAAAGTCGAGTGAATGAGATATTTACGATCAACCATTATTGGCATTTAATCTTATAGTTTGGTGAAAGAGTTTTGGTCGACGGGATAACTAAGTAGTACCAAAAATACATATGTAACTGGTATTCGAAAACGAGGTTTTCGCCAAATTTTCGTAAAAAAAATCACGCCAAATCCGGTGCGTATATGACATCTGGACAAATATTAAATGATGTAACGAACGATGACATTTAATTTCAACTTCAAAGCAATATTTTAATTTACCATTTGAAAAAAAAAAAAAGCTAACTGGCGAGTTGAAAAATAGCTATTAGCGAGATTTGCACCTGGCTAGCGTAACAGTACCAAGAATTCTTTGCGACCATGGAAATTTTTATGTAGTTTTATTCGAAAAAGAAATTTGATTTTTTAATCAAAAGGGAAAACTTTCGGCACAGATGTCATATACGGACCCATATTGGCGAGATTTTTTTCTGACGCCAATGTCATATACGCAACGGGTACTTAACTGGCGCCATAGTATCGTTATTTTGCTTGATTTGGTAAGCCGGATGTTGTTATGCTGTTGATGTTTTCCCCAAATTAGCGTCAGAAAAAATCGCGCCAATATGGGGCCGCATATGATATCTGAGCCAAACTTTCATATGAAAAGCGAAGGGATCAGAGCGTATTTATTTATGGCAGTTACATGACTAGGACTATTGTAATATAGATGAAATGATGGCGATAGAATAATATTTGGCGACTTATCACCTGTACCTGGCTAACATTAAAGTACCAAAATGGCATCAGGAATATAAAAAGCTAAGTGGTTCGCCCGGAACTGTTGATGATAGTCACATGACTTAGGCTATTGTTATAGAAATTGTTTTAAAATACCAGGAGACAAAGACTCTGTACACTTAATTCATTTTTTTAGCTTCTTTTCAAATGTTTAACTGATCCTCTTTAATCAAACACGAAAACAACCATTGGATGTCTTAACAGCACCTGATTCGGCCTTAAAATTTTGAAATCAAAGGAAATTGAATGGAAACCCGTTTATAGGGAGATCTGCACATTTTTTTTTTCACTATAATTCAATCTTCTATAATATTTTTGAAACCGGTCAGATTAGCGTGTTTTTAGATTCTGCGGTGTCTGAACGGGGGTTGGTAAGCGTATCTTGCAGGGGGCAGAGCCCCCTACTTAATCTTATAAAAAAATTATTTGTGTCGAAAAAATTATTTCATCCTGATTATCTGCCACTAACATTGCTCATAGCATTCATTACATTTAACCATACTTCAAAAACAATAATTTCGCTGCATCATAAACAAGAGCATACAATTTTCATATTAAAAATATGCTTTTATGATGCACATATTCTATTATGTCCATTTATAAAAATAAAGACACCTTCTTACAATCGAAATCTTGCTGCAATTTTAGATATTTAAAATATGGGGAAACTCATTTTCCTCATTCTTAAGTTCTATTTATTTACACGTCCTGTATAATATAACGATTAAACGATTGCGGTAACAAAATATCCTCGCCTATCCCAGTCCATTCTACGAAACCTCTAAAAACACGTTCATTTTTTGTTTGTTTTAAAAATATTACTGGAATATGTAAGATTGAACGATATTATCACGTCCATTGGCGATTTTCTGTAATCAGGTTACAATTTATTTCCCTTTGATTGAGGGACTTTTCGGTTTACCGCTGTTGCAACTGCTGACGGTAGGTTTCGTGATTGATTAAGTATAAGATCAATTACATATTTGGATATCAGTTTGGGTAAAATAGTTAAATAAAAATGTTGCTAACCCCCCGGACTTTTATAACGCCTAGAAGAAAAGTTGTATTTTAGACGCTATAAGAAAATCGTTTGAAATATGTCGTTTGAAATTATTTCTCAAATATTTAACGTATTATTTTTTTAATTCAGAATAATGCTTCTATAATACTTTTTCAAGTTTTCAGAAAGTTATGTTAAATTTGGTATAAAATGCCGCATGCTACATACAGAAACCATTTTATTTTTTTGCAGAAACATTTATATTTTCATGAACATGCTGCTGTAATTCATACAAACATTCCACGTGTGTAACATAGTAATTTGCTACTCTGAGGGGTTGTCGAAAATGTGATTGAAATTGTGAAATAAAAACCAGGTGTCACTGTTGGATGACACCACCAGCCACTGAAATGGAGTAATATAAGTTCATTTTTATGGCTGAACTATTGATGAAAAGTGTGTTGTTAATTTTAATGTAAGCTTTGAAACAAAAAGCTGAAATTATATTGCACGTACGGTGCATGTTTGAAAGAGCGATCCTTTGGAATACCATGTAATTAATTGAATAAATATTTTTTTCAGTTTTAATATGAAAAATTATTTATAATTTAAAAATAACTTTGGATTAGTATCTTTGATTACCCGGTGAATTTGGAAAGAAGCCAAATTTCAGCATGGGTCTTTTCAAGCATTTTCTGTTTTAAGGTGATGAAAAATTGTATTTTTCTATTCAATTTACTATTGGCCCCCTAATTAGCTTGTTTACAAGAATTCATGGTATTTGGTTACTTGTTATATCGCTTGTGTTTCACTCAGCAACATATCGTCTCTAATAGCTTTAGACGAGATTTTTCCTAACAGACACAGTCATCTACTGGTGAAATCTCAAAATTACACCACATGGAAGAACGCTGCTAGAAATGTACTTACCCGGTAATTCTCCGTCAACTTCAACCTCGCGTTTCGGAGCTTAACTCTCGGTTGAATGCGAAATCCAATTCTCCGTTTACCCAACCTGACGAAATTCGAGGTAAATACTAACCTGGGGTTGACTTACTCAACCAAGCTCTGGTAGGTAGGTTAGTGAACCGCGCATGCCTAGTAGAAAGAAAGATGGCGGTCGTTTTAAATTGTGCGCTGATGCTTCTTTTTTAAAAACAAAGCTTTTTGGAATTTACTAATTAAACGAAGCATTAATTATTAAAGATGGTATTATAAAAGAATGTGTCACTTACATTTTTCCCCTTTTTTTGGATATTTTTGCTCTATGAATGCAAAATTATACTAATTTGTGTGTCGAAAACGAAGCTTCAAATTTTATTGATTTACAAAGTATTTTTTGGTGGCGCCATCTAACAAATCTAAATGGAAATATGTTCTTTCAATACCGATTTTGTAAAAATATATGATTCAAAACTCTTTCTTTCTCTCTCTCTTTTTTAATAATAATGAAAAAATAGAAAACAAATTCCCTTCCATTTGAGTGCCTCGTTCATAGTTGCTTAAAGCATGAATTTTCTACCGAATTGTGTATATGTGATCAATTGTTCATAACAGATAAATAATTATTTTTTTTATTACATACTTAGTAAGTTTGAAATAATGATTTTTGTTTTAAAGAAACATTTTTTCAGAAGATTTTTTTTTTTTTTAATTTCGCAATACATCAAGAATATTAATACATGTTCTCGGCCTTCTTCTAAAGTTATTAAACATGATCTCTAAAAAAATGTGTAATAATCAACACAGGATTTTCTAAGGCCTCGTCTTTTTTTTTTTTTTTTTTTTTTGCTACCGGCATGCTATTTATCCAAGATATTTTAATTGAATTTGTACAGACATTTGTTAAATAAAATATATATGCATTAGAAATAATTATATGAAAATATCTTCATATCTAATATTCATTGTAAAAAATAAATAAATAAACGTATTGCACTATTTACTTTTATTCTACTTAATACTACTAGTTTGATCAGATAATTGTTTATTAAACTTACATTAAAGAAAATGATTTTTTTAATCAAGATATTTTTTAATCAACTGTTTTTAAGAATTTTATTGTTAAGAATTTTATTGAAACTTTTGTTCTGTAAACGAACAAAATCTTGAAATCAAAATGGTAATTGCACATTTACTTATAAGAATTTTTTATTTAAAAATTAAACATGATAAGTATATGCATTTTGTTTATTAAACTTACATTAAAGAAAAAGATTTTTTTAATCAACTGTTTTTTAAGAATTTTATTGTTAAGAATTTTATTGAAACTTTTGTTCTGTAAACGAACAAAATCATGAAATCAAAATGGTAATTGCACATTTACTTATAAGAATTTTTTATTTAAAAATTAAACATAATAAATATATGCATTTTGTTTATTAAACTTACATTAAAGAAAATGATTTTTTTAATCAAGATATTTTTTAATCAACTGTTTTTTAAGAATTTTATTGAAACTTTTGTTCTGTAAACGAACAAAATCATGAAATCAAAATGGTAATTGCACAATTACTTATAAGAATTTTTTATTTAAAAATTAAACATGATGAGTATGCATTTCCAATTTCAATACTGCCTTTAGTTTCGTTATTGAAAAGAAACAGATTAAGATGGTGTCAAGGAAGGACAGAACTCGCAGAGAGGATTGCTAGGTCATGTGATTCCTTTGGCCAATCAACTACGCAGATTTCAAGCGAGAGTTGACTAACTCAGGTCGACTAATCGCGGCTTGAAAGTTATCGATGAATTCGAAATATTAATCGGCAGTTGGATTTGTCAACCGAAGTTTTCTCAACTGAGAGTTGAACCGCGAGTTAAAGGTTGGTGGAGAATCGACCGGTTTAAGTCCCACGATCATTTGGGAGTGCCTTATAGAACACATAGGGAAAAGCGGCGAAAGATGACGAAGTTAAGCTTCTATATATATTTTTTAGACACTGTGAATTGATTTATGAACTAATATTTGTATAAAATCTTCGTCTATATCTTGCCTGATATATCAGGATATATCAAAATATTCATGGTATACCATGAATATTTTCAATTGTCTCTTTTAATTTTAAAGGGACAAATCACGGGATTATAAAAAAAAAGTCATTTTCCTTTTCTTTCTCCAGCTATGGGGTAAGATGACGAAAATTACCTTTTTATAACTAGTAACCAATTGCACAATTTTGCATTATTGCAAAATAAATGGAATTTGTAGGTCTTGAGTTCAACTTATAAAATGTTTTAGTGAAAAAGTTGCAAATCTTACCGTAAAATAGTGATTTCTTACGTTGTGATAATCAAACATTTTAGGGAAACACTAAAAACGAACTAATGCACATAATTTACCTCAAAGCTGGAATGATCATGTTTATCTTATTGATACGCATGTCACTTTTAGTTGTCTCCAAGCATGTGCGACATATAGAGAGTCTTAATATACAGGGTGGTTATAATTAAACTTCCCCTATAAACAGCACCCTACAACCCAAACGGGGTGAACGGAATACAATGAAATTTGGTATATAGACTATACACGAGATGCGCTCACATAATTTCTAAAAAAAAAAAAATAGTTCCAAAATGTCCACCAGAGGGCACCTTTTCCGGAAAACATTAATTTTAACACAATAAATGACCAAAACGAAATACAGAAACAATATTAATAATCCAGAACAATAATTATGAGTAATAAAATGTAAATCCGGCTGCTTTGATTGTTTATTGCTTTAAATTTAATGTGTTTTTATTTCGGAAAAGGCGACCTCTGGTGGACATTTTGGAACTACATTTTGTTTTTTGAAATGCCGTGAGCACATCTCGTGTATAGCCTATATAACCAAATTTCATTGCTTTTCGTTCACCCGTTTGCGCTGTAGAATGCTGTTTATAGGGAAAGTTTAATTATAACCACCCTGTACATGTATATACACAAATGCATTTTGTAATTAATGGTTTATTTTGTGTTTTTCAGGCCAATAATATGATATTTAATATTGGTTACCCCGATGAACTTCTTAACAATACTGCTGTGATGGAGTACTACCAGAATGTAAGTAATGTGAAAAATGTTTTGTTTTAACCAAGCATGCTTAATAGAATATTGATTGAGAGAATAATCATATACAGGTGGTAAACATATACATATAAAATCAACGGGGTTCAATGGCTAATTCCTAAACCGTTACAGTCATATATATATAGTTCCAATTACAAAAATGTTTTAAATGATTTAAAGAAATATTTTAAAAGCGATTTGGGTCAAAAAACATTCCTTAGAAAAATACGAAATTTAATTTTTCATACGGTCTCCGGTCCCTACAAGTTATATTTAGTTAAAATATCCTATTAACTTAGAAGTAAGAAGTAATGGATTGAGAGAATGATCTTTTATAATGTAATAACATTCAATTGTATGAAATTGCAGCTATGCTAGTTTCACTATTTAACGGAATTCCATGCGTTGGAAATGGTTAAAATTTGCAACTATTTTATTTTCTATTTCAAATTGTTTCTACCGCTTTTTCTGAACTATAATCCGCACCATATACTTCTACAAAAACTGCAAAAGAAATCTATCACAAAGCAAATATATTTTTAAATAGTGATACGACTGAAATATAGAACTGGTCTCCTGTGACAACTCTGCAATAACTACTTTTGTCACCCAGCAACGTAGATCGAAAAAAATTATATAGCATCCATTGAAAAATAAATAATATTAACTTATCGATAAATAATAAATGCCAATTACAATAAAAGTTTCCTTCTTTATGTTACATTTTAATTATAATATACGAAGCATTTTATATTTGAATTCTTATAATAGGTGTCTGACAGTTAGCCCACTTCAATTCATTAAAAACATTTCTATTTTCCTTTTTTCGATCTTGCATGATCATCTTAAGGCTAACGTCAGACGAATGTCTTTTTGCACGTTTATTTCCCTACATAATTGCTACACAATGCCGCTAGCATTGTGTAGGGATGATATCTAGGGAAAAAAGTGTGCAAAAAGACGTTCGTCTGACATTAGCCTCAGTGACTGGAGGTTAAATTTGGACTAACTTAGAGGAAAGCTTTAAATAGTTTAAATCCTTTAGATCGCCAGTGAACATATTGCGTTTTCCCCTTTCTAGGTGAATTTTAGCCGCTACATACAAATTTATGGTCAAAGACCCTGTTTTTGTGATTGAAATATAAAATCCTTCTATATATATATCACGGTAAAAAAAAAAAAAAAAAAAAAAAAAAAAAAAAACGGACTAAAAAACGGAAATGCTACTGGCAATCTAGACGCCAGTACTATTTCCGTTTTTTACAGAAAATTTTCCCCATAAATTACAGAAAAATTTTCGTTTTTCTGATTAAAAATGGAAGTTTTTCTGTAATTTATGGGGGAAAATTCCCGTAAAAAAACGGAAATAGTACTGGCGTCTAGATTGCCAGTAGTATTTCCATTTTTTAGTCCGTTTTTTTTACACTGTATATATATATATATATAAAGTAACTACACTGTAAAAAAAAAATACTGCCAGTTTTCCGGTAGGAATCGGAAAAATAGTTGCCCTTATCGTACCGGAATAATTTCCGACCCAGCTCGGAATAAAATCCGTAAAAATAAGGAATAAGTCAGTAAAACGGTATTTTACAGATTTTATTCCGATTTTACGGATTTTATTCCGAGCTGGGTTGGAAATTATTCCGGTACGATAAGGGCAACTATTTTTCCGATTCCTACCGGAAAATTGACATTATTTTTTTTACAGTGTATTTGTAAATGAGCCAAACGATTTGAAATGGACAAAAGAAAATCTGCGTAGATACCGTCTGACTGGTCAGAGCTTTCTGACTTTTCTTAAAGGGAATTATGCTTAGCGAAAACCATAAAAGTTGAGAATTTAGATAGACTGGATGGTGAAAGGGAAGCATTTCGATAGACTTCTGTTTTTTAGTGTTTCGTTCATCTGACGAAACCCTATTCGTCTCGCTCCTCTGTCTGTCTGTGTGTCTGTCTGTGTGTCTGTCTGTCCGTCTGTCTGTCCGTCACAGAGCCCGTTCTCAGAAACTACACATGTTGGGGATTTGAAATTTTGCATACTTATAGATGACCACCCCACATCATACGACAAATCATAAAATTTTGAAAAAGTCGTACATTTAACCCTTTGAGCTCCCACATGTGTATTTTAAACAATTCTTTATAAGTGAGTCCCTAATTAGGTTGCAGGCATGAAATTTTGCGTACTTATAGATGGACACCTCAGATCAAACGACAAATCATAAAATTTTGAAAAAGTCATTCATTTAACCCTTTGGGCTCCCACATGTGTATTTTAAACAATTCTTTCTATGTGAACCTCTAATTACATTGGAGGCGTGAAATTTTGCATACTTATAGCTGAATACCTCACATCAAAGGACAAATCATAAAATTTTGAAAAAGTCGTACATTTAACCCTTTGGGCTCCCACAAGTGTATATTAAACAATTCTTTCTATGTGAACCTCTAATTAGATTTGAGGCGCGAAATTTTGAATACTTATAGCTGAATACCTCACATCAAAGGACAAATAATAAAATTTTGAAAAAGTCGTACATTTAACCCTTTGGGCTCCCCCATGTGTATTTCAAACAATTTTTTCTATGTGAGCCTCTAATTAGGTTGGAGGCGTAAAATTTTACAAACTTATAGCTGAACACCTCACATCAAACGACAAACTATAAAATTTTGAAAAAGTCGTACATTTAACCCTTTGGGCTCCCACATGTGTATTTTAAACAATTCTTTCTAAGTGAACCCTAATTAGGTTGGAGGAGTGAAATATTGCATACTTATAGCTGAATACCTCACATCAAACGACAAATCATAAAATTTTCAAAAAGTTGTATATTTAACCCTTTGGGCTCCCACATGTGTATTCTAAACAATTCTTTTTAAGTGAGCCCCTAATTAGGTTGTAGGCATGAAATTTTGCGTACTTATTAGAGGTGGGCATTATTTAACATAACAGTTAAAAAACACTGTTATTGTTTTAAAGTTTGTTTTTTAGTAACAGAATATCAGAAACTTCCTATTAATTTTATAACTATTTATCAATTTCCCTTGCAAAAAACTGAAATAAGACAAAAGAAAAATATTGTAGCTTTATTTTAATTTTATATTGTGATGAAAATAAAATCGTAAAATCTTTTTTCCTAGCTCTTAATAACCTTCTAAGAAAAAGTGAAAAAAAAAATCCACTATTACAAAAGAGTCGAGTAAATCATACTTTAGTTTAAAAAAGAAAGCCCATAAACCTTCAACCGCGTCCTATGTATGAAAAAGAAAAGCGAACACATTTTTTCATTTCATTCATTACTCAATCACTTTTCACGAAGGCAGAATTCATCTGCTCGGAATCTTAAGCAAACTTTTCTCCTCTATCTGTTGCTGTGAATAAAAAGTATTTATCAGTTTTAAATATTCGTCAGTGTCAGATATTCTATACCAAGGTTGGCGAACCTGTGGCACGCGTGCCAGAGTTGGCACGCAAAACAATTTCTCTGGCGCGTGAAATTTAATTTTTTTTTTCGATTTAAATTTGATAACTTCCTTTTCCTGTGATGATTTGTAATGTTTTAGACATGCGTTTTGCATTTCCATATGAATTTAAAATCTGTATTCTTCAGATCAATAAAGTTAGATAGCCGCTGCAATAAAAGGGCAAATGAACCCAATTTTGATATGTATATTAACAAAAATAACAAAATATGAACAAGGTATAAAGCATTTTCCATCGAATGTACAACTGTAAAAATCTCACCAATACATTTTTAATACATTGTTTAAAACAACTTGGGTATTTATAACTTTGATGTTGCATACTTAAGTTGAAAATTACTAAAATATAAATTAGAATTTTCCTCTTTTTCTTGCCTGATTACAGTACGTACTCCATAAATAAATCATATTTACGAATAAAAATGTCATTAATTTAATGGCTGATTCCATTATTAGAGAGAGATCGCATTTCGATTTTGACTATTTCTTAATTATTAATTATTAATGCACGAAAGCAAACTGATTTTATAAACAGTGTTTCGTACAAACATCGTACGCTGTACAAAAGTTTGGCACGTGACATTTGTTAATAGATATTGTTTGTGATTTTTTGGCACGCGTACACAAAAAGGTTCGCCGTGCCTGTTCTATACCAACTGTTAAATGTTCAAATATTATGTTAGCTTTCAGCATGAGATTGTAGATCTTTCAGTGTTGAATTCGTAAAAAAAATTTAATCATGCCTCTGAGAAATTACAGTTACTTGTAACACATAGCTATGAAGGAGTTACATTATTTAAAAAATATATTATTGCTCTGAATATATTGTTTATGTAGACTGGTAATATTAGAATCTGAGAATTTTACGTTATCGAGAGGGGAGGAAGTTTTTCTAAGTTTGTAAGTTAGATTCGCGTGGCTGGGGGATATTTTGAGGTAATTTGTAAGTTAGTATTGCGGTTGCTGTTGTGGTTTGTGGATATGTTAAGGTGAGATAAAGTATTTTTTCGATTGTTATTGAAGGATGTGTTTGTTGATGCTACATACGGGTGCGGTAAAGCTATTTATTTATTTATTTATTGTACTTTTTGTCAACTATGACTGCTAGAAAACTTTTTTCTTGGAATTAATTTTACTAAAGCAATAAGATTCTTATTTTATCGGAACATTTGTAAAAATTAAAAAATGATTTAATCAATTTGGGAAAAATAATAATCACTGTTGTCAAATCTGAAATCAACGGCGGCGTTTTAAAAACTGTTTGTTCATATAAGTGAAAATATTATGATAGTGGAATATTTTAATTAACAAATTTTGCCTTAAACCTACTAAATAGGTTTAAAATATTTTATTAAATTATTTTAAATTATTTTTTTATAACCCATAATGTTATTGGATGTTGTTAACGGATAGGTCAAAATATACAGTTTATCGCATCGCACCATTATTCGATAAGTGACACATATGAAAAAGTGAACTGTTTCAGTAAAAACGAAAAATACTTTTAAATGTGAAAAAAAAAAATGCTTGGGAATACATAGAGTAAACATTTATTTTAGTATGAGCAATTTTGTTAATTTAATATATCGTTAGTAGTTCAAAAGTAAATTTCACAGGAGAGGCAAAAGACAATTTGCATGATTTTACTGTAATATGAAATTATAGCACTATTAATTTTAGTACATGCTGGAATGAAAACTTGCATAAAAGAATAAAACCCTTAAAAATGAAGACGTAGGATGAGGTTTGGACTGTTGGGTAACTTTACCTCCCCACAAAATCCACACCTCTTCTGTGGTCATAAATCGATATATGGCGTAATAAAGTGATTTTCCGCATAGGTACACTTATGAAACTGTTTGTGCAGCAAGACGCACTTGTAACAGACCTGTTAGTGGAAAAAAAAAAAAAAAACGCAAAATGAATATTTGCAAGGCGTGTCTGTTTCCTTGCGGGTGAGCGATATGTAAACAGCGAGACTAAATAATATTGTAACCAATATATATATATATATATATAATTACTCTAATTTAGTCTTTTTTATAGACATTTAAACATCCTTTTTTAATGTCAAATGGGGGTATGTTTGTAACCACTCATATTAAGGAACGCTCAATATATATATACAGAGAGAGAGAGAGTTGTGCATTTTAGGAATAAGTGTGAGATATCTATCGAATAATCTAATTATTAGGCAGATGAATTTATAATTGTGATAAACTTACTTGAATATATAACTTTTCACCTTAAAAATTTGAGAATTATTCTAGACAGTGAATGACATTTGAATTGGGGAGATCTTAAATCAAAGAGAGTTTTGAATGCTAGAAGCTATTAAAAAGAAAAAAAAAATTGTACGATTCCTTTATGTACAGATTATCTTCAGACTTAGGTTGGGTGGGACTAAGAAAATAGGATGCTGTAATTATAAAAGAAGAATCATGTTAGATATAGACTCTAATGTTTTTAAATAAATATATAATTATGTTTAGTGTGTCTTTATGTCTACTGCTGAAGTTCGAAAACATGTTTTGATTTTTTTGTAAATTTTAACTCTACGTTTTAAATGTGAGCTTAGATCATTTTTCCGACAATAAATTTCAAAGAAACAAAATATTACCCAAATGTCTTTAACTATAAATATTTAACCAAAATCTATAAAAATGACCTAAATAATAATAAACAAGTTGGAAATTGCTCGTCAAACGTGGCAAATGAGGTGCGTTCGTACTATAACTAGTTTTATAATTATTTTTTGCACCCCATATTGTACTGAATGTATATTTTTTTGCGCTTCATAAGTGCATAGTCTGTAACATCATTAAAATGCACTTACAATAATTTTTTCCCCATTCCCCGTAATGTAACGGAAAACTTTTGACTGTCCCTGTAAATAAACTATACATTCGATTTTCATTAAATTTGAAATGGCTCGACAAAATTTTGCAGCAATTATATATTTAAAATTTCAGACCATTCGGAAGGCTGTAAAATCATTAAAATGCATTTGCTATAACTTTTTCCCATTGGCCGTAATGTAACGGAAAAATTTTGGGTGTCCCTGTAATTAAACTATACATCCGATTTTCATAAAATTGGAAATGGCTCGACAAAATTTTGCAGCAATCATATATTAAAAATTTCAGACCATTCGGAAGTCTGTAACATCATTAAAATTCACTTGCAATAATTTTTCCCATTGGCCATAATGCAAAGAAAAACTTTTGACTGTCCCTGTAATTAAACTATACATCCGATTTTCATAAAATTGAAAATGGCTCGACAAAATTTTGCAGCAATTATATATTAAAAATTTCAGATCATTCGGTCGGGTAGTTTTTGCTCTGTTATATGCGGACGGACAGACAGACGGACGGACAGACGGACGGACAGACGGACAGACAGACGGACTGAACGACGACTATAGGTGCTACGTATTTATATAATTACGAACGCACCTAAAAAAAGACCCTAAAAGTGCAAATGTCAACAAATGTTTCGCCTCTGGTAAGGTGTTAAAAAATTATTAGGTTATTGTAATATGTTACCAAGCTAGCGGTGTACTGATGGAACCTGTTAACAAAAAGTAACTGTTTTTCCCATCTCTAGTACTTATAGATGGACACCTCAGATGAAACGAAAAATCATAAAATTTTTAAAAAGTCATACATTTAACCCTTTGGGCTCCCGCATGTGTATTTTAAACAATTCTTTCTATGTGAACCTCTAATTACATTGGAGGCGTAAAAATTAGCATACTTATAGCTGAATACCTCACATCAAAGGACAAATCATAAAATTTTGAAAAAGTCATACGTTTAACCCTTTGGGCTCCCACATGTGTATTTTAAACAATTCTTTCTATGTGAACCTCTAATTACATTGGAGGCGTGAAAATTTGCATACTTATAGCGGAATACCTCACATAAAGGGATAAATCATAAAATTTTGAAAAAGTTGTATGTTTAACCCTTTGGGCTCCCACATGTGTATTTTAAACAATTCTTTCTATGTGAACCTCTAATTACATTGGAGGCGTGAAAATTTGCATACTTATAGCTGAATACCTCACAACAAAGGACAAATCATAAAATTTTGAAAAAGTCGTATATTTAACCCTTTGGGCTCCCACATGTGTATTTTAAACAATTCTTTCTATGTGAACCTCTAATTACATTGGAGGCGTGAAAATTTGCATACTTATAGCTGAATACCTCACATCAAAGGACAAATCATAAAATTTTGAAAAAGTCATACATTTAACCCTTTGGGCTCCCACATGTGTATTTTAAACAATTCTTTCTATGTGAACCTCTAATTACATTGGAGGCGTGAAAATTTGCATACTTATAGCTGAATACCTCACATCAAAGGACAAATCATAAAATTTTGAAAAAGTCATACATTTAACCCTTTGGGCTCCCACATGTGTATTTTAAACAATTCTTTCTATGTGAACCTCTAATTACATTGGAGGCGTGAAAATTTGCATACTTATAGCTGAATACCTCACATCAAAGGACAAATCATAAAATTTTGAAAAAGTCGTATATTTAACCCTTTGGGCTCCCACATGTGTATTTTAAACAATTCTTTCTATGTGAACCTCTAATTACATTGGAGGCGTGAAAATTTGCATACTTATAGCTGAATACCTCACATCAAAGGACAAATCATAAAATTTTGAAAAAGTCGTATATTTAACCCTTTGGGCTCCCACATGTGTATTTTAAACAATTCTTTCTATGTGAACCTCTAATTACATTGGAGGCGTGAAAATTTGCATACTTATAGCTGAATACCTCACATCAAAGGACAAATCATAAAATTTTGAAAAAGTCATACATTTAACCCTTTGGGCTCCCACATGTGTATTTTAAACAATTCTTTCTATGTGAACCTCTAATTACATTGGAGGCGTGAAAATTTGTATACTTATAGCTGAATACCTCACATCAAAGGACAAATCATAAAATTTTGAAAAAGTCGTATATTTAACCCTTTGGGCTCCCACGTGTGTATTTTAAACAATTCTTTCTAAGTGAACCCTAATTAGGTTGGAGGAGTGAAATATTGCATACTTATAGCTGAATACCTCACATCAAACGACAAATCATAAAATTTTCAAAAAGTTTTATATTTAACCCTCTGGGCTCCCACATGTGTATTCTAAACAATTCATTTTGAGAGAGCCCCCATTTAGGTTGGAGGTGTGAAATTTTGCATAATTATAGCTGAATACCCCACATCAAACGACAAATCATAAAATTTTGAAAAAGTCGTACATTTAACCCTTTGGGCTCCCACATGTGTATTTTAAACAATTCTTTCTATGTGAACCCTAATTAGGCTGGAGGCGTGAAATTTTGCATACTTATAGTTGAATACCTCACATCAAACGACAAATCATAAATTTTCAAAAAGTCGTACATTTAACCCTTTGGGCTCCCACAAGTGTATTTTAAACAATTCTTTTTAAGTGAGCCCCTATTTAGGTTGGAGGTGTGAAATTTTGCATAATTATAGCTGAACACCTCACATCAAATGACAAACCATAAAATTTTGAAAAAGTCGTACATTTAACCTTTTGGGCTCCCACACGTGTACTTTAAACAATTCTTTCTAAGTGACACCCTATTTACTTTGGAGGTGTGAAATTTGGCATACTTATAGCTGAACACCTCACATCAAATGACAAACCATAAAATTTTGAAAAGTCGTACATTTAACCCCTTGGGCTCCCACATGTGTATTTTAAACAATTCTTTCTAAGTGAGCTCCTAATTAGGTTGGAGGCGTGAAATTTTGCATACTTACAGCTGAGCACCTCGCATCAAACGACAAATAAAATTTTCAAAAAGTCGTACATTTAACCCTTTGATCTCCAATATGTGTATTTTAAACAATTCTTTCTAAGTGAGCCCCTAATTAGGTTGGAGGCGTGAAATTTTGCATACTTATAGCTTAGCATCACACATCAAACGGCAAATCATAAAATTTTGAAAAAGTCGTACATTTAAGCTTTTGGGTTCCTACATGTGTATTTTAAACAATTCTTTCTAAGTGACATTCTATTTAGGTTGGAGGCGTGAAATTTTGCATACTAGCTTAACACCATCATGCGACAAATCATAAAAATTTTAAAAAGTCGTACATTTAACCCTTCGGGCTCCCACATGCGTGTTTTAAGCAATTCTTCCTAACTGAGCCCCTTATTAAATTGGAGATTTGAAATTTTGCATGCTTATTATAGCAGAACACCTGAGGCCAGACGACAAATTATAAAATCTTGAAAAAGTCTTACGATTAACCCTTTGAGCTACCACATATGTATTTTAAGCAATTCTTTCTAAGAGAGCCCCTAATTAAGTTGGAGACATGAATTTTTGCATACGTATAGCTGAATACCTCAGACCACACGACAAATCATAAAATATTCAAAAAGTCTTATATAGTCTAATTTTCAAATGTCTTATATTATTTACTCCTCCGTGCTCTAACGTATATTTTAAGCAATTTTTCTAACCTCCGCCCTTTTCACCCGGGGAGCACTTTTCCAACATTTGCCGACAACCCTTTGACCAATTCTTTCATATTATGCACCATAGCCTTACATATTTGAGTTCCACTTTTTACCGCCAGGGGCGCCTAATTATCTCGGGTGCTATGGGCCCAATCCCTTCGACTAATATACATACGGATAGTATGTAAAACGGAGTTTCGTTCGGATAAAGATTTGTTTAGAATAGAGTGCGCCCCTGGTTGCGAAATGTGGAACTAACAGATTTTTCAAAAGGATAAAGTGTTTTGAAATGAATATTAAACGAAACCCTCTGTGCGATCTGTAATCACACTTACCCACTTGTTTTTTTTTTTTTTTTTTTTTTTTTTTTTTTTTTTTTTTCAAGGGTCGAATGCAAAAGTCATTTTTACAGAAAGAAGATAATTTCCATTAACTAATGAGAAAAGGGGGGGGGGGAATCTGCGTTTTGATAGCCTTCTGTTATTTTTTATGGGGGAAGGTATGTGGATTATTTATTTATAAAAAAAAAAAAAAAGAAAGATGAAAATATTTAATATATAAATTTGTAGAAGTTATTGTTTGTAAAATGTTAATATATAGATAATTTAAATAAGTAGACGTTTGAATCACAATACGTACACTTTAATACAATTCTATAAGGGTAACTTTACATCACTTCGTTGATACTTTTCTAAATACAGCACCTTTCTTACTTAAAACTTACAACATATTTCTTACGAATAATTTGATTAGGCTTAACAATACCTTCCTTGGCATCTAATGAGCCGCTGCTTCATGCACAACATTATTTTTTAGACTGACTCTTTTCTAATTTTTGAATATGTCCAAACTGATCTCGTGATTGTGAATTTTCATTATTCGTGCTTTCAAATTATGGATAATAAAAATACCAGAGCATCAGTTAATTTGTTTATCATGTACGTCATAAAGAAAATAAAGTATGTTTAAATTTAAATCCTACAAATCGGTCATCCTGACATGATGGCGTCCCGACATCATCATCTTGGCTTATTATTTCTTTTTTATGTTTAAACAGCTACACTCTTGAGACTTTTATACATTTTTCTTTCACATAAAATTTTGATTATAGGTTCAATACATATACACGTATATTTAATCTATCCGACTCGTCCAGGAGTTTAACCCATAGACCACGGCTTCATGTATTCGGCCCCGGTTGACGTCTTCCCTGGACCTTCATGATCTCCTAATTTCTTTACTTCATACCGATCATGATTCTTGGCTGCAGTTATCTCATATGGCCCCAAATATTTTTCTTTAAGTTTGATAGTATTGCCAAATTGCGTCCTCTTTATGGCGACGATATCTCCTATTTTGTATTTTCGTGGCTGTTTTCTTTTCTTATCAAACTGCACCTTGTTTTATT
The DNA here is from genome assembly GCA_963932465.1 of Maratus speciosus. Taxonomy (NCBI): domain Eukaryota; kingdom Metazoa; phylum Arthropoda; class Arachnida; order Araneae; family Salticidae; genus Maratus; species Maratus speciosus. The sequence goes on from CAWVRF010001061.1 coordinate 360,205, forward strand.
CTTGTATTTTGAGTATATTTTTCTTTGCTTCTTCTCTCATGTCTTCGCGTTCTTCCATCATACATTCGGTAAATTCTTCTTCCAAAATTTTCTTGATGTTCTGCATGTTACTGTCCTTCATTTTAACTCCTGTCATTAATTCAAAAGGACTATACTTGGTGCTTCGTGTTACTGTGCTATTGATAATTCTTTGTAATTTTGGTACATACTTATACCACTTGGATTCATCATCACTAGATAATTTTGACAAAACGGATATCATCACTCTGTGTATTCTTTCCACCTGTCCATTTCCTCTTGGCATCCCAGTTGTTATCTCTAGAGGTTCAATTCTTTCCTTTGTACAATATTCCTTGAACTCGCTTTCAGTAAAAGCTTTTCCTTTATCGGTTATAATTCTAGCTGGGTTCCCGAAAGTTGTTTGCTGTAGTTCCAATTTCTCTATTACTTCCTTGGCCGACTTTGATTTCACTGGGTAAAACCATGCGAACTTCGTAAATGCATCTACTACGGTGAAAATATATTGATATTTTTTATTTGTGAGAGGTAATGGACCTATGTGATCGATGTGATAGGTTTCCAATGGTTTGTCTCCTTTTGGTATAGGGTTTAGAAAACCTTCAGCTTTTCCCTGCTTTCTATTATATAAGATACAATCAACACAGTTCGCGATTATTGTCTCTACTTTCTTCCTTAATCCAGCTATGTAAAATTCTTGCTTCACTAGATCTTCCGTTTTTGATATAGCAAAGTGTCCTCTTTCATGAATTTTTCGTATAATTTCTCGTTGCATCTCTTCCGGCACCACCAATATTTCTTTTCCATTCTCGAATCTGTATAATACATCATCTTTTACTAAGTAATTATCGGACGGTCCATTTTTAATAAGCGACTTGATGCATTGCATAGATTCATCTAGCCTTTGCGCTATTGCGATTCTTTTCGTTATTTCTCCTTGCGATCTTGTTATCACTAATACTGATTGTGTTGTCGGGACGTTTCGGCTTAATGCATCTACATGTTTCATTCTTGTTGCTGCTCTATGTTCTATCTCGTAGTTGTATTCCTCGATGAGCAATGCCCATCTTGCTACCTTAGGTGTTAAATCTCTTTTGTTTAATGTTTTCTGGAACGCAGCGCAGTCCGTTACTATCTTGAATTTATTTCCCATTAGGTAATTTCTGAATTTTTTTAGAGCTTCTATTATGGCTAATACCTCAAGTTCATAACTTGAATATTTCTCCTGTTGTGGTGAAGTTTTCTTGCTCATGTATTGTAATGGATGAAATTTTCCATCATCTCTTTTCTGTAATAAAACTGCGCCAAATCCTTGGCTGCTTGCGTCAGTATGGAGTTCTAGTGTGGATCCTTGTTTATATAATTGAAGAACTGGTTTTGTTGATAGTATTCTCTTTAACTCATTAAAAGCTCCAAGCTGCTCTCTTTCAAATTTGAAACAATTTGTTTTCCTTAATAAATCACTCAGAGGCTTGGCGATTTTGGCGTAATTCGGGATAAACTTTCTGAAGTATTCTGTTAAACCTAAAAAGGATTGTAATTGTTTTGTTGTAGTCGGTTTAGGGAAATTTTGCACAGCTTTTGTTTTCGCTTCGGACGGTTTTATGGTCCCATTTTCAATTATATAACCCAAGAACTCTATTTTCTTTTTAAGGAATTGGCACTTTTTGAAGTTAATTTCTAAACCATACGCTGATGCTACTTCTAATACTCGTTTCAGCTTCTTTATCCCATCTTCTTCATCATCTGAGGGAATGACAAAGTCATCCATATATACAATGATAGTGCCTTCTCGTAGTAAATCTTGGAATACTGTGTTTACATATCTTTGAAATTGATTACCTGATATGCACAATCCGAATGGGCAACGTAAAAATTCGTATTCTCCTTCATGTGTTGCAAAAGCTGTATATTTACGACTGTTTTCATCAATTTCGACGTGGAAAAAGCCGTTTTTGAGATCTAATGTCGTAAATACTTTTGCCTTCTGCAATTTGTCGATCACATCCTCAGTTAACGGTAGTGGATAGCGATCTTTTAATATTTTCCGATTTATTTTCCGATAATCAATACATAACCGGTGTGATCCATCTTTTTTCTTACTCAGGACTACTGGGGCCGCAAAATCTGAATAACTTCGTCTAATGATCCCATCTTCCAACCACTGTTGTATTTGCTTACTGATTATTTCCTGTTCCACTAGAGGTAACCTTCTTGGTCGTTCACAGATAGGTTTTTCATCCGCTAATAGTATTTTCATTTTTAACCCAGTATCCTTTGTTTTATTTGGTTTGTATGATTCTATAAATTCTCGTATTTTTTCTCTGTTAGTTAAATTTGTAATATGAGTCAAATCCACCTCGGCATTTACGTAGTTGATATTAACCATATCTTCCCAAGCTCGATTATGGTTATCTATACTTGATGCGGCTACTTCATCTGTTTTGGAAAGGACATCATTAATTTTAATGTATCCTACTCGAACTGAATTGTCGTTTACTATTTTAACAACATCTTCCATTACTTTTAACGTCAAGCCTTCGACTGCTTTTCTACCTATTATTAAATCATAGTCAGTTTCTTGTACTACGTAAAATTTATCTTGTATTTCTATACCATCTACATAAACTTTATGCAAGAAATAACCCGTTGGTTTAATCTCTTCTCCACCTAAGCCCGATATAGATATACTGTCGCTGGTTAACTTTGGCGCGTTTATTGCCGTATGATATCTTGAATTGGCGATTGAAATATCACTCCCTGTATCGATTATTATGTTTGTTTTTATTCCTTGAATATTCAGGATTCTTCCTTTCTTTCCATTTAACGTGCCCGTATTAACTACTTTTCTTTGCGTGTTTTGGCTCCAATCTTGGTATTTCGTTTCTCGCCAATTTTGATTACGTTGCGGGTTATAATTTGAATAATTTTGTTGTGTTTTACTTCCCATGGTACAATTCTTACTCACGTGATCAGGTCTGCCACAATTATAACATATTATACGTGCCTCGTTTCTTCCATGGTTCACATTGTGCCTATTGTCAACTTGGCGCCTTTTCGAATTGGCGTAGTCAGCCACTCTCGATCGTTTATCCTCAAAACTCCCACTTGTATTCCTTATAGCTTGTTTATTGCAAACCCTTCGTGCCGTTTCGTAAATATCTAATTTGTTTACTAATTCGTCTATCTTTTTTATTATTAACAATTCCTCTGCAAAATGTGTCTTTGTTTCCGCAGGTAAATTATGCCTAATTTGATTAACTACAATTAATTCCGATAATTCCTCAAAGCTATCTATTTCAAGGCCGTCGATCCATTGTTTAAAATATACCTTGATCTCATAAGCGAAATCGCGCCAATTAGCCGATGGCTCTTTTTTGAGTGAGAAAAATTTCAGCCTAAACTCTTCTGGCGATAGTTTGTACCGTTTTAAAAGAATACTTTTTATATAGTCATAATCCTGCATTTCGGGTTCACTCTCCCTGGTTATTATATTAATAACATCTAATGGCATTAGGTTAATTAAATAGTTGACCCATTCTTTTTTATCAATGCCCGTTTGCGCCATTTGCCTTTCATACATAGCCAAGTATAAACTAATATCATTTGTACTATCGTATTTTGTTAATAATCTAAGCAATTCATATTGCTTACCTGAATTTGTCCTTGTGTCCACATCGATGTGCTGTCTTGAATTTTCTTGTAGTTGTATTTTCTTAATCTCAAATTCTCTTTCGCGATCTTTTTCTTCCAATTCTATTCTCCATTTTCTCTCTTCCATTTCCATTTTCAGTTTCTTTTCTTCAAGTTCCGATTGCGCTTTTAGTTTCTTTTCTTCAGTCTCTGCTCTTAATTTCTTTTCTTCAAGTTCTGATTCCGCTTTTCTAGCTGCCACAATTACTTCTAGGCGGTCCTTTATAAAATCTTCATCGTAATCTTCCCAGTTTTTAATTAGCTTTTTTGGGACATGGATTGTCGGTTTTTCTGGTGGTTGAATTCCGCATTCCTCACAGAGATCTATTAGATCAATTCTTTTAGCTTTATTTAAGGATACCATGTTTTTCAAAGTTGTACTTGGATAAATATGACTACGGTTTTTACACACTTGCCTTGTTCATTCACAATCCATTTTTTGACACTGGCGATTGACAACAATTTCTCTTCGATTAATATTTTACTATTTATTCCACTAATAGTCGCTTAAAATCCCGGCATCGAGCCCCCAAATTTGTAGAAGTTATTGTTTGTAAAATGTTAATATATAGATAATTTAAATAAGTAGACGTTTGAATCACAATACGTACACTTTAATACAATTCTATAAGGGTAACTTTACATCACTTCGTTGATACTTTTCTAAATACAGCACCTTTCTTACTTAAAACTTACAACATATTTCTTACGAATAATTTGATTAGGCTTAACAATACCTTCCTTGGCATCTAATGAGCCGCTGCTTCATGCACAACATTATTTTTTAGACTGACTCTTTTCTAATTTTTGAATATGTCCAAACTGATCTCGTGATTGTGAATTTTCATTATTCGTGCTTTCAAATTATGGATAATAAAAATACCAGAGCATCAGTTAATTTGTTTATCATGTACGTCATAAAGAAAATAAAGTATGTTTAAATTTAAATCCTACATATATATATATATATGGCGGAGAAAAGGCGGCGAAGTGAAAATTTCAGAGGAGAGGAAATTTATATGATAAAATTATTTACTGTAACTACAAATTAGCGGCTTCATTACAAAGATAAGGTAAAAAATCCAAATAATTTTAATAAACTAGGGGGCTCTGCCCCTTACGAGCTACGCTCGTCAACCCCCGTTCGGACATCGCAGACTCTAACAGCACGCTAATTTGATCGGCTTTAAAAAGATTTCTAAAGATTGAGTTATAATTTGAATCTGACAATTATAAGCTGACGTAATTTTCACAAAACTTTTCTTTCTCTTTTTAATATTCACGTAAAAATACTTTTGTTAGAAATGAAAAATTATGATTATCTTAAAGTATCAAATAAATGTCCCGCACAATTTTTTAATTTAAACTGTTTTGCAATATTATTTTTTGTTCATTTTACGTAATAAGTGTAATGTGACGTAAATGTGACGTAAATTCTCCTACTTAAGACTTCTAACGCATGTTAATGAATTTATTTTACAATATTCTTTTTCTTTTAAAATTCACTTGTAAATATAGTTTTTATGACGTAATTTTCAATGAGTTCCTGCTTCTTATATTTTCTGTTTATAATAGTCACGTGTAAAATAAATTTTTAATTTGTAGCAAACATTATTGTTTGCTTTGTTTATACAGTTGGCAACAGCTTAAATTAATACAATTTTCTAAAATATGTAAAAAGTATCTATCGATATGCTGAAAATTTGTATTTAAAATAGAAATAAAACCTAAAAAAATGAGTCCAATTAAAAAACTAAATGAAGTCTGCGCACCGGGAAATTCAGACTCATAAAATGATCTAAAAATAATTAAATTCCTATGTACATTTTTTTCTCCTATAAAACTTTTTTAATGGAACGATTTCGTCCAACTTTGGCATTAAATATATCTTAAAATATTTTTTCGATTTTAAAACTGCCTACATCAGCGTGTTTATCAATCATTTCTCTATAATACCACCGATTTTCATATTTTTGTATGCAACAGTTTTTTTAATATTAACGAAGAATGGCCACGCTTAAGCATTCAAATTGGATGCCGATCTGCCGGGAATATCTACACAGATTTTCATTGGTCCATTTCCAAATCAAAACTTTTTTTATATATAGAAGGATTTGTTACTTTTAAGTTTTACATATTTTTTAAATTTACGAAATTTTTAATTTTTAATTTTCAATTAATTTATAATTTTATTTAATTATAAATTTATTTAATTTCTAATTATTCAAATAAATTATAAATTTTATCTTTTTAGCTCACACGCTGTCAAAGCCTGAGAGCTAATGTACCCGCAAGTTCTGTATGTACGTATGTACTTATGTATGTACGTACGTAACGCGATAACACTTGATATAAATATCTGATTTTCTTCAAATTTTTTTCTAGGTTCATTCTGATATTGCGCATCCCTGATTAGTTTTGGGGGTTCGTTTGTTAAGTATAAAGGGGGAGGGGGTACGGGGGCTAAATCCCCCCTTAGATAAATGGGTTTTTCATGCAGAATGACCAGATTTGCTTCGAATTTGGTATACCGGTCAATTCTGATAAGGCGTTTCCCAGATTAGATTTGGAGGTTCATTGTTTAAATATAAAGAGGAGGAACGAGGGCCTAATACCTCCCCTTAAATGAGTTTCTCTACCCGATTTGCTTTTATTCCGATAAGTCGCTTCCTTGATGAGATTTGGAAGCTCATTGGTTCAAGTATTAAGATGTGAAACAGGGTGAGGGGGGAGCTAATCCCCCACCTTAATTTATTTTTCGAGGGGCATTATTCTTTCAAATAAGAGTATATAACATACAATTAGTGTGGATAGCCTGTGAGCTCAATGCCATCTGTTTAACTGGGCATTTTTCTTTTTATTTTAATGATTTGATATTTAATATTTCTTATAATTATGAAACTCTGTAAGCTATAATGATTGTGTGTTTGGAGATAAAAAAAAATATAATTATCAGGAGTTGGGGAGGAGCGCGTTTTTAGCAAGTGGAATCTAAAATTTGAATGCATAGAAAATAAGGGATCGGGAAGAGATCCAGAATGGAAACGTGAAACAATTACGTCTGAGGTTGGCTAGAAAACAGGGTTTGATTCGCGATTACGCAGGAGGTTGGTGAGCGTAGCGAGCACGGGGCAGAACCCTCCTAGTGCTTTAAACACAACAAAAGCTATCAAACAAATGTTTATATAAAACTTTTGTATCTTAAAATTGTAAGTAATATATGATTGAATGGAAAGCTCACAATTCGTTTTTTAGTTTTGGGGGTTCATTGGTTAAGTATACAGGGGGGGTGGGGTGATCCCCCCTTTAACTTAGATAAATGTGTTTTTCATGCAGAATTATCAGATTTTCTTCTAATTTGGTATACCTGTTAATTAAGATAAGGCGCTTCCCTGATTAGATTTGAAGGTTCATTGTTTAAGTCTAAAGGGGTGAAGGGGGTTAATAACCCCCTTAATTTAGATAAATGGGTTTTTCTATCCGATTTTCTGCAAATTTGGTTAACCGGTTCATTCTCATAAGGTGCTTCCCTAATTAGATTTGGAAGTTCATTTATGAAATATAAGTTTATTGGTGAAATATAGAGGGAGAACAGGGTGTTAATATCCCCTTTATTTAGATAAATGGGTTTTTCTATTCGATTTGCTTCAATTTGGTATACTAGTTTATTTCGATAAGGGGCTTTCCTGATTACATTTGGAGGCTCATTGGTTAAATATAAAGGGAGGGGTCTAACCCCCCTCCCTTAATTTATTTTCCGAGGGGAATTATTCTTTTAAATAAGAGTATAATATACAATTAATATGAATAGCCTGTGAGCTCAATGTCATCAGTTTAACTGGACACTTTTCTTTTTTATTTAGCTATATCTCAAATTAAGCGCTTGGAGTATGTACGAATAAAATTATCAGCCCACGTTACTCCTTTTAAAATTTTTATTATAAATTTTTTTTGTTAGACTTTTGTCGAAGTATTCCATGATTGTTGTACCTTTTCAAGAAAAAAAAAATACCCTTTGAAGTCGTTCAGTGGCTAAGTGCAGATTTATCTGAGAAAAACACATCGTGAAATCCCTCAAAAAATATCTTTAAACAAATGGGCAAAAACTTCAACAATAGTTCAGAGGATGATACAGAAAACCATTAGAATACATTTTACTATTTAGTTTACACTAGGACCGTCGTTCCCGAGCCAGTGGTAATAACCTTCAATGTACTTAAAATCAATGTTGAATGATTTTTATATTTAAATGAAAAATTTTGTAGTTGAACCTAGTTTTAGGGGCCCCGCTGCATTTGGAACCGTACACCCTTGAATTTGCGTGATTTTATGTTTTTAAATGAAAATCTATCCAAACGAACTAAAGGGCCTTTGTTATATTGGTCGCCGATTTAATTCCCGTCGTTTAGATATATTAAATTCTGACTAAAAATTTCTAAGAAAACCTAAATAATATAAAACACCTTCTTCCCTAATCCCCTCTTTCTCCCTGTTTTAAACTCAGAAAGAATATATCTCGCTCAAACGTTTAATAGCGCATGAGTAAAAGAGCAAATCTTCAAATTTTGAATGAGGTAGCTTCCCTCTAACAGCACTGATATAGGCAGAAAAAGTGATTTTCAGAAAATAATTTTTTTAAACGGGTTAAAATATTTCTTTTTCAAACAGATTACACTGTTTGAAAGACAAAAGAACGTAGATATAGTCTGCTTCTCTTCTTTTTCTCGTATTTTGAATACTTAACTTGATATACGAACTTAAATAAAACATAAAAAAAGGCGTTTTATAAATAAGTTTTTGGAAGATTGATATATTTTCAAACGAGTTGAAAAAGAGAAGAAAATATGAAAAGAAAAATGTACGTAAATGAAGTTTTGTGCAATTCCATTGTCCATATTTCAAATAGGCGCACGTTGCGAATTGCGCAAGAAAGATCCGTTTTCCGCCCTTCTGTTCTTTAATGCTAGACAGTTCCGGAACTGCCAGCCGGCGCACGTCATTTTGAAAAATAAAATGCATACATTTTATGGGAATTCGTTGTGTTTTTTAATTAATATTTCAATTAATTAACAAAAAAGGAAATATCTGAGCTGAAAGCGTATTAAGTGTTCCTTTGAACTTCCCTCATCCAAATTTTCAGAGCTATGTCCGATAGGTTTTCTTAGTTGTCGACCACAGACACACCTTTCTTTTATTAAGACCAGGAGTTCCAACCTGGGATTACCGTGTTACAGAATAAAAGTGAAAACCATATTTTTCTTTATTTTAAAAAGGTTTTTTACGCTTAATATATACATTTAAAAATTTTCCCTAACAATACCAACAACCATTTTTACATGAAAAACAGCAATTACGTATTCATCTTACATTTTGAAATTTTTAAAAAGCGATACTTTCGTATTGGCCTCGTTCGAGGAATTACCAGTCGAAGAAATTGCCAAAGATCCCTAGCCTTTTTTATTCTGATAATTTCAGTGGTTTAAGCATGGTTCAACCACATGTCTTAAATTTGTGTTTTATTTATATTTGTTATTTTATTTATATTTGTTATTTTATTTTTATATCGATATTTTAATTTCGTTATGGAATATAAGCAGGAAACAAATGCTGGGATATTTATATTAATTTAAGTGAAAATAGATTTATCTTTTATAATCGCCTGTCTGCAAGTGACAGAGATAGATTATAAAAAAATCATGCGTGAAAATTATTTTAAAAACAATAAAAATTGAGAAAATGGCGATACAGTTTTCAAACAAACTGCATTTGAAAGTATACATTTTTTGTTCGCTATTCCACGGTGTAAAAATAAAAAATGTGCGGTATTTACAAATTTTAAAAAATGCAGTAAAAGTTAATAAAAGTTAAATGTAATCGCCCGTTGTTGCCACCGCCAAAATGGCGTCAGTGTTACGCACGGACACGTTTGTCCTTTATAATATAGATAGATAGATATCTGAAGTGTTTTAAATGCTTTAATTTCAACTTAAGTCTTTTTGATATTGACGGTGCGTCATAATCATCAATATCACTTTTTCATCGCCATTTTCTCCTTCATATGTTCACGCTTTTCTCAATCAAATTCGGAAATTTAAAGTGTTAGTCGGTGAGGTTTCAAATTCCCTTCCTTAATGTTAAACCTATGGGCATGTAATGAATTCGTATTTGAATTCAAGTACTAAATTCAAATATCTCCTCTGGAAATTCATATTTTTGAATTCATATTTTTTCTGTGTATTGTTCTTAAAGCATGCATCTCTCTCTCTTTCTTTTACTTGTCAAAATATTTCTAAAATATATACATAATTGTATTTGAAGTTTTATAATACTACTCACAGATCATCAAAATTTTAACACTCAATCTTCTCTAAACGGAAGGGATTTGAATAATAATATATTTTGTTTACACATATTGTGTTGCAGTTTTGAGATATATATTTTAAATACATATACGACACGAGGATCATTGAGAATGTAAGTTTTCTCGGCCCGTAAAAAGAAACAAAACATAGTTACCTGGAAAAAATTATTGCAAAAGATACAGCAATGTTTCAACTACTTCTCAACATAAGTATCACCGGAATTTTAACGCTCGTAGTAGCGTAGAATAAGTTTTTTAGTCTAGTGTCATAGATGTCTGCCACCTATGAATGGAGCCAGCTTGTCACAGTTGTGAACCCATGTTTCACCACCCATAACGATTCTCTTTAGGTACTCGTTGCCCTCATCGTGGTATTGCTACAGAAAAGCCAATATTGCTCCCATGTTTTGGATTCGGGTGTAAGCGCCACCCACCTGGAGCACAATTTTTGGAACAGCAGGTATTTTGTGATGATTTCTTGCATCGCCGACCTTTTTTGTCCTTTTTAGAGGCGATACCACGATAAGAACAACGAGGATTGTTACGGGTGATCAGGCGTGGGTAAACAACTCCGACAATGAAGAGGAAAGAACCGCCGCGGGAAACCCAACGAAAAGCTTTAGGGTGGAGGTGTAGTCCCGCGGGGAAAGGAAACTACTATGACCAGCTGGCTCCATTTCCAGGCGACAGACTTCTATGACACTGGACTAAAAAAAATTATCCTATGCTGTGAAAAGTGTTACAATTCCGATGGTTCTTATGTTGAGAAGTAGATGAAAAAAACATTGCTGTATCATTTTCAATAAATCTTTCCAGGTAATTATGTTTTTTTTTTGTTTTTTTTTAGAGACAGTGGGAAACTTACGCTCTGAATGACCTTAGTATTTTACTGTTGATTTTGTAATAATTCTATGTAAATCTTACGAAATTCATTTCTTTCTTTTTTTTAGCTGACCATATCCAAAGGCGGCTACTTTGAAAATCGTCTGAGAGTATATAAATGGTCTACAGACTATGAGTTCTCCAAACTGAGGAAGCCTAATGACAGAAAAGAGTATACATATATATTTAAAAATAATTTTCTTCTGTATTAAACGTAAAAGGACTGCCTGATATACTTCCTTACAATTATCGTATTGGTACTCAATATGCGGCTTTCACTTTTATTTCATGCGGCCCTGCAAGTTGGGCAAATGATTAAAAATATATTGAAATTTAAATGGCTATTTTTATTTTGTAAAAAGTATTTTTAAGAACGCGCAATTTTTTTTAAATCTGAAGTAATAAAAACAAACACTAAGCTTCAGTAACTTAAAAAAAAAGTTAATAACCCCAAAATTGCAATTCTGGTCTACAGAGTTACATCTGATCTGCAGACACTTCTTCTATTTGCTAATAGACCTCACCCACCACGCAGATATTAAATTGTCAACATTGATTAAAATTTACATATTAACAATTAGTGCATAATAATAGTCAAAATTAATATATTGACATGTATGACTAGAAAAACGTAAGTGCAATCCTCGAACTCCATTTTTCTTAAAGATTTTAGCTCTTACATAAATTTCAGTGAGTACCACTGAATCAGAGTGAAATTACAGTTTAACAAAATGAATCAGTCGACTTCAAGAGCATTATTTCAAGAAAAGAAACATAAAATATTTTGGTAAAATAAGAAATACATAAATTAATATAAAATTTTATTTACTATGTCCGCAGATGCTTCTTATAATGAACAACTTTTGGTGCTGACCGCACCTAGCATTGACACCTGTAGCATTCTTTAGCCCTTTACATAAAAGTTAGAGAACCGAGGAAATTTCTCTTTTAAAATCATATTTTATATTTTTTATGCATTTAATTTTTTATTATTGGATTTTTATTTGTTTATTTCACGCCAAGACTGAGTTAAGACGCCAAAATTTGTGCTACAAATCCGCCTGCTTTATCCCCGTGGTATATATATACGGTACGTATCAGAATTATATCAGATTGCGATTTGTTTGATTATCAATCTATATAATAAAAGCCTAAGTCATGTGACTGTCATCAACAGTTCCGGGTTGACCGCTTCACTTTTTGTATGCCAAGCGGCTAATTTGGTAATTTAATGTTAGCCGGGAGCAGGTGATAAATCTTTAAATATTGTTCCTTCGCCAAATATTGTAAAAGTCATGTCATCAGTATTATAATAGTCCATTTAATGCGATTGTTTTTTACGTGGTAAATTAAAACAAAGCTTTGATGTTGAAATTAAATGTCATGGTTTATGGTATTATTTATTACTATTTTTTTTAAAGCAATAATTGAGAGTCGGAAATTTTAAGTATTTGTTTTAAATTAAAGTTATGCATTTTAAATAAAATGAGTGAAAGTACTATATTTTAAATGAAATACGAAAAAATACAGTGAGAGCAATGTTTGGTGATTTATCACCTGCGCCCGGCTAACATAAAAATGCCAAGTTCAGGATTTCTGTATCAGAATCTTCGGATTTAGCGAAGGATTGAGCAAGTAAATTAAATTATGTATAAAAGTAAAAAAAAATGCAATGTTTAGCATATGTTTAAGGGAGACCAAACTGGTCGCCAAGGGCGGCTAGTACCATAAGAAACAAGAATTAGGTTTTTTCTTGTATGCAGACGATAAATGTATAAATGGTAAATATTTTTCTGGCTTCATTTTGAAGAGAAATGAAATAAAGTTCCGGATGTTTAAAATGAAATATTGCGTCCTTTGGTAAAAGTAATCATAAAGTAATTTAATATTTTTTATACAATTTAGAAAATTTACTGTGCTTAATTAGGTTTGACATTACCATATCTAGTGAAGTTCAAACCACTGCTGACTAGAGGTATTGCAAACTACATGTATTCGTTACTGACAAGGAATCTCTCCATACGGGCATACTCAGAAAAATCTGAAAAAATTATAGAATGTTCTTCTCTTATGGATATATATGTTTATTAAAATTTTTTTGGCGGAACCCCGATACAGCGTTCGTAAAAAAAATAACGAAATTTTCGTTTATTTGGCGATTTATCACCGGTTGGCCATGAAAAAAAAAATACGCTTTTATGTAGGAAAATTTTTTTTATGTTGAATTTGTTTATATAAGTTTAATTTAAATAACTTTAGTTTTGTCATTTTTAATTTGTTTTAAGTATAGTTTTGTCATTCTTAATTTTTTCTAACAATAGTTTGTCATATATATTTATATGTATTTATAAAAAAATTTAAACATCATATTTTACAATTTAAAACAAAATTTAAATTGACTTAAATTATTTCAAGCTCAAAAATAAGACAGATAAGACACTGTCGATTTGATTTTGTTGCTATGGAAACAACTTCGTCTTCGATATGGAAATATATATGTCAGCTGACTATAACTTAAAATCGATATTCGCAACTTGCAAAGCATAGAAAATATTTTTACAGTGATAAAATTAAATAACTACAGCAACAAGCAACGTATATATGTAATATAAAAAATATATATATTAACCTCTTTCATTGATTAAGTTTAAATTCATTAAAAACCGTGCATTCTAAAAAACAATTAATAAACAATTTTCAGATGCATTAAAATCGTTTGCTTTTGGCGACGAAAAATCCTGCTCGCCAAATCACGTGTCACTTTCGTATTTTCGCGCCAAATATTCGAAAGTATTTTATTTTTTTTACAGACTTTCTACTGAAATTCCGCCGTTAAATTTGATTGATCCCTTATTACATACATGAGTAGTTTCACTAGCATTTTTTTCAACATATTCTAAGTATGCCCAGTAAGGAAACTTTCCTTGTGAGTAACGGGTATTCTCTCTGATACGAAGTACCGAATCGTTAGCTCGGCATATGAGTCGTTACTCGTTGCTGCAGAACTAACTTCAAAGGCTACTTTCATTTCGTGATTCATGAACGGAGACGCATTGTCTGATGCGGAAAGATGCGAATTTGTGTTCGGTCTTTGGACTCGGAAATCAGTTGTTCCCGTATTTTAGTATAACATACGGGTATTAGTCGTTTCGTTCCTTCAGTACTCGTTCATACGCCAAAAATGTCCGTGCAAATAATTTTAGAAGAAAGATTTTAAAGTCCGTGGTAAATTGCAGAACAAACTGCTTTTAGAAGAACGATTACTATGAGATCGTTTATTTTTTCAGGGATTGTATTTTTTATTTCTCAGATATGAAGTGTTGTATGCTTTTTTCAAACATGGAGGGAATCATTGTTTTTTTTTTTTTTTTTGTTTTTTTTTTCTGTTTTGACCAAGAGGTTCTATGAATGTATTTTGAAAAAGGAAGCATGGATCCAAGAAATAAAGAGACAAGGTGTGTTTATCATTTAATAGTCTAATTCGATTAATTTCGTATTAATTATGCATTTAATCTATTAAAATTGCTCATAATTTTACTGTAAAAAGAACTGAAGCTTATAATAGAATAAAATATTCGTTGTAGCTGTATTTAAGGTATGATGAAGTATTTTTATGAAATGTAACTTTTTAAATCATTGATTTTTACTCACACTCGCATAAAATCAGTAGGCGCTTTTGATCAGAAATTAAGAAATGAATTAGCGTCTCTCTTTTCCCTTTAAATTCAAAAGATTTGTTTGACGATACTACGAAAATGGGTGTTTTGCACCGAATTTTTGGATGCGACAGTAATTGAAGGGCTGTCTTATAAAAGCATTTGATTATAGCTTGAACTGCAATAAACTTATCGAAAAATGGAAAACAGTATTCGATTCCATATCATTCCCATAACGCCAATTTTATGATTTTATGCATTAGACTGAGTATATGAATGTGTCAGAAAGTTTTGCGATGTTGAACGGAGGTAAATATGTTTTTGAGAACCGATTTAATGCTAGTTTCCGTTATAGACAGGTTCCGTTGTCGCATGTTTTACTGGTTTCAGTAAGCAGTGGACATTTCTATTAATTACTCAATCACTATTTTTTTCTTTAATACATACAGTAATACTTGAGGAGACAGAATCGCGAGAAACCACAAAGGAATTCCGTTTTACAGAGATTTTTTGTCTTAGCAGATGGAATTTCATTGTATTTTTTTTCATGGGAATCGATCTTGGAATATTTCAATTCAAAGTAAAATTCCACTTTTACATGTTGTATTTATTTATTCATTATTATATTGTAAATGTTTCCGTTTTTACGCAGATTTCTGTTGCAGACAAATTTCGTACAAAATTTTATTATGGGTCTATGTAACGGGAACGAATTTTTGAAAAGACCTTACGTACGGTATATAAGTATATTTACTGTAGTCTTGTGACCATATATTTCACATGCAGTATTTTGGACGCCCAGTTTTATACTTTATGAAATGTTAAATTAGTGCAAGCATACAGATAGATTTTATCTTTTATTTTAAGGAACAGTTAAAACTAATTTTAATCGAAAAAACACTCAGAAAATCAGAAAATACACCGAATATATGTGTACTAGTACTTAGGATGATTTTTAACATCCGTTTTCTAAAGAGTAACGAATATTTCCTAACGAGTACTGCGTTTGAAAGTAACGAATACATACAAGTGTTCATTTAGTCGTTACTTTTACAGCATTACTGCTGACACACGACATTGCTGGAAAGCTCTACTTTTGAAAAACAAACAACAACAACAAAAACGCCAACTGTTTCCCTGCCAAAAATATGAATATAATGTTGTAATTTTTCAAAATCAAATTCGTAGATTCTTGAAGGAATTTTGAAACTTTTTTCAATATTTATACTTTTTTCAATATTTATACTTATTATTGACTAATTTGCATTTTTAAATGTTTTTCCTAAAAAAAATTCTATGTTAATTGTGCGATAAGTGTTTTCGAAAATTGCATTTTCAGAAAGCTATGCTGCTGTAAAATAAAAAAATATGATTTTAAAAGAACAATTTTATCGATTCTCAAACTTTCTAATATAGGGCTTTAAAATGCACCAGGCCTCAATGATAGGTGCGAGCAGTACCAAATGTGGTTCCCTCGTTAGTATGTCAAGAAATAATAAATTTTTATCAGACTTGCAAAGTACTCAACTTAAGATTATGGCTTCCGCCTACTCAAGATTCAGTTTGGTCTTTTACGAGGGAAGTTAGGTCAACTTAGAGTCAAGTTGGAAGTTAGAGCAGTCTTATAACACACTGTGCTAAATGTTATGAAGGCTTTCTTTTTACTATTTTATTTCATGACATAAATGTAATGCAACTCCTCATCTTTCCGTGACTGCATCCATAAAATTAGACAAAATAAAATTAAGATATTACATTTTAAAAATACCAAAGTGAATTAATTATTAATCAGAAAAATTGTATAGAATATTTGAATATAAAATAAATATTTTTTTGTAATTTTTTTTCGGGTACTTTTTTAAGATATTCTTATTTGTGATGCGTATGGTAACAGGAGATGTCCTTCTTTGACTTTCGAAAAGTATAATGTCTCTATCTTACCGAAAATAATGATAATAAACATAAGCTGTAAATTTTAATAGTTAAGTTTTTGTGATACTGATTCCTTTTTTGTAAAATATAACGTAGATCATAAATCATTTTTTAAATAATAATTTATAAATAACTTTTATAGTTAAAACTGTTTTTAATAAAAGAAATGTTTAATTATATTTTGATCCATTTATTGTGTTTCCTTACGAAAAATTTTCAATCAGATCATTTTCGCGAATATATACTACATAACTATTTGTTACGAACAATAAATGTTAATAATCTTAAACTAGCTAACCTGCCCGGCGTTGCCCGGGTTCGTTAAAAAATAGCACAAATTGCGTAAAATTTCTGAAAATCATAATAAAAAATGTCGAAAAATTAAAAAGTCGCTTTAAATTCCGAATAAACGTCAGAAAAAGGAATAAAAAAAGAGAAAAAAATACTATATTGGGTTAGAAGATTGAAACAGGATTGCTTTTACTAATGTGTAAAAATCTTAGCAAATCGCAAAAACACACTAAAAATCACATAAAAAAACTCACGGAAACTGAAAATTTCTCGACAAAGTTCAAATAAACTTTATTGAAAAGAGGGTAGAATTTACTTTGTTAGGTCAAAAATTGAATATAAAAAATTCACAGTGGATCGCAAAATAACTGCATTAAATATCTCAAAAATTTCAAAAATCATGAAAGTCAAAATTTACGATATTTGGATAAATGTTTCAAATGTAATTCCTTTGACGAATGTCAAGTCGCGAAAAGCGGAAAACTTTAAAAAATCACGATGAAAAGTGATTAAATAGCAAAAATCACACAGGAGAAATTTTGTTATATTACGTTATATGTTTGAAACTGAATTATTCCTTTTCCGTATCTCGAAAAATCACCGCGAACTAAAAAAAAATGGAAATAAACACTAAAAAATTGCATTAAAAATCGCTACACTTAAAAAATAACGGAGCAGGACATTTACCATAATAGGATAAATGTTTGAAACGAAATTTCTATTAAAGTAGAAGTTTCAAGCATAATTCTTTTTTTAAAATGTCAAAAAAATAATTGTGAAAGCCGAAAAATCGCATTGAAAATCGCAAACTATTAAAAAATCGCTAGGGTAAAAATTTACTTAAGGGATAAAATATCTCATTCGAATAATTCACTATATTGTGCAAAGTGTGAAATTAAAATCAATTTCCGAGTACCAAAAAAATGTCCCGGAACTCGAAGAATGGCTAAAAATCACATTGGAAACTGCATTAAAAATCACTTAAATGTTTGAAAGTTGCTGCCGTAAAAATTTAATGTTAAGGGGGAAAACATTGTAATCGGAAATCCTCCATGAAAACAAACTAGTTGGATGTACCAACCCCCAAACTTTCTTCTATCTTATACATCTTAATATTTCAAAAACTTGTTACACATGTTAATACTTCAATATTATTAGTTCAATACCGTACCAACTTTGATTTTCATCTTGAATTTCTGCTTAAGTCAATTAAACGGAATAAAAACGAGTTAATCTATATCATGATATTTGTTAAAATTAATAGTTTTCCCTTATTCTGTTGTTATCAGCTGTTTGCAAATAGCCGACTTAGCAGAAGCGACCGCCGCTGCGCGAGCTGTCGATGGACAATAGAACTACGAAATATAAAGAAAAGTATACAAAAATCGCTATCACAGAGCCCCTTTACCGCGCAATATTTCCAAATTCAAGGAGGACCTGTTGGCCGACATGCACAAAAAATTTGGTTCAATTGTAGGCATAATTTTATACGCTTTTTGATGGTACAATAAAGAAAATGGCACAAACATCGCTATTACAGCGCCCCCCCCCCCCTTCCGGCAGATTTTTTCAAACTCAGGGAGGACTTGCTTGCCATAGCCAGAAGCCTACACAAAAAATTTGGTTCAATTCTATGCAGAACTTCATTTGCTTTTCGATGGTACAATAATGAAAATGGCACAGAGATCGCAATTATAGCTCACCCTGATTGCGGAATTTTTTGAAGATCAGGGAGAATTTGCTTGCCATAGCCAGAAACATACACAAAAAATTTAGTTCAATTATATGCATAACTTCATACACTTTTCGATGATACAATATTGAAAATGGGACAAAAATCGCTATTACAGCGCCCCTAGGCTATTTTTTTCCAAATTGAGGGAGGACTTTCTTGCCATAGCCAGAAACATACACAAAATATTTGGTTCAATTCTATGCATAACTTAATCACTTTTCAATGGTACATTCTATTTTTCAATAACTTCATACACTGTTCGATGGTACAATAATGAAAATGGTACAGACATCGCAATTATAGCGCCCCTTTCCTGCGGAATTTTTCCAACTTCAGGGAGGACCTTAGTGCCATGACTAAAAACAAACACAAAAAATGTGGTTCAATTCTATGCATAACTTCATACACTTTTCGATGACACAATATCCAAAGTGGCACAAAAATCGCTATTACAGAGCCCCCTACCGGCGAATTTTTTCCAAATTCAGGGAGGACTTGCTTGCCATACTCACAAACAAAAATTTGGTTCAATTCTATGCATAACTTAATCACTTTTCAATGGTACAATATTCAAAATCGCTATTACATCGCCCACGGCCAATTTTATCCAAATTCAGGGAGGACCTGCTTGCCATAGCTAAAAACTTAAAATAAAAATTTGGTTCAATTCTATGCATAACTTCATACACATTTTGACGGTACAATGGCGACAGGCAGACGGACACACGGACAGACGGACATTTTCTATAAACATGTTTTTTTGGGGTCTCTGACCCCTAAAACGTGTAAATCCATCGAAAACCGGAAGCCGAAATAAATTTCGATTACAATACATTCTTCTACTGAAGATAGAAGAAAGTAAAAATGGTCACGGAACGCCAAAAATCTCAAAAAATCGCTAAAAAGCACACTAAATATCGCATTAGAAATTGGTAAAATTCACAAAAAGCGTAGAGGAAAAAATTTACCATATAAGTTAAAAGTTAGAAACCGGAATCCCTTTTCCAATATTAAAAAATTGCCTCGGAACCCGAAAAATCGCTAAAAATCAGTAAAATTAAAAAATCGCGGAAGATGAAATTTACTATTGTGGGATAAAGATTTGATACAAAATTCTTTTTCCGAATGTCAAAAAATCGCCATGGCTCTCGAAAAGACGCTAAAAATCGCATTAAAAATGCATTAAAAGTCACTGAATATTCAAAAATAGCAGCGAACAAATTTTACTATATAATGAGGTGAAATATTGTAATCTGAATTCTTTCATTAATGACAATAAATCGACTCAAAACACTGTTATCGAAAATCTTTCAAGAATGACAGTCAAATCAGCGTGCAACTTGAAAAATCTCGCTAAAAATCGCATTAAAATTCGCTAAAAATCAAAAATCGTTGATGGCAAAATCTACTATATTAGGCTAAAAGTTTGAAACGAAGTTTCTTTTCCGAATGGGAAAAAATTGCCGAGTGAGACTCGAAAAACGCTAAATATTGCATTGAAATTCACATTAAAAATCGCTAAATATTAAAAAAAAACGTCAGAAGTCAAAATTTACTCTAATGGGGTAAAAAACATCGTAATTAGAAAGCTTCCATTAATGACAAAAAATTGACGCGAAACGTAACAAAAAACGAAAACCTCGCTAAAAATCGCATTAAAAATTACTAAAATTCAAAATTCGTAGATGGCAAAGTTTAGTACATTAGGCTAAAAGTTTGAAATCAAATTCCATTTGCGAATATCAAAAAATTGCCGTGGAACTGGAAAAAACGCTAAAATCCGAGTGATAATCGCAGTAAAAGTCGCTAAAATTCAACTATTTGGAAATTGTATACGCCAAATGTGGCAAATGAAATGCGTTCGTACTATAGTTATATGTGAAATACCTTAACATAATTGTCTAAGGGAAGCGAAGGCTAATACACAGCGCAATATTACTTTCCGGGCAAAAACACTTACGATGGATATTAAAACATTTCGTCAAGCATAACTCAAAGGATTTCGGTTCTGATTCTACCAGAAGGTACCTACTAGGGTAACCTACTAAATGTACCGACTATGAAAAATAAGTTCCAATTCGTTTAAAAATTACATTAAAAAAACTCATAAAAAGCACAATTTATTTACATATGTCACGGAAATTTAGTGTATGTCATTTTCACCGGCTGGATGTTTTCGTAGAAAACCAAATTACAGCACATGGTGCAAAGAAAATATGCACGCACTAATATTAAAGCGCAATAAAACATATTTAAATTTAATCAAACAGGAAAAGAAATCTGGATTTTTTTTTCTATTTCAAAGAAAAAAGTCATAATAACTTAGGATTTCAGATTTTACGATAATCTATCAAATAGCATTTTTTTTTCGCCAAAAGCAACGTTTATAATTTGCGTGTGAAAATTTGAAACAGTTATTTGATGTTTAACTAAACAATTTTGATTTGTGGCATCATTTATTCTTAATTAATTAATTTTTTTCTTTTTAGTATTTTAAATGAAATTTGGGTACTTGTTAGTTATCCCATCCACCAATTTCGCCAAATTGTATAAATCGCCAAACCACCCGCCAAATTATACAAAGTGGCATACAGAAATTGCATAAGGCTCAGCATCATTCTTTAATTTTATTTGATACGGCCTCTCAACCTTTCCAATTCCGCTAAATAATTTTGGAAATTTCTTGACAGGATCTAGTTTTCAATTCAAATATTCTCTGGATAAGATTCAAATTCTCACTAGCTGTACAGCTTAGCAATGGGTGCTGTAAATTATTTATTACATACACATCATCTTCAAAACTAAAACTTTTGTTCTTTAATTTAACGCGAATTATCCCAGCTATCTTCAGATTTTTCCCATCTGGACGCAAATGACTTTACTTGATCCCTTTAATTTTATATGTTTCAATTTCGAATCATAAATAGCCTTAGGAACGACCGTCACATCTGCTGCTCTATCGATCTTAAATTTTAGAGGAGTCTTTTCAATCAATACTTTAGCATTCCAACGGTTATCTGATATTCTAACAGGGTTGTTTTTATCTGAAGTATTCATTATGTAACCTAAAAAATATGAGAAGAATTCGTCGATTTTGTTTTTTCAACTTCGTTAACCTGCTTTTTGATTTACAAACTGTAGCATAATGACCAACCTTCTTGCACCGGTTGCAAATCGCTTTACGCGTAGGGCATTCCGATTTCGTATGTTTGTTTTGTTTTCCACACCAAAACATACTTCTTTGTTCTTATCCAAATTGAAAGAATCAAATTTTTTATTTTGTTTGTATTTCTTATTCTGTGGTATCGCTACTCTGTTAGCTACCTTAAAAGACGTAGTATCACTACTCAAAACTTGTTGTTGACTTTTAATTGTTTCAGCCTGACGAGCTGTTGTAATCGCTTTTTTAAGTGTAAGTTTCATATCTAGTTGCAGATTTTCAGAAACCTTCTTATGACGAATACCGCAAACAATTCTATCTCTAATCATTTCTTCCTGAAAAGAGGTAGGAAATTCACAAGTTTGCACTAATGTATATAACGATGTGATAAACTGTTCCACCGATTCACCTTCTTGTGTTCTCGTGTAGAATTTATATCTTTCGTATATAACATTGCGTGTAGGAATAAAATGCGTTTCAAATTTATTCTTTACAATGTCAAAATTTTTAATATCGTCTGCACTTAAATTAAAAGATGACAATATTTCTTCGGCTTGAGAGCCCATTATATAAACTAAAGAGTTTACCTGTTCTTCCGGTTGTTTCGTTTTCAAACCTGATGCAGATCTGAAACGTTCGAATCTATCAATCCATTTTTGCCAGTCGTCGGGACGAAAGGAAAATTGTTCTAGCGCAGGTATTTGATACATCTTTCTTTAACAATAAACACTTCCACCATGTAATATAACTAAATAATAACTCGGAAGATCTTTAAACTACTTTAATGTGTAAGAACTCAAGCGCGCGATATGTACAGCATGGTTATAAGCTTAGAACATGCACAATAACCAAGCTAGCCTCGAACCCAGATTTCCCGATAAGTTCTTTTTAAACTGTTGCCAGATGCATTACATCACAATATATATGTAACTTCGAAAACGAGGTTTTCACCAAGTTGGCGTCAGAAAAAATTCGCGCCAACGTGGCGTGTATATGGCATCTGTACCAAAAAGGTTTTTATTTATTTGTAAAAAATAAGCATAAACGTTTATCGGGTTTGTAATAAACTGTCAGGTTTGTATCTTTTTGTAACAAATCTCACTTTCTGAGCTGCACAAAGCTGCACAAAGCTTATTAAAAAAAATACACCAATGCAAAGTAATGTTGTTAAAGTACAGTGAAATTAGTTAAAAACGTGTATCAAGTGAAATCAAATGAATGAAAGGTTTATATCAGGGTTGGCGAACCTTTTTATAGTCGCGTGCTATTTTTTTTTTTCAAAAAGTATTTTATATAACCTTGACGTGCCAACTATAAACCAAATTTAGTCGATGGAAAAATAATGAATCAAAACTACTTGAAAATTACTTATTAAGATTTTTTTTTCTAATATGGGTAACATACATGCAAGTATTACACTGAAATAATTATAGAAACACTTATATTTTAGAAATTAATATAAAAAAATGTGATTAATTGTGTTGTATCTTGGATGAAAAATAATTAATATCATTTTAATGCTCAGTTAATTTTAACAGAATGTAAAATAAAATGGATTTATCTGACAACTGCTCTCTATTTGATTTTTTATATTATTCATTTGAGAAAATAATGACTCGCAGGTAAAAATAGCAGGGAAAATTATTAAAATAAAAAGAAAGGCAGTTTACATTTAAATAGTTTTCAAATTAATTTTCAAGTTGCCATAATTTACCATCGGTATTTTTATTAATACATATAATAATTTTTCCCTTTTAGTAGTTTTCAAATATTTTCTTTGTTTGATAAATTTTTGAACTATATATAATAGGGTTAAAATTCTTCCATTTCCAATTAATCGAATTTAGAATTAAATCAGGTCATCTAAATTTGTGTATTTTGTGTAAAATCACTGTATCCTGATTTAGAGACATAATCAATGCCGCGCCGTGCCATACGTTCGCCGACCCTGGTTTATATTTTAAATAAAATGAATTCAAGAGGTATATGGTATGGAAAAAAATATTGGCAATTTATCACCTGCGCTTGACTAACTTAAAACTATCAATATTGCAATTGGTACATGCTATACAAAATGAAACAATTATGTTATAACCACTCTTCGTGCAAGAAAAATGGCCAATGATTCGTATTCAGATACACAGGCAAGGTTGACGTCAAACAAGAGTAATACTAACAGCAACATTTTTAAAACTGTATGGGAGTTATAATAGCTAAGTAATAATGGCTTTAAGCACACAAACCACAGAAACAGTTTTTTACGCATGTTTCGAGTGAAGCTCGATCATCAAGGTGCTAATTATTCATACAAGCAGCCTATATAAACGAAAATTTGAAATTTAAATGTGAATTTATGCAATTTCGCATCCCCCCCCCCCCACCACCACCACCACCAAGGAAAAAAAAATGTTACAGTAAGGAAATTTAATTGGAGTTAAGCGAAGCTTTTTAAAATATGACATTGGTTAAAAACCAGATTACAGAATATTCCTGTAATATTTGAATTACTCACGGTACTTTTTTTTTAGCCCGGTTCAAATTTTGCCAAGAGTATTTTATTTTATTTATTTATTTATTTACTAGCCGCTTCTGGCGACCAGTTTGGTCTCCCTTAAATGTATGCTAAGCATCGCATCATGTTACTTTCATTTTTAAACTAATTGACTTGCTCAATCCTTCCCCCGAGTCCAAAGATTCTGATAGAGAATTCAGGAATTCTTTGCGAACTTGATAACTTTTCATGCATTTTTGTTGCTATGCGTACTTCGTCTTTTTTGACAAATACCATTTAATTTCCGTAGCTGTAAAAATCAGTGAAATTTCAAGTGTTTAAACTGAGATTTGTTCATAAATTATCTAAATTAAACTTATTTTACTTAAACATGCTGTTACTTCAATGCCATTTTTTAGTATTAATAAATTTTTATTTAAATTTTGCAAATCATGCATTTATAAATTTTTTTCACTACTTAATAACTAAATAATGAATATATATACTTTTGCTTTCATAGATTTGATTTCTGAGATCATAAATAAGACAATATAGTAACGTAACTAAGAGAAATCGTAAAATAAAACCCTCGTGAATGCAAGCCGTTAACAAACGTTAGCGCCACCAATTTACCTACTATGACGTCATAAGAATATTGTCCATTCATTGTTGCAGAATCTGCTTTGCGAATGATTACCACCATGGTCTAATATTTACTATTGTTTATGATGAATGAATCTCTTGTATTTGTTTACTTTATGAAGTGAAATAGAAAGATGTCAACTTAATTTGAATTGAAATGATCTTGGAATATATATTTATTTGAATGTAAATTAGAAACGATACTTTGATATTGAAATGAAATATTTTAGTTTGTGCTATATTATTACGATTAGGGTCTTTGGCATTATTTTTTTTAAAGCTTGGCTCAATTCGGGCTTCAGAATGTGAAATACGTTGATAAAATATATAAATAGCTATGAAAACAAACCTGGCGAACTTTTATTTTTATTTATGTGTATTTAATTTGTATTTATTTGCATATAAATATTTTATTTATACATATTATACAATATTTGTTTACATAGAAATTACTTCTGTTTCTATATAAAAATAGATTATGGGCTTCTTTATATTAAATAAATTGTATACATATGGAAAAAATTGCTTATGTATATGAAATAGAGTATAGATTGCCGTAAAATACGATGCCAGTTTATTTTTTCTCGCCGAGAACATATTTATTTATTTATTTATTTATTTATTGTATTTTAAATGAGGTAAATGAAATATGTGTATTTCAAATGAAAGATTTATTTTAAATGAAATGAGTGATAGGTTTATATTTTTAATGAAATGAGGGCGATGGAAGAATATTTGGCGTTTTTTATCACCTGCGCTATACTAATATAAAAGTACTGAAATGTGCGTTTGGCATAAGAAGTGAAGCAGTCAGCCCGGAACTATTGATGACAGTCACATGACTTCGGCTTTTATTATATACATTTATTCACTAGCCGCTTCTGGCGACCAGTTTGGTCTCCCTTAAATGTATGCTAAGCATCGCATCATGTTACTTTCATTCTTAAACTAATTGTCTTGCTCAATCCTTCCCCCGAGTCCAAAGATTCTGATAGATAATTCAAGGATTCTTTGCGAACTTGATAACTTTTCATAAATTTCTGTTGCTATGCGTACTTCGTCTTTTTTGACAAATACCATTTAATTTCCGTAGCTGTAAAAATGAGTGAAATTTCAAGTGTTTAAACTGAGATTTGTTCATAAATTATCTATATTAAACTTACTTTACTTAAACATGTTGTTACTTCAATGCTATTTTTTAGTATATTAATAAATTTAATAAAATTTTGCAAATCATGCTTTTATAAATTTTTTTCATTATTTAATAACTAAATAATGAATATATATACTTTTGATTTTATAGATCTGATTTCTGAGTTCATAAATGTGACAATATAGTAACGTAACTAAGAGGAATAGCAAAATAAAACCCTCATGAATGCAAGCCGTTAACAAATCCGTTCGCGTCACCAATTTACCTACTATGACGTCATAAGAATATTGTCCATTCATTGTTCCAGAATCTGCTTTGCGAATGATTACCACCATGGTCTAATGTTTTCTATTGTTTATGAGGAATGAATCTCTTGTGTTTGTTTACTTTATGAAGTGAAATAGAAAGATGTCAACTTAATTTTATTTGAAATATATTTATTTGAATGTAAATTAGAAACAATACTTTTATGTTGAAATGAAATATTTTAGTTTGTGTTATTATTATTACGACTAGCTGCCTCTGGCGACCAGTTTGGTTTCCCTTAAATGTATGCTAAGCATTGCATCATGTTACTTTCATTCATAAACTAATTGGCTTGCTCAATCCTTCCCACGAGTCCAAAGATTCTGATAGAGAAACCAAGAATTCTTTGCGAACTTGATAATATTTCATACATTTTTGTTGTTATGCGTACTTCGTCTTTTTTGACAAATATCATTTAATTTTCGTAGCTGTAAAAATGAGTGAAATTTCAAGTGTTTAAGCTGATATTTGTTCATAAATTATCTAAATTAAACTTATTTTACTTAAACATGCTGTTACTTCAATGCCATTTTTTAGTATTAATAAATTTATTTAAATTTTGCAAATCATGCATTTATAATTTTTTTTCACTACTTAATAACTAAATAATGAATATATATACTTTTGCTTTTATAGATTTGATTTCTGAGTTTATAAATATGACAATATAGTAACGTAACTAAGAGAAATCGTAAAATAAAACACTCGTGAATGCAAGCCGTTAACAAACGTTAGCGCCACCAATTTACCTACTATGACGTCATAAGAATATTGCCCATTCATTGTTGCAGAATCTGCTTTGCGAATGATTACCACCATGGTCTAATATTTACTATTGTTTATGATGAATGAATCTCTTGTATTTGTTTATTTTATGAAGTGAAATAGAAAGATGTCAACTTAATTTCAATTGAAATGATCTTGGAATATATATTTATTTGAATGTAAATTAGAAACGATACTTTGATATTGAAATGAAATATTTTAGTTTGTGTTATTATTATTACGATTAGGGTCTTTGGCATTATTTTTTTTAAAGCTTGTCGCAATTCGGGCTTCAGAATGTGAAATACGTTGATAAAATATATAAATAGCTATGAAAACAAACCTGGTGAACTTTTATTTTTATTTATGTGTATTTAATTTGTATTTATTTGCATATAAACATTTTATTTATACATATTATACAATATTTGTTTACATAGTAATTACTTCTGTTTCTATATAAAAATAAATTATTGGCTTCTTTAGATTAAATAAATTGTATACATATCGAAAAAATTGCTTATGTATATGAAATAGAGTATAGATTGCTGTAAAATACGATGCCAGTTTATTTTTTTCCGCCGAGAACCTATATATTTATTTATTTATTTATTGTATTTTAAATGAGGTAAATGAAATATGTGTATTTTAAATGAAAGGTTTATTTTAAATGAAATGAGTGATAGGTTTATATTTTTAATGAAATGAGGGCGATGGAAGAATATTTGGCGTTTTTTATCACCTGCGCCCGACTACTATAAAAGTACTGAAATGTGTGTTTGGCATAAAAAGTGAAGCAGTCATACCGGAACTATTGATGACAGTCATATGACGTCGGCTTTTATTATATAGATTTATTGTCAAATCTGCCTTTTTTTACCCACATGTAACTTGTGTCGATGTTGAAATAGATGTTTTGACTTATGCTTTTATCTCTTCTTATTATTTTTATTTATTTTCTTATTACTTACTTACACAATGGTGCTACAATCCATGTAGGATTTTGACCTCCCTCAATATACTTCTCCAGACCTTCCGATCTCTGGCCTTTATAATTTATAATTTGGTTTTCTGCAAGATCTTTCTCTATCTCTTTTATCCAGCTCTTCCTGGGTCTACCAATACTTCTTTTCCCAATTAAATTACCACTATAAAACTTCTTTGTGCTTCGCTCATCCCTCATTCTGATTAGATGGCCTAACCATTGCATTCTTCTTAGTTTTATAGTATTTATTATATCTTTTTCATTATATAACTATTCTAACTCCATATTTGTCCTTATACGCCATGTATTGTCTTCTTTAATAGGTCCAAAAATTTGCCTTAAGATCTTCCTTTCCCAAGTGATAAGTAGCTTTTCATCTTTTTGTGTAGTGGTCCAGGTCTCACTACCATAAATTACTATTGGTTTTATAACAGTTTTATAAATTTTAAGTTTGGATGTTCGAGATATTAGAGATGATTTCAGAATGTTTCGAAGAGAAAAATAGCATCTATTTCCTGCTGCAAGTCGGGTTTTAATCTCTGCTTCTACCATATTATCACAGGTGATCGTAGATCCTAAATATTTAAATTCTGTTACTTCATTAAATTGTAATTCATTATTTATTGTTAAAGCTGCTGATGCCTGTGATTTCATTCGGTCCATTTTCATGTATTTTGTTTTTTCTTTATTAACCACGAGGCCTAGTTTTCTTCATTCAGTGTCTAATTTATTGTATGTTTCAATCAAGACTTTCTTATTCCTAGCAATTATATCAACATCATATGCAAATGCAAGGATTTGGAGGGAGCGATTCATAATAGTACCACCTCTGTTGTTGTAAATGCTTCTAATTATTTTCTCCAGGCATAAATTAAAAAGAATTGTCGAGAGAACATCACCTTGCTTTAGACCTGAATTCACTGCAAATTCTCTTGAAAGTCTTCCCTGTACCTTAACTTTAGCTTTTGTATTTTCCAGTGTTAATTTTATAAGCTTAACTATTTTATCAGGTATTTTAAATTCCTTTAATATTTCAAATAACTTATTTCTGCTTATACTGTCATAGGCCTGTTTAAAATCAACAAACAATTGGTGCAAATTAATATTTTGTTCATAGAATTTTTCAAGGATGTTCCTGATACTAAAGATTTGATCCACTGTTGATCTTCCTTTCCTAAAACCACACTGATAATCACCTATCACCACTTCAGCATACGGTTCTAATCGCTTTGCAATTATCTTTGCCAACACTTTATATGTAACATTTAATAAGGCTATGCCTCTATAATTCTGGCAATTTAAGATATTTCCCTTTTTATGAATTGGGATAATAATAGCACCATTACATTCATTTGGTATATATTCATTCTGCCAAATCTCTACTATTAGATCATGTAACATTTGTACCAACTTCTCTCCACCATATTTCAAAAGCTCAGCACTTATGAAATCTTCACCAGGTGCTCTTCCATTGCTTAATTTTGCAATAGCATCCCTTACTTCTTCTACAGTTGGTGGTTCACAGTTTTCTTCATTCATGTCATAATCATTATGATTAGATTGTATTTCTCTTTCGTCATTTGACTGTCTGTTTAACAAGTCTTCAAAATATTCTGCCCCTCTATCTGTCACATTTGCGTGCCCTCCAATAAGTTTATCATTTCTGTCTTTACAAAAAAGGGTGCGTGGTTGATAGCCCTTTTTGATTCCTTTAAGCTTTGAATACATTTGGCTTATATCATCTAATACTGATAGGTCTTCAATTTCTTGAATTTTACTCTGCTGCAAAGCTCGTTTTTTCATACGTAACAACTTTTGAGTATTTCTTCTAATTGTTTTAAAGTGATTTTCCCTCTGTCTTGTTCGATGTTTCAGCATTTTTTCTCTTGCTTTATTCTTTTTCTTAATCAGTTGCCAACACTCATCATCAAACCATTCATTAATTTGCCTCCTTTCTTCCTTTCCAACTACTTCCTCAGCAGTTTTTAATATGATATTTTTGCATTTAGCCCATTTACTATTGATTATATCTTCCTCATTAAATTCAGCATATTCACTAGCAATTCTTTCTGTTAATTTACTTTGATAAACATTTCTTCTCTGCATGTTTAGTAAATCTTTTGTTTTAAATTTTACTTGTTTAGTTCCTTTTGCATTTCGAAATCTTGTAACTCTTTGACTGTATTTCATAATAACAAGGAAATGATCAGTATCTAAATCCGCACCTCTATAACTTCGTACATCCATAACATCTCTAGCATGTCTTCTGTCAATCATAATGTGGTCAATTTGGTTTTTTGTCTTTCCATCAGGGGAAATCCAAGTTTCTTTATGTATGTTCTTATGCTCAAAACATGTGCTACTTATGATTAAGTTGTTAGAAGCAGCGAAGTCCACAGCTCTTATTCCATTTTCATTACTCAAATCATGTAAACTAGATTTTCCAATTGTTGGTACAAAAGTGTATTCTTTTCCAATTTTAGCATTAAAATCACCTATTACCATTTTAACATCATGTCTTGGTATCTTATCAAATTCAATCTGTAGTGTTTCATAAAAAGTATCTTTTTGTTCGTCCTCGGTATCTTCCGTTGGTGCATGGACACATACTATTGAAATGTTAAAAAACTTTGCTCTCAATCTCGAGATACATATTCTTTCATTTACATTGTGAAAATCAATAATATTTTCTTTAAGGCATTTTCTGGTCATAAATCCAGTACCATGCTTGTTTCTTCTTGTGCTTGCACTATTAAAAATTGTAAAATTACCAATATCTCTTATCCCACTCTCCTTCCATCTTACTTCCTGTATGGCCAATATGTCCAGTCTAAAACTATTCATCTGACTCTGTAGTTGCTTCACTGCACCAGCTCTGTATAAACTTAAAACATTCCAAGTTCCAATTCTAAAATTCATAAGCCGTTTTCCAGTTCCAGTCCGTTTTACCATGAGATCAGTCCATCTAACATTTGTATTTAAGGGCTTCGCAACAAGGTTTTTTTTCCAGGGAAAGATTGTCAGCCTTTCGCCCAACCCCTTTTAGTCGCCTCTCACGACATGCACGGGTTACATTGGGACCATTCTTTAATGCCGGTCACCACACGGCATTATTTTCTTGTTAGTATTTTTAATTAAATGAGTCAATTTGTGTTTTTAAATATGTATTTAATGTGTGTATTTTAAATTAAAAGAATGCATTATGAAAGATGGCAATAAGAACAATATTTGACGATTTATCACCTGCGCTAACCTAAATGCTTTATTACCATGCATTTGATACCCTTCATGGAATTTCACTGTTATATGGACTTTGTTATATGGCTTTTTTAATATAGCTTGACGCAATTCGAGTTTAAGAAAGTGAGATTTTTTGCCAGATGATATAAACGACTATGAAAATAAAACTGAAGAAGTATTATACTGATTTATGTATGTATTTTAGAAAAATAAATCTGCTAACACGTATTAGATAAGGACACAGATGTCATACATACCCCCTATTGGCGCGATTTTTTTCCGACGCCAATTTGGCGAAAACCTCGTTTTTGAATACCAGTTACAAATATATTTTTAAAAAGGGGAATAACAATAAATAAAAAAAAGTTTGCTTAATAAATATAGAACAAAACATTTATAGAATAATAAATAAAAAAAATTAAATAAACAATTTATTAATAAATAAACAACAACATCCGGGTTACCATATTAAGCAAAATAACGACACTTTGGCGCCAGTTAAGTACCCGGTGCGTATATGACATTGGCGTCAGAAAAAATCGCGCCAATATGGGGCGCGTATATAGCATCTCTCGTTGCATCTGTGCGAAGCAATAACGTTTGGGTAGTTGTGGGTTGTCATCTCTGAAACTACCTACCTAGCCGATTAAAAATATAGTGGTGTCAGAAAAAATGTTGGCGACCATCTCTGCTCCAAAACAGACTGTATTTTATGTCGGTACAACAACTCCCATTGGTGCAGGGAACAAAAGAGTTCTAAAATGCGATTTCTGTGATATTGTTTGTACTAGAAATTTGAAAATCGGTGCGATGGCTACTTTTAAGATGTAAACACTCGTTATGAACTCTTTTTAAAAGGTTGAAAATTTTAAAGTGAGAAATAAACGTAAAACGTTCTAGAGAGATTCTAAATCTCGATTTATTTGGAATTGTTAGGGATAGAAATTTTGAAATTTCACTTGGTTATTAGTTTTAAAATGTAAATGCTGATCAGTTTTTAAAATAACCTGAAAATTAAAAGGGTGTACGATAAAAAAAGGATATAAAGTGCAATTTCTGTGATACTGTTCGAGTTAGAAACTTGAAATTTGGCATGGTAGTAATTTATAAGATTTAAATGTTCGTTTTAGAACGAATTCTAAAAAATTCGAAATTTAGAAGACTAAATAAAGCAAACAAAGTCCTAAAGATGATTTAAATAACGCAGTACGTGGAATTGTTAGGATTATAAACATGAAAATTGACATGGCTGTTACTCTTAAGACATAAATACTCACAACAGAACAAATTCTAAAAAATTGGCAATGAAAAACGGTGCAGGAACAAAAAACTTTTGAAAATTTTCTATTTCCGTGTTACTGCTGAGTCTAAAAACTTAAGGTGAAATGAACAGAAAGGTTTTAATTTACCATTAATTTGAAATTATTAGTTATTAGGTATAGAAACTTTAAATATTTAATAATATTACATCCCCCCTCCAAAAACAAACAAACAAACAAACAAATAAACAAACATTCAATTTAAATTCAACAAAAATGGGTAGATACACACCTAGCATTGAATAAATTATGTAAATATTGAATAAATGTCCGTATTAAATAGCGAATAGGCTGTCCGAAAGTAGTTGTGAATGTGTTCCTTCTCTAGGCTATTCTATCTCTTGCCAAGGCCCTTAACAGAGAGAAGTGCTGGTTTGCATTTGATATCGATTTTTTTTTCACATTCACTAATCTAGATATTCATCAGTTGAATTTGTAACCAGTATATGGCCAATTAAAGATAGTATCTCATTTTCTTTACTTGTAACAAGTTATTATTAAATCTATGTTCTTGGCAATATCGCTCAGATTAATCCCTCTGTGGGAAGTCCTAGTTAAATAATGTTTTCCCCTCTACTATTACGCAACGGAATTCTTTAGTGTGGCCCTGTAGATGAATAGTACATATTCTTTGCACCGCATTATGCTACAGAATGTATATTTAAATGCATTTCAATTTCATTATGTTCGAAAGGCTGTAACATTATTAAAAACTATCTCAAACCATTTTTCCCCATAGGTCGCAATGTAATGCAATTCTTTTGAGCGTCCCTGTAATTCCTCACTTCCACCCACCGCGACCAAACTGTCTAGCAGGAGACCCACTACAACGGCATGTGGGTGGCAGTAGGTGGTCATGGAGAAAAGTGTCTTTACCCACACACACTTGTCTTTTATATATAGGTATAGATTTTGACCCCTTCTGCCGCAAAAAAGAATTGAAGAGCTAAGTGGAAGAACATGTTAAGTAACAAAAATTACATTTCAAGAAATTTGAGGTGAAAGTTTATGCTGTAAATTTTAATGATTTACAAAGGGTACTAGGAAAGTTTTGCAATACGGATTTATTTATCAAACTTTTTCAAAGTAATTTCCGTTACAAGCAATACAGCTCTCCAAACTCCGAAACCAGTCCTTAAACCAGCTCTGCCAAGTTTCACTTGGGAGTAAGGAACACTCATTGTCCCAAGCCTTCAGAAGTGCCTCATCACTGGAAAACCGAATCCCTTTCTGCTTCAGTTTCACATGCGGGGACAGTACGAAGTCGCAGGGGGCAAGATCTGGACTGTAAGGAGGGTGTTCAAGAAGTTTCAGTTCTGTAGTGTCCAAATATTCAGTGCAGGCTTTGGTCCGGTGAGCTGGAGTTTTGTCATGATGAAGGAACCATTTGTTCATTCTTGACTTTGGTCACAGGTTCTTCTTAGATTCTATGACTTTAGGTAGGCACTGTTCATTGTACCACTTAGCGGTAACTGTCTTCTGTGCGTCCAAAACGACACACTCAACAATTCCACTCGATTTGAAAAATACAGCTATCATTTTCTTTTTGGCAGATCGAGATTTTCTGACAGCTACCGGTGTGTCCCCATTATCAAAGAACCAAATTTTGTTTTGAGACTTAGTCGGCACATTTTAATAGTATAGCCATGTTTTGTCACTTGTCACGATGCTGTTCACACAACGAGATTATCCTTTACCAAATATTTTTAGCATCTCCCAGCACCAAGTCACATTTCGTGTCATCTGCTCCTCAGTCAGTCTATGTGGCACCCAGAGACAACACAGTTTCTTGATGTGCAAATGATCATGCAGAATTGAATGAATTGCAGGTGCATTTAGGCCCAAGGTATCTTCTATATGCTTGTAAGTTATTCGTCTGTCTTCGTCAAGCATTTTCCTCACAGCAGCAATGTTTTCCTCGTAATTGACATTCGGGGCCTTCTCCCTCTCTCAGCGTCCTCCAGGGAGAAATTTCCTCTTTGGAATTCTCAGTACCATCTGTGTATATTCATACGATGTGAACAATCATCACCAAGTGCAAGAGTCATTATTTCTAAGCGTTGGTCTGTGTTTAAACTACGCGCGAAGTTACACCGCAAAACTGCCCTTATCTCACTTCGTGACTAGGGCACCACTGGAAGAACTTCACACGATCACAGCTAATGAATAACTGAGCCTACAGACTTGTGGTTACGTTCAGGTGCATAAGTATGAACCTATGTCAACACGCAGCCACAAGCAGCCACCTGCGACTTTTTGTTTCATCATATTGCAAAACTTTCCTAGTACCCTTTGTATTTTCTGTTTGATACCATGTGTTTAAAATATTAACAGGTATGGTACTAAACTCTCTCCGAAAAACTTATTCATATTTAATTTTCAAATATTAAAAATTATTAATATCCTTGACATTATTAAATATTAAAATATTAAATATTAATGAATAATGTCTTCTTAAATCATCAAGACCAAATAGAATCTTAGTATTTTAGCTTCACCATGTGATAGGGTAAATCATAATGCTTTCATCCAAAAGATAAAAAAAAAATCGTAGAAAATGTAGCCTAACATGTTCATCCACTCAGCTCTTCAATTAATAAGTTGGAACAATTTATAATATAGTCAATATCTTATGCAAAAAATGCATTCGTATATGATGTTATAGTCAGATTGCCATGAAATTGATGTATGTTATTGATGTGTACTGTTGCATGTTCGGTTTTGAAAATGAAGATGAGTAGTATTAACGGTTCTTTTACAGAGAAACTCAAAAGACTTCCGTTACATTACTGCCTACGGGGAAAAGTCATTTGCAGTGTATTTTAATGATATTACACTATTTTAAATATATTAAAATTTGTATATATCACTAAGCTGTAATACAAAATGCTTACTGTAGAATCTGGTGTGCATATAATTTATCCTTCATTTACAGGAACGCACTAAATATTTTGCGACAGTACTGCCTAATATGAAGAAGAATTGCTGGAATGCCATTTTCAGTTGTGATACACGTTTTAAAAATTTTGACAATTTTTGGCATATTAACCTTCTCACCGCCGCAAACTCATATGGGATATTCTCACAATGTTTTGACTTTTGGGAAAAAAAAATCTGACGAAATTTAACTTGCTAAAATAACATTTTAATCTGATAGACGAATGTCTTAATGATTCAAAATAAAGAAAAAATGGTCAGCAGCGCAAATTTTTTTATTTAACTGAGGTTTAAGTTAAACTTGCGAGTTTAATTTTCCTTACCATTTTAGCCCTATAACTTTTTATTTTCTTCTAAATTTTTACTTATAATGAATTTGCATAGTACCCACAAGAGACATTCAAATAAGAAATAATAACAATGTAGTACTTTTAATACAGAATTTTTGTATAAAATTGTCTTAAAGGGGTGTTAAAAGAGGTACGGTAAGGTAAAAAAGGGGGATGGTATAGGAAAAAAGGGACGAAATGGAAAAAAAAGGGACGGTAAGGATAGAAAGGTAAGGAAAGTTACCACCTATTTTTAGGAAAATCATGTTAAGACTAAGTGATAGCCACAATGTTCATTGATTTTTAGAAACAGTTGTTCACATTGGATTAAATTATTATTATTTTTTTTAATTTACCTCGAATAGTGCAGGAATAAACCTTAGGGACGGTGAGACTACCAATAAAGCCCCGATGCTTGAAATTGATATTTAAATGCTAATTTAAATTCTACAGTAAATTTTCTGCCGAAAAATTTTAGACATTATTTCTCTAGCATACTTCTGCATGAGAAAAACTTGAAGAAAATTCTTTGGCTGCATCTGAAATGATTTTCTGTATAATTTTAGAAGAGGGATGGTAAGGAATCTAAAATCCAGGGACGGAGTTTAAAAAATAATAACAACTCTAAAAATGTGTGCAGGTTAATTTTTAGCTACATATTTATATAAAATAATAGTTCCAATGTTAGAAAAAAATTACATCGAATTATTTTTATTGAAACAATTTTATCCAGACTGCTCCAAACTTGAAAATCAGCTCAGGGACACGGAACGGTATAGGAGTTTTCCAGGTGTTTGGACCCCCAACATCGTCCAAAACTTATTTATCACGTTAATATTGCTGTGCAATCATGCAATGGGATATTCCCCAGTATATGAAATTAAAAAAAAAACAAAAAAGTGTATTAAAATAAAAATTATAATTCAGGGACGTGAAAGTCAAAAGATTGTGAGAACGTCCCATATCCGTTCCCTAAGCTGCAGGTTTCACTGCAATAGGAGCATTATTTAAATTAATATAATTTGTCAGATATGATCCAGTTTTAAGAAATTAAATTATGATTAATATTCTCTAGGCTTATATGCCTCTACGTAATAAAACAAATTATATAATGTTGGCAAAACCATCTTTTTTTAGCATTTAAAGAAACTTGCATTGAAAACAACATCACAATTTTGCCCTTTTGCTCGGCGGTCAGGGGTCTAAATTCCATAGATCATATACAGGTCAATACAAAAGATCTCAAGTGCATGTCCGTTTATTGACGGAAATTTCTGAATGAAAAATTTCAACTGTGCTATGTGTTTAAATGAACTAACCTAATAAATTCTAAAGTTTTGTTACTGTATTCTGAATGCTTAGGAAAGTGTTTCATAATTTATGCTACATGTATCATTTTCCGTTCTTGTTTATTTATTGTCAGCGAATACCGTGAAATCAAGATGGAAAATAATTTGTTTTTCTTTTACTCATTGCAGTTGGAAAAAAAATGCAGACGTAGCTGATGTAAATGCTTGGTGCGATTTTTTTGACAACGCCATAAGTATGGAAATTAATTATTAACTAATTAGTTTCGAATATTTTAAATGTGAAATTTTATTAAACTATAAATATTTCCTTTTTCCTCTTATAAATATGAGTTTAACTGTAATCCAAGAAGTACTTAACAAGTACACGAAAAATATTTAAATGAATGTAAAATTTTTTGCCGCTGGTTACTGGGACATTGTTTGTGATGTTATTGTGATGTCGCAAATTCATCAGTGTTTTGTCACATTTGTGACGAAAGCATGCATTTTTTTCATTTAAAAAATTAATTAATTTATAAAAGTCCCTACATAAAGTATTTAAAAATTCAAATATATATATTTTTTGATGTAGTGGACTTTTTTTATTATTTATGTATCACAATTTTATTAATTACAAATAATTGGGAATACTTATTTCGACAAACATTTTCAGCCAAAATCTCTTATTAAAGAACTGCTACCTCAATGCGTGTGACTATGTTCAAAATTTATACGAAACTTTAAAGTTTTCAACTTTGTAGTATAAAAAAGTGAAAGTGTGTTTGGTTTGTAGTGACGTTTATAACTCAATTTTTTTTTGTACACATATTCTAATAAAAATTTCTTACATTCACTTAGTATATATATTCATCTTTGTAACAAGAAATGCTATGCTCAGTGACCAAAATTGTTTGATTTAAAGACATCAAAATACAAAAAAATAATAATACGAACTAGTATCAGTGTATCTCATTCATATTTTTCAATTTTTCAAAACATTTTTTGATTCACTTTACAGAAAACTATCAGAATAGTGAATTATTTAAAAACAACGTTTAAACACACAATAAAATAAGTTGATTTGATCAGACGTACACGTTTCGTGAGTACTAGGACTCACATCTTCAGTGTAAAAACTTTAAAAACAATATCTCCCCCAACTACATGTACGGTGAAAACCCAAATGTCAAAACATAATACCAAAAGACCATCAAGTTCCAACAGCCAATGAAATTAATGCGGAAGTGAGTGTCGTGACACAACAAATCCATCCAGAAAGTTGAGATGTATGGTGTACTAGACAAATCATTAACCAAGGAGTCTTTAAATTTATGGATATAAACAGCCTCAAAAAAGTCTAAATCCAGAGGAGTAATGCATTTCTTGATAATGTTAGCTGAGTCAAAATTAAAATTATGTCCCTTCCCCCAGCAATGAGTGGCAATAGAGGATTTTTGCAATTCTTTTTTCTTTACATAGTTTCTGTGTTTATTGACTCTGTAAAGGAGTTTTAGTTTAGTTTGTCCAATGCAGGACAAACCACATTGGCATTGAATGTTGTAAACGCCCCAATAATTATGAGGAGGAATTTGATCCTTAAGCTGCGAAAAAGTTAATTTATTAACTGGTTTAAAAACCACATTAAAATCATTATGTCTTAAGATATTAGCCATCTTAAAGCTAATGCTATTATAAAATGGTAAAATGATAAGGTTAGAAATGGAAACCGCAGTAACAGGAGAATCAAGATTATTAACACATTTATTAAGACTATGAGAAATTAAATTATTGATATAAGATAAACTAAAACCTCGATCAATAGCCACAGGTCTAATGTAATTTAATTCTGTAATAAGTGAATTATTATTTGAACAAATTAAGCGAGCTCTATTAATCAAATAAATTTTCGCAGCTTAAGGATCAAATTCCTCCTCATAATTATTGGGACGTTTACAAAATTCAATGTCAATGTGGTTAATCCTACATTGGACAAACTAAACGAAAACTCCGTTACAG
Organism: Maratus speciosus; assembly: GCA_963932465.1. Taxonomy (NCBI): domain Eukaryota; kingdom Metazoa; phylum Arthropoda; class Arachnida; order Araneae; family Salticidae; genus Maratus; species Maratus speciosus. The sequence goes on from CAWVRF010001061.1 coordinate 399,405, forward strand.
AGTCAATGAACACAGAAACTATGTAAAGAAAAAAGAATTGCAAAAATCCTCTATTGCCTCTCATTGCTGGGGGGAGGGACATAATTTTAATTTTGACCCAGCTACCATTATCAAGAAATGCATTACTCCTCTGGATTTAGACTTTTTTGAGGCTGTTCATATCCATAAATTTAAAGACTCCTTAGTTAATGATTTGTCTAGTACACCATACATCTCAACTTTCTGAATGGATTTGTTGTGTCACGACGCTTCACTTCCGCATTAATTTCATTGGCTGTTGGAACATGATGGTCTTTTGCTGTTGACATTTGTGTTCTCACCGTACATGTAGTTGGGGGGATATTGTTTTTAAAGTTCTTACACTGAGGATGCGAGTCCTAGTACTCACGAAACGTATACGTCTGATCAAATCAACTTATTTTATTGTGCGTTTAAACGTTGTTTTTAAATAATTTATATTTCCACAGAAGTTCTGTACTTACTATATCAGAATAGTATTTTGTTAAGAGGAAATGAAAATATATAATGGTTCTCTTGATTTTTAAAAGCTTCAAAAAATAAAAAATAGATTTTGTTGATTTTTGTCTTGTAAAACATCCCAAACAGGTAACAATTAACATTGAAAAATCCACAATATAACCGAATATACACTGGTGTCACAAAGTTGACACCAACAAGGGAACCACTTTTGGTGCTGCTCGCACCTAACATCGAGACCTGGTGAATTTTGTAGCCCTATACATAAAAGTTAGAGAACAGATAAAATTTCTCTGTTAAAATCATATTTTATATACTTTTTTATACGTTTAATTTTTTTATTATTACATTTTTATTTGTTTATTTCACGCCAAAAGTCCATTAAGCCGCCAAATATGGTGCTACAATTTTTCTGCCCACTTTATCCTCGGAGTAAATGGGCAGTAAATATTAGAATTACATCAGATTGCGATTTGTTTGATAATTGATAGCATAAGAAACAGGAATTGGGTTTATTTCCTTGTTTTTTTTTCTTGCAGACGATAAATATATAAATAGCAGATATATTTATTTCTATAAATGCTTTCAAGATCATTGAAAACTATTTTTTAGTGAAGTAAAAAATAAGCAAACTATTTTCTTTTGGAATCAAGTGGAATAAATTTTTGAATGTTCAAAATGGAATGTTGCTGTATTAAATGGTCCTTTGTTAAAAATAATCATAAAGTAAATTAATATTTTTGCACAATTTAGAAAAATTACTGTGGCTAATTAGATTGGACATAACAATTTCTACTGTAGTCCAAACCAGTCCTCACGCAAGACAAACAGCTATGACATTTGGCTAGGGTTGCCGGAAAGCTCTACTTTCGAAAAAAATCCGCCAACTTTACCCCCGCCAAAAATGTGAATATAATATTGCAATTTTTCAAAATCAAATGCGTGGGTTGTTGAAGGAGTTTTTAAACTTTTTTCAATATTTTATACTTATTATTAATTCATTTTTATTTTTAAATGTTTTTCTTTAAAAAACTTTAATGTTGATAGCCTGATAAGTGGTTTCGAAAATTGAATTTTCAGAAAGTTATGCTGCTGTAAAATCAAGAAATATTATTTTAACAGAAAAATTTTATCGATTCTCAAACATCGTAATGTAGGGCCTTAAAATACACCAGGTCTCAATGGTATGTGCGAGCAGCACCAAAAGTGGTTCCCTTGTATGAAACACTTGATTAGTAACGAGTTGTTGCTACTTTGGTCTTTATAATGAATACCACATGACGAGCAACGGATTTAGCAAGTCTTGGAAATGTTTTGGAGTTATAGTATACCAAAATTGTGTTGGAAATTCCTATAAATAACTCCTGTGTGTGATGATGTGCCTACACTTCATTTTAAAAAGATACCTAAGAATACTGAATGGGATCTAATCAGATTTCAGTGGAGTTATCCTTGAAACAGGTGATTGACAGCGGGCCCTTGACAGGAATAGTTGATCTGTTTGCTATTCAATTTCTATCCTGGTAGAAGAAAGTATACAGTTATTAAAATGATCTTCCAGATTGCAATATAAGCATTTAGAAACAGAGTACTTGCTTTAAGTACCAAAGATCCTAAACTTTGTCAAGAAAAAACACATACGACAATCGCTGTGCTGAAGTACCGTTCACTTCCAAATTATCATGCTAGGCATACGTATAGTTTTATGAGACTGATGCCCGTCTTTTAGCCTACCATCAGCGTGATGCAATCGGAAATGTGATTCTTATCCCATTCAACTCGGTTCTTATAGTGAATGGCGTCAATCAGTCACGGCATTTATTCCTTGGCCTATTCAAGTCATTGAGTTTGGTGGATACATTGGCATGTAGTTCTCTCAGCGTATTCTACTCTTGAAGCACATTTGATGGAGTGAGTAGCCCACAACTTATCTCCTGATTATTAGTATGGCCCCATCATTCAGTTGGACGGTCACCTAAGCTAAGGTTTGATATCGTTGCGTGAATACGATACTCTGTAAAAAATGCAAATGTCTCTTAGTATAATGAAGTATAGTATAACCACGAACGAAAATTACAGTAACCTCTTCCGAGTTACCCACGATTCCTAAAAGCTTTCTTTATCTTTAGAATCCTCAGAAACCAATATCTTTTCGAGTTTAAAGCAGTTTCATTAATTTGTTTATTGAAAATGTATAAAGTGTTTATTGACGAACTAACAAAAAACTATATAAGTTTTAATTTTCCAACTGGGCGAAAAATGTCTAGACCAGGACTCGAACCAGAGATCTCTTGGCTGAAGCTGACAATGAATGCTCGTCCGACTGAGCTACCCCGGACGAATCTGGAGGATCTAATTCAACCAGCTAACCTTATTGATATTATTCAGTTTATTGAGATTATTGCATCTGGTCTAATGTATGAATCAGCTCAACAGAATGAATCGTAGGTTTTGGATCTCCAGTGAACGCTGGGTACGTAATTACACAAGATTAATTTTAACACAATTATTCTAATTAGCAAATAAATCATATGAGTTGTAATTTTCCAACTGGTCTTTTTTTCGCCCAGTTTGAAAATTACAACTCTTATGAATTATTTACAAATTAGAATAATTGTGTTAAAGTTAATTTTGTGTAACAAAAAACTAATTATTACTTTACACTTTTCAGTAATTATCATTTAATATTATTTTTATAAAGTGTCATAATATACAGCAGCAATAGAAATTTACGAATTAAAATAATAACTAAGACACATGCATATACATGTTATTTTCAGGAAATATTATTTCTACCAGTAACTTGATATAATTTATAACGATATCATCAAGGAGTTTTTTTAGTTTCTTGATGTATATGTTTTGCTGCTGGGTAACTTTAAGGACGATTGGTTGAGCTATGTTGTTTTTTTTCAGTGATTAGCCCTCATAGCGTTAGAATTTCTCTTCAAACTATTCCTTAAGCTGCCAGATGTAACATGTTATATACTTCATTCAAATTGTAAAGTTTTGTGACAATTTTGTGTTTCTGGAACTTTTCCTGAACTCCTCGTGGTAGCTACGCAGTTTATTTACATATGTATTTTTAAGTTCGATAGTGATTATAAATCTTCTAGATTTAAAGCAGTTTTTTCACATTATGTAAAAAACCATTTCCTATTTTATTTAACGCATTTTGTTTCTCTTTCGTATAAATAATCTAAAAAATAGCCTTTTTACAAAAGAAGGCCCCATAAAAATATTAATTTTGCTTTAAATATATACATTTTTTTATTTCTATTCTTAAAGGATAGGAATAGCTTACACAGTGCTGAAAATACAACAACAATAATAATAATAATCGTTAAAAAACACTGACAAACATTGAAAGTTGCAGTTTGCGTAAAGGCGTATTTTTCAAAGTTTATTTAAGACGGACAAAAAAACATAGTAGTAAAACTAGATGAAACTCATAAATTTCTATTCCAAAAAAATGTTGTGAAGTTTATAAAATAGTAACCCGTATTTAGACAAGAATTTGGTCTAAATTTCTAGACAAACTTCAACGATAAATAAAATTATATGCATATAATTTATGAATGCATCTCATAAAAGAAGAAAAACCGAAAATAAATTTAGACATGTGACTGGGAAGTAGAAACAAAAGACCCAGTTGCTGGCCTTGTATAACATGAAATGAAAACATCTGTTTTTCGTAACTCTCCCTCCTTTTTCCAGGAATCTTTCCAGCTGTTCGGCACTTATATGTTTTGTTTATGACTAATTTAGATGAATTTTATCTATTGGAAAACTGGAAATCGGATACCATAAAAATGAATTTTCACCTATGTTAGATTATCAAAAACGATAACAGTACATCGTAATCTCAAATGATTATGTATTGCTAGCGTATGCATTAAAATATGTAAAGGTGTCCTAAAGATGCCATATTTTGAAAGTGTAGGCAAAACTGTAAAAAAAAAAAAAAATACTTGTTTAATAATTACTAGCAGGGATTACCGAGCTAAGCTCGGTCAAAATTAGCCTTGTATTCAATTCGATATTTTATTCTCACTGTATCATTCTTGCTGTTTAAATAAAATTCGTATGATCCTGAGACATAGTGACCCAAAATGACCCATTAAACGAATTTTTTCGAACATGCAACGTAACCAATGCTCTTCTCGAACCCGACAACGATACAATACAAAATTAAGTCAAAATCGTTAAAGTCGTTTTATAAATAAAATTAGCTTGACCCACGGCAACCCTAAAAGGGACCACTAATCTAAATTTATCGAACATGTGACCTATTCCAATGGTCTTCTCGTGCTAAGAAACTATGTAATAGACATTTTTGCCAAAATCGTTTGAGCCGTCTTTTAGATACAATAAGTTTGACCCACCGTGACCCAAAAATGATCCACTAATCGAATTTTAACAATATGTTACTTAGCCCAATGGTCGTCTCATGCTCAGAAACGATGTACTACAAACTTTTGTCAAAATGTTTTGAGCCGCTTTTAGATAGAATTAGCTTCACCCACAGTGACCCAAAAATGACCCAGTAATCGAGTTTATTCGAACATGTGACTTAGACCACACGTCTTCTCATGCCCAGAAACGATATAATACAAACTTTTGTAAAAATGTTTTGGGTCGTTTTTTAGATACAATTAGCTTGACCCACAGTGACCCAAAAATGACCCAGTAATCGATTTTTCTCGAACATGTGGCTTAGTCCGCACGTCTTTTCATGCTCAGAAACGATACAATACAAAATTTTGTCAATTTTTTGAGCCGTTTTTTAGATAGAATTAGCTTCACCCACAGTGACCCAGAAATGACCCAGTAATCGAGTTTTTCGAACTTGTGACTTAGACCACAGATCTTCTCATGTCCAGAAACGATATAATACAAACTTTTGTAAAAATGTTTTCGGTCGTTTTTTAGATACAATAAGTTTGACCCACCGTGACCCGAAAATGATCCACAAATCGAATTTTTACCAACATGTTACTTAGCCCAATGGTCGTCTCATGTTCAGAAACGATGTAATACAAACTTTTGTCAAAATGTTTTGAGCCGTTTTTAGATACAATTAGCTTGACCCACAGTGACCCAAAAATGACCCACAAATCGATTTTTCTCAAACATGTGACTTAGCCCACACGTCTTCTCATGCCCAGAAAAGATATAATACGAACTTTTGTAAAAATGTTTTGGGTCGTTTTTTAGATACAATTAGCTTGAACCACAGTGACCCAAAAATGACCCAGTAATCGATTTTTCTCGAACACGTGGCTTATTCCGCACGTCTTTTCATGCTCAGAAACGATATAACACAAAATTTTGTCAATTTTTGAGCCGTTTTTTAGATAGAATTAGTTTCACCCACAGTGACCCAAAAATGACCCAGTAATCGAGTTTTTTCGAACATGCGACTTAGACCACACGTCTTCTCATGCCCAGAAACGATATAATACAAACTTTTGTAAAAATATTATGGGTCGTTTTTTAGATACCATTAGCTTGACCCACAGTGACCCCAAAATGACCCAGTAATCGATTTTTTTAGAACATGTGACTTAGCCCACACGTCTTTTCATGCCCAGAAACGATATAATACGAAATTTTGTCTATTTTTGAGCCGTTTTTAGATACAAATAGCTTGACCCACAGTGACCCAAAAATGACCCACTAATCAAATTTTCTCGAACATCTTATTTAGCCCAATGGTCTTCTTATGCTCAGAAACGATAAAATACAAAATTTTGTCAAAATGTTTTGAGCCGTTTTTAGATACAATTAGCTTGACCCACAGTGACCCAAAAATGGCCCGGTAATCGATTTTTCTCGAACATGGGACTTAGTCTTCTCATGCCCAGAAACGATATAATACAAAATTTTGTCAATGTTGTGAGCCGTTTTTTAGATACAATTCGCTTGACCCACAGTGACCCCAAAATGACCCGCAAATCGAATTTTCTCGAACACGTGACTTGGCCCAATGGTCTTCCCATGCACGGGAAAGCCAGAAACGGCATAATACAAAATTGTGTCAAAATCGCTTGATTCGTTTTTTAGATACAATTAGCTTGATCCACAGTGACCCAAAATGACCCACTAGTCGATTTTTCTAAAACATGTGACTTAGCCCAATGGTCATCTCATGCCCAGAAGCGGTATATTACAAAATTTTGTCAAAATATTTTGAGGCTTCTTTTAAATTGAATTAGCTTGACACTTGACCCATTGTGACCCAAAATGACCCACTAATCGAATTTTCTTGAACATACGACCTAACACAATGGTAGTTTCGTGCCCGAAAGTGATAAAAAGCAAAATATCATCAAAATCGTTAGAGCCGTTTTCTAGATAAAATTAGCTTGACCCACAGTGACCCCAAAATGACCACTAATTGAATTTTCTCTAACATGTGGCTTGGCCTATTGATCTTCTCGTAATCCAAAGCAGTAAATTACAAAAGTTAGTCAAAATCGTTAGAGCCATTTTTTAGATAAAATTAGCTTGACCTGAAGTGACCCCAAAATGACCCATTAATCGAAATTTCTCGAACATGTGATCTAGCCCAATAGTTTTCTCGTACCCATAAATAGTTGGGTATAAAATTTAGTCAAAATCAATTGAGCCGTTTTTGAGATAAAATTAGCTTGACCCTGACGACCCAAAATGACCCACTAATCAAATTTCCTCGAACACATGACCTAGCCCAATGGTCTTTTCATGCCCGAAAATGGTAAAATACAAAATTTAGTCAAAATCGTTAGAGCGATTTTTAAGATAAAATTTACATACACATACACATACAATTTTTGCTCGTATTATAAGATCTACTAAAAAGCAAGTTTTCAAAAATAAAAAAAAAGCCAAAAAAAAAAAAAAAAAAAAAAAAGAAAAGAAAAGAAAAAAGGTGAAAGATGTGGCTAAAAAATAGTGTGATATCCAATTTCCAAACTTATATTATGGTACTTATTTAACATTTTTTATTAAAAATTTACCATATGTAAGTCGACTACCTAAGTATGCGTTGATAGAAAGCCTTTTCTCCTTTACTAAATACATCATAACGTGTTTCTGAAAATTAAATTTTTTAAAATTATGCATGATGGGCTTGGCGGCCATATTTCCATATTTTGCACAAATTTCTAAGCACACAAGTACGATTTTAAGATCGGAAGTTCGAAATTGTTGCTAAAGCAAACATTTTATGCTTTTAATTTATGGAAATGAGTGCCTAGAAATTTGTGTCTTAAAATAAAGCTGAAGTTACTTCAGGTTTCATCTTATGATTCCTTTTTTTTCGGAGGGGGTTAATTAATTAGAGCATTGAAAATCAATTTGTCTTTTCAAAATAAAAGACTTTCTTAATTTATCTGTCTGTAGCTAAAACTAGAAGTTCAAAATTCTTAATAATGCAAACATATTACGAGCTTGTCTGCTTACAAATTTGTGGAACAAGGAAAACAAAGATAGAAAATTTTTGGTGTTCTAACATTCTATTAAATATTTTTTTAAAAAATAAATTTATGATGTATGAATTTAATGTATGTTTATCATTTTTTAGCGATTCTTGCTGGCTTTTTGGAAAGACCCTTTTTCAGCAAAGATCGTCCCAAGTAAGTATATTAGCTATTAAGATTTCAGTGAGAACATTTGTGTGATTTTATGTATCAAAGGATAATTGTTCAAAATTACTCTATAAATGTTACATATATATATATATTTATAACTCTAATGTGAAAATACATAGAAAGTCTAAAGTACATAGAAAGTTACTGTCTCAAAATTACCCCTTTATATGAAATTATATGGCATAGAACAAAGACGTTAAAGGTTGTACCTTTAAAAGGTTTAATACAGTTTATTGCAACAAAATAAAGCTTGTAATAATATAGTTAAGACATATACTAAAGTCTAACTCGACTCACTTACTTTGAGAGAAAAATAAATCGGACTAAATAAATACCTGCATGGATCCTACTTTCTTTTAAACAAGTAATATAAAAATTTTGTTTTTAAAGTCAATTCCTACTTAGGCCATCAAAGAAAATTTTAATATAATCCCTTAAGCTAATATTAGTTTTTGTTGCATTAAAATATCTCAATTTGTTGATTTTCTATAAGCAAGTAGGTTTACAATGGAATTCTATGGGAATTTGGCGAAATATTAGAAATATCGCCAAGTTGGCGTCACTTTTGGCGACGTATTTTGGCCACCAAATTTGGCGATATATCGCCAAGTTGGCGACAAACATGGAGGTATTTGGCGACAGAACAGGTCCCCCCTATGGTAACCCCTTTTTGAAAATACTTTCATTGACCTTCAATAACCAATGGCCGCCATTTTGTTTCCCATGCAAAACTAAAATTAATTAATTAAAATTCAATTAATTAATTAATATTTGAAAAAAACTATATTAACATCAATTGTCATCCAGTACAAGTTCAAAAAAATTTATTTCAACTTGATAGGATGAATAATGAGTATTTTATTAACGATTGAAAATTTGAACAAGATAAATATATAAATATAAATAAATATATAAATAAATAAATATAGGGAGAGTGTGAACTAATAGTAGGAATTGAAAAAAGAAACTATCAAATAATAAAATCACTCAAACAAAAAATTATCCATAAATTTATTTTGAAAAGAACAAAGTTGTATATAAAAAAATCTTTCCAAAGTATATAGGGAAGACTGGGGAAAGTTGACCATAGGGCAGGTATGACCCATTCTTCAGTTTTCATATTTAAAAGAATTTTGCCAATAAGTGGTAACCAAAGCTACTGAAATGTTCAAACAATAGTCTTTGTTTCATGCAGATAATTGAAACTGGTGTAAAATCAATTGTGAAATGTTTTCAGCTTAAAAAGTGTATTTTTAGAAACATTTTGTAACATTTTTACAGATAAAATATATCGTAGAAATTTAAGTAAGTAGGGTTTAAAGAATGCAGAAATATTGACCTTTCATTCCAGGCATAAAGACTGTACAGCAAATTAGGCTAAACATAGCCATGTGCTATATTTAAAAAAAGTAGTTATGTGGGGAGACTTGACCCAATCAATGTAAGGAAGGGTTGCCCAGATCGTCTAAACTCCCTTAATTAAGTGTTTTTGGAATTTTTTTTATTATGCACTGTACATAATGAAGAGTTAATGGTTACATATGTAAAGTAATGTAAATTTATTCTGTAAAGCTATAGTAAAATGCAGTGATAGTAAGGACAATGTTTAAAATTGATTAAAGGGAGATGCGAAAAATTGCTATAGAAGGAAGAAAAAATTTAATGAAAAATAAATTAGAAAATTGATAGGTAATTTTATTTCCTTTAAGTAGTGCCCATATTATAGATAAATAAAAAGATTGGAAAATACTAGAAAGAATGAAAGAAGCAGGCTTGAGAAATTTTCAGTGTTCATGCCTCTTCAAAAATAACATAACATTGATCAAAACATTTTAGACAAATATGCAGATAAATTTCACGAAGATGAACACAATGAGATGAAGTGAAATTATGAGGCAACTAGTATTGCCAGGTCGAGTGTCATAAAAAGTGGGTGTTTAAAACGGAATTTTTCTTTTGTTCCTTGAATTCTGTCTAAGCAGAAACAATTTTTAATAATAATTAAACCATGTAACATAAAGTTACACTGCCTTATTTTAAGCAGATTTCATTTCCCTTAACAAATATTTCAATATAAAATGGGTCATGATTAAAATCAATTTTCTCATAATTAAAATCAATCATTTTTCTAGTTTCTTATATATTGCAGTTATTCCGCAATTTTATTTTTATTGTCTGAGCGAAGCGAAGTCTAATACACAGCATAATATTACTTTCCGGCCACATACAGCTACGATGGATATTAACGCCATGGCCTACTAAAAGAATGCCTAATAAAAACCTTTCGTCCAGCATAACTCAAAAAATATTTGTTGGATTTCGTTTCTGATTGCACCAGAAGGTTCCTATGAGGGTAACCTACTGAATCACTATCAGAACTATCAAAAATAAGTTACAAACCGTTTAAAAATTATATTAAAAATCTGATAAAAAAGCATAATTTATCTACATACGTCACGGAAATTTAGCGTACGTCATTTTCACGGGTTGGATGTTTTCGTAGAAAATCGGATTACAGCACATGGAGCAAAGAAAATATGCACGCACTAATATTATACTATAATAAAACCTATTTAAACAGGAAAATAAATATGGATTGTTTTTCTATTAAAAAAAAAAACCCCGAAATATCTTAGTATTTGATATTTTGCGACAATCTCTGTAACATAATTTTTCTATCACCTTTTTTTATTTTTTTTTTTATAGTATTTTAAATGAAACTAGATGGAACCCGTCAAAACTTGATGGCAAACAAATTGATAGTAACATATTAAAATAAAAAGCACTCCTTGGTTATCTCGTCGGCCAAAAATGTATCACCAAACTATCTATATTATAAAGGACAAACATATCTGTGCGTAACGCATACGCCATTTTGCGAATGGCAACACTTTGAAATTTGAAATGAAATTTTGGTTTTGCAATTTTCTCTACTGCAAATTTTTAAACTTCTAAACATCGTACAATTTAAATTTTTACACCGTCGTATAAGGAAAAATATGCTCTTTTAAATGCAATTTCTTTGAAAGCATTATCTCAATTAATTTTTGAGATATTAATTTTTTTGCAGTTTTTAATACCATTTTTCTTATCGTGGCAACAAAAGTAGCTCATTTTTATTGAAAGTCACTGAAAGTAAACGGAAAATAGTTGAAAAAAGGATATACTGTATCTTTTTGTTGCCATTTCTCATAAAACCTGAAAAAATAGTTGGATATAAAATATGGGCTATGTCAAGAATATTGTCAGTTATTCCGTGGTAATGACGTCATATGCACACTTTTCTATAGACGAAGTTTAAGATTGGGTTGTAAAAGTAGATTGCTTTAGCGGATGCAAATGACGTCATTTTATAAAAAAGCGTGTATTTTAATTCTTAAACCTGAATTATGTTTTGTAGAAGTGCATCATTTTCACAGCCCAGCTGCTTTGAAACTCTTCACAGGTGAAAATGCTTCACTTTTGAAAATAATTTAATCGAAAGCACACTCTGATAAACGCAATGTTTTACAAAAATGTAGAATGTCTTTATAAAAAAGAGGTGACATGCAAATAATAGCGATTTATATTACAGAAATTGATGATTCTCGCCTGGATGGATTTGCTTCGCCGAGTTAGACAAGCAAGCAAATAATTCGTGTTTTAAAATAATGTCGTGTTCCTGAAGTTTTTGTCAAAAATTCTCTCGAATAATAAAATTTTAATGCTATTCTTTAGGACATTCTACTATAATTTTATCAAAATAACATAATTTGCTTAATTTAATTTTCCCTAATTTTATATCCTTATAATATTATAAATGTCAATGTGTGTCCGAATGTTTGAATGAAGTCAGCATCTAAACGAATGAATTAATGCTTTTGTATTTTTGGATATAGATGGATTACAACCCGGAAATGAACATAGACTATGTTTAATTTGTTTTATTCAAATATTTTGCTTAATAATCCAAAATTTCATTATTTTTCATACACATTGAATTGACATTTTTCCGATAAAATTTAACCCTCTTCCTTTTTTCGTTGCCAAAAAATAAAAACTTAGAATAATAATTTAATTTCTAATTGAAAGATTAAAATGGAAATTTTCAAGTATTTTTAATAATACAAGGGACATGAATTTTGAGTAAGTGCGGAAAGAAGGAAAATGTGACGTCATATATGGAAAATATAAAACGGATATGCTTAGATGTTGAAATAAAATGAGATTGTGTTATGATATTAATTCTTATTATTTAAAGAAAATTGTTATCATGGCTTACGGTTTATCGTCTGCGCACGGTTAACACAAAGATTTAAATTTCAATTTAAAATTAAAAATAAAAACTTTTGAAGAGCAAATGGATAGCAAATGTCAATAATATGTACAGTAAAATTATCAATGTCGAAAATGATGTAATGATTAGCAGGAAATATGTATTTTCATTCTTAAAAAGTAAAAAATTAACTAGATAGAAAGGTTATGTTCGGTAATCGGGTTCGTAATCAATTTGCTTTTTTTAGAGAAAGAAATTAGGTGCAAAAGTAAATACATTGTTGGAAATAAGTTTGTTTTTTGTGTGGTAAAGACAATAATATTCCAGATGACCAATTCTTCGCCCACCTTTGATTACAAGTATGATTGTAAAATATGTAAAACAGTATCATCCGATAATTTTCTTGGCGCAGATGCCATATACGCACTTGGTTTGGCGCGATCTGTTTTTGATACCAATTTGGAGAAAACATCGTTTTCGAATACCAGTTACATGTATATTTTTAAATTATGTTCTATTACTTAAAAAAGGAAATAACAATAAATAAAAAAAAGTGTCAATAAGAACTATAGAATAAAGCAATTTATATAATTTTAGAAGAAAATTAAAGTAAATAAACTATTTATTAATAAATAAACAACGATAGCTGGGTTACCATGTCAAGCAAAATAATCTATGTTGGCGACAATTAGGTACCCCGGTGCGTATATGACATCTTTGCCATTTTCTTATTACTTCATGATATAAACAGACATCCTGGTTCAGCGTATAAACCTAAGTTATGTCAATGACCTTATAATAAAGAAATACCTTAAATTACTTACTAGCCGTCCTTGGCGACCAGTTTGGTCTCCCTTAAAATTTATGTTTGGGAAAGCATGCTAAGCATTGTATCCTGTTACTTTTATTCATAATTTAATTTACTTGGACTGCCTTAACCCTCTCGCTGCGCAACCCGAGATTTCCTCGGGCAACATAAAAGTAGCAAAATTTGCGCAATCCGAGATTTCCTTGGGGATTCATTTTTTCCACTGGCGACTATTTTTTATTTCAACTCGGACCACTTTTTAAATACAAAAAAATTCATATAGACTTTAACAACATCTACAAGAGAAATATGCTAGAAAATTGATTTTCTTACAAAAGTGGTGTGAGACTATAAAAGTAGTCTCCATTGACGGTCCTGATTTCGCCTAATTTCTAATATCATATCCCATTTAAGATCTTGAATTCTTTTACAAAAAATGTTTACATATTTAAACTGTAAGCTATATATAGATTTGAAATATGTAATAAAAAAAATGCGTGATTTTTGAACCTATTTTGATTTTTAAAAAATACGCAGCGAGAAGGTTAAATATAATTAATATAATCCCTTAAGCTAATATTAGTTTTTGTTGCATTAAAATATCTCAATTTGTTGGTTTTCTGTAAGCAAGTAAACCCTATTGGTTTACAATGGAAGTCTATGGGAATTTGGCGAATTATTACAGATATCGCCAAGTTCGCGTCACTTTTGGTGGCAGAATACGGTCCCCTACGGATACCCCCCTTATAGGAATAGAGATGCATTAAATGCTGTTCAATAACCAATGTGATGCGTTTCATTTGGGCGTTGTCATTAAACAATTAACAAATAATTGCGATTTATGTGCCACGTACGATAGCGTAATATATATTTAGATATATAGATTGTTTCTTATAAAATGTGATAAACAATTGGTTTATTATATATTTTTTTAATTATCGGAAGGGAAATGTTTTGTTTAATTAATTCAATTCTTCTTTTTATGTTACGTGAACGACGTCACGGGTAACAGCTAGTAATCTATATATTTAAAACACAAGTGTGTTTTTTAGTCATCTGCCCTGATCTTTCTGCTGAACCAGTTTTACTAATATATATTTTTTTAAACTGAAAGCTCTTCCTTTGTAGATGAGGTCGCACTATCAGTTTATTTTTAAATATCCCCACTTTTATATTTTAATTTTAAAAGCATTTTATAAAATTTCTTCAAAATGATGAAAATTAGATAGCTTTCATTGCTGCAGACAAGAGAGAAATAATGAGATATTTTAAACTTTATTCATGCTATTTTCTGATAAAAAAAAATTCAAAATTGTTGATAAAAATTGTTGTATAGGGTTTAGTGGCGCAAAATTCCATTAGGAGCAGAATATTATATTAGGGGCATAATAACGGAAAATGACATACTGCTTTTGAAAACACGCATTTTTCCTCATAAATTTTCTATAGTGATTTTCCTTCTGCATGTGTACTAATACTAAGTTTCAGACACTAGGCGAAATGCTTTTTTAAGTGAAAATGAAGTCATATTTAAATGAAAACGATCATTTTCTTAGATAAAACTAAGCCTTTTAACACAAATACGTCTGAAAACCATAAATTACGGAAATTTTTACTCTCCAGAATTGAGATTAGAATCTCAAATAAAGAGTGCGTCTGTTCACATAAAAGATGTTGCTGGCAATCTTGACTTCAAGTTTCGAGTTAAAATGATTTTTAAATGATCAAACAAAATACAATTTTTTTAAAAATGATGAATATGGATATGAGAAGTGCGTATACAAATTTTGAGAAGGTGAAAATTGCTGTTTTCATTCCGGAAATCCAAGCATAAGAGCCTCAATTGTTAACCACATCCTAATAACTGATCTTTATTATATTTTATTGATTATGTATCTATATTATAAAGAACAAACGTATCTGTGCGTAACGCTGACGTCATTTTGCGAATGGCAATACTTCACGATCAAATTTTGGTCTTGAAATTTTCGCTACTGCATTTTTTCAATCTTCTGACAATCGTACATTTTCAATTTTTGTCACATAGGGAAATAAATGTACTTTCAAATGCAATTTGTTTAAAAACTGTATTCATTGACTGATGTATTATATTTTCTAAAATAATTTTTAAGCATGATTTTTTTTTAAAGTTTATCTATCACGCGCCGGTTTCAATACATAAAATAATAAACGTTTTGCACATAAAGCAACAAACATTTTTCAGTATTTGTTTCTGACTATGTTTGCATAATGAAATTAATACTTCCTTTATAAGCAAATAAAAGAATAATATTAAAAACCCACCAAACTAACATATTTGTGAAAGACAAATTAACGAAATTAATACTTCTTTTATAAACAAATAAAAGAATAATATTGAAAAAACACAAATCTGACATATTTGTAATCGTACAATTTAAATTTTTAGATCACCAAATTGGATTTTTTAAAAAAATAGAATTTGTTTGCAAAGTTCATCGCAGTTTACTGGTTGTCTATGGTTTTAAAAACAATTTTAAAGCATGAAATATTTTTAAATTTATCTATATCGCGCGGAGCTCGATTACGAAAGATTAATCCGTTTGCCCTTTAAATAAAATAAAGAGTTCATCATTTTCTTACGGCTAATTAAAATAAAAAAAGCTTTCCCTATGAATAAATAAATAAAATAACATAAATAAAACACAAATTTACCAGACATGTATAAGCTCTGAAATTATCAGAATATAAAAGGATGCCATAAGTAGTAAAGTCGTGGCAAATAACTCTTAGCATGCGGCTAATAAGAAAATATCGCTTTTGATAAATTTCAAAAATGCATTTGATTGTGTAATTCGTATTTTCCATATGAAAAATGCTTTTTTAATGTAAGTGGTCAATCTAAAAAATTTATTGCATATAAAAAAATTGTTAGTTTTCAAAAAAAAAAAAGTGTTTTCACCTATATTCTTTAACCCGGGAAGCCCTGGTACGATCACCTAGTAAGATTAAACGCCAATAATGGTTGATCACAAATGTCACATTCACCTGACTTTAAGCAAGTTACACGTGTTTACTCATCAAGCGACTTTTATTTCGACGTTTTATTTGTAATTTTATTAACGTTATACTAATTTACTTGTTCTTTCGTTATTTAAAATACAAATTATGCCAATTTGTATCATTTGGTGAGTGGTTTGGCGATTTATATAATTTGGCGAAATTGGTCGTCGGGATAACTAAGTAGTACCAAAAAAACTTCTTTAAACTGTTTAACTTTACTTTTGTAACCTTTTGTTAACTGAAAACTTTAAAATGTTAGAAATTTTTAAAGAATAATTCTTAGGAAAAATGGAAATAAAGTAGGAATTGTTAGAAGTTGGATCATAAATATCTGAATTTGCTAAAATCAAGATGAGTTCGATAGGTGGAAAAGCACACTTGCTCCGAAGTCAGACAGCGACAATCATGCATCACCTTTTTTTAGCATAGTGTTGGTAAATGAAATATATATATATATATATTACGCTATCGTACGTGGCTCAGAAATCGCAATTATTTGTTAGTTGTTTAATGGCAACGCCCGAATGCCTTGATGAAACGCACCTCATTGGTTATTGAAAAGCATTTAATGCATTGCCATACCTATAAGGGAGATCCTGTTCTGTCGCCAAATGGAGTCAAGTTTGTCGCCAACTGGGCGATATATCGCCAAATTAATGGCGTCCAAAATAAGTCGCCAAAAGTGACGTCATCTTGGTGATATCTCTCATATTTCGTCAAGTTTTCATAGACGTCCATTTTAAACCAATAGGGGTTACTTGCTTGCAGAAAATCAATAAATTGAGATATTTTAATGAAACAAAAACTAATATTAGCTCAAGGGATTTTATTAATTATTTTTAAGGGAGTCCAAGTAAATTAAATTATGAATAAAAGTAACATGATACAATACTTAGCAGGCTTTCCCAGACATAAATTTTAGGGGAGACCAAACTGGTCGCCAAGGGCGTTTAGTAGTGATTTAAATTTCTTTGAATTGAAGAAAATGCAGGTATGCATCAAATAAACAAAATAAATCAAATAATTACCAGATGATATAAGCGACTAATGAAAATGAAATTGAAGAAGTATTAAACTGGTTTATGTATGTATTTTAATAAATACATCTGCTAAGACGTATTAAATAAATTGTTTATGTTTTTATATAATCAAAGTTAAACGGCTCCTTTATCTACGTGTATGCTAATATTATAAAGTAATATCGTTTGTGTGTTTTTGGAATTTAATCTCTGAAATTACCTAGCTGATTTAATAAATGATGGTTTGAAAATGCTGGTGACCATCTCTGCTCCAACAAAGACTGTATTTTATGTCGGTACAGCAACCTCCATGGATGCAGGAGCAGAAAAGCGAAAATTTCGAATTCTGAGATATTGTTTGGGCTAGAAATTTTGTGCGGTGGTTACATTTAATATGTAAATACTCGTTACGAATGCTTTCTACAAGGTTCGAAATTTTAAAGTTAGAAATAAACGTAAAACGTTCTGGAAAGTTTCTAAATCACGATTTATTTGGAACTGTTAGAGAAAGTAATTTTGAAATTTCACATGGCTATTTCTTTTAAGTCGTAAATGCCGGTCAGTTAAAAAAAAATTAAAAGGGTGCACCATAAAAAAAATCTGATCTGCAATTTCTGTGATACTGTTGGGTCTAGAAACTTAAAATTTGGCATGGTAGTAACTTATAAGATCTAAATGATCGTTATAGAAAGAATTCAAACTGCAATGCACGCACTAGAACAAGTTCTAAAAAAATCGAAATCAAGAAGACTAATTAAAGCGGACAAAGTTCAAAAGGTGATCTAAATAACGAAGTATATGGAATTATTAGGAATATAGAGATAAAAATTTGCATGAATGTTGCTTTTCAGGCGTAAATACTCGCAATAGAACAATTTCTGAAAAATCGCTATGTAGAAGGGTGTAGGAACAAAAAACTTTCGATTTTTTTCTTCTGTGCCATTGCTGACCAAAAAACTTTTTATCGGGTTGAAATTTTTGGACGGGATACTTTTAAGATATAAATTGTAAAATGGCTAAAAATTGCTTCTAAAAAATACAAAATTTAAAAAGATGAAGTGAACGAAAACTGTTTTACATTATCATGCATTTGCATGGTTAGATATAAAAAATTTAAATATTTAATAAAACTACATCCCCCCCCCCCCCCCCACCAAAAAAAACAACAACTTAAATCCAACAAAACGGGTAGCTACTTATCTAGCATTGGGTAAGTTGTGTAAACATTGAGTAAATGTCGGTATAATATGTCGGTATGAAACAGCGAAAAGTTTGCACGAAAGTACTTGTCTATATGTTACTTCTCAGGGCTTTTCTCTCTCTTGCCAAAGACTCTAATAGAGGAAAGTGTCTGTTTAAATTTAATATGCAATTTTTTTTCAGCTTCACTAATCTAGAGATTTAATCATAAGGTCATTTTCTCAATTGTAATTAGACGATTTTTTATATAGTAACTTATTCGGGTAATTTTTTAATCGGGTTAATATTGACGTATTTTAGCTTGCATGATTTGTTGGAAAAATGCGTGCGGATTTGTAAATTACTCGAAATGACATCTTCACAGCTCAAAGGTTATGCAGACGAGATATTCCAGATCTCGTGTCATAAATTACGCTGCAGTCAATGCCGATTTGTTTTATTTAATGATGCTAACACGCAATACAGCTCACCTTGTCGAGAATATGTTTGAAAACAAAACATTACAGCGCATGTAGTGCCAGCAGGCACTCATCATTCAAATCCGATTTCATTCGCGTGTTCATTCGCATGTGTCATTCGTGTGTGTTAAACACGCGAATGACGCATTGCATGCTTCTGTTGACGTGTGCGGGACTTTGATATATATCTTTTTAAAGAGACAATTCCCTAAAATCTTGTGGACCCCCTCATCGCACACATGAAAACAGATATTCAAGAGTATTAACTATTCGAGTGGGCCACACACCAGATAAAAGTCCTTCATTCTCTTCAAACATATTTTTTTTGTCGTTTAGAGGTAGTCAAATTAGCGCGGAACATCTGTTTATGTTTTTGACATCATTTCAAGAAATAAAAATTCCGTTATATTATATTTTAGTGTTTTATTTTCTCTATTCTTTTAATCTATTGCACACTTCCAATTTTATACCCATGCAGGGCTGTCTTGTGTGTTTGCTTTGCCATTTTTTTAAAAACAGTATATATAATGTATATAGTGTATACAGTGTATGTTATATTATTATAGTATTTTGTAATTCTACCATTAAATTTGCTCATTTTCATCATCTGAATTTGTGACAGGTCTGTTTGGTAAGTATCAGGTTTTTATTTTTCCGCGCGCAATAGTGATTCGAAGGCGGCGCACTGTGCACATTGGAAAGAGACAGCTTAATGCGCATGCCTCAGTTTTTTTCCACGAACCGTCGGATTTTGATTTCTATCAAAATGACTGAACGGGTTGAAAGAAAGGTACTGCATCAAATTTTCTCAAATCTTGGTATCCTGGAAGCAAAACAATTCTGAAGATCCATCAATTCTTCAGCTCATTCATCGCACCTCATTTAGACTTTCTTGGCAAAATGTGGAATTCCAGTGTTCGCCAAATTCCGTACTCTTCAGACATGACTCCTTGCTACTTCTGGTTGCTTCCGAAATTGAAGGTGCCATTAAAAGGATCCCGTTTTGAGAGTAGAGATGAGATATACAGAATGGGATGGCGGAGTTGAACACCATTCCAAAAAAAACCTGCCAGAAGTATTTTCTGCAGTGGAAAGAACGGTGGGCTGAATGTGTGGAGGCGCAAGGAGCCTACCTCGAAATGAATAAGGGTACCAATCCTGTCTGGTAAGTTATGCGTGTTTTTCGTACAAAGGTTGAATATTTTTCAGACAGGCCACATATTGTCAATTAAAGATAGCATCTCATTTTCTGCTCTTTTCATGAGTTACTATTAAGTCTATGTTCTCAGTAACAACGCTCAAACTAATCCCTCTGAGTGAAGTCCTAGTAACTGATTGTATAAGTAATAAAATGATATATGAAACTTTATTCTAGGTTCAATATTTAAAAAATAAAAAATCATTTTGTAAAAAATGAGCCAATCTTCCCCAGTCTCCCCTATACATATGTAAGTTAACAAATATCAAAAATAAAATTCATTCAACATATCATCCCTACATTCCCACTTGTTAATGCGCTTTTCTCTGAGAAGTCAAATCTGTTGTTGATGCAACATTTTTTTAGTAGTCTCATGATGATTTATGTTGTTTCATATAAATTTGTATTGAATTCATTCATGTAATTATTATACTGATAATTTTTAATTTGTAACCTCGAACTAAAACATCTGGTATACAACAATTTTTCAAAGATTATTTTTTCCTAAAATTTATTATTGAAGGTCACCATCATTGTCGTTCATCACGACGAGCGACAAAAGCTGAAATACTTAGATCGCGACATTAAAAGATGTAAGATAACGTATTATTGTAAAATTTCTCATTTATTTTATGTAATATCTTAGAACTAGTGCTCTTCAAGATGTTTTAAATATTTTGATCAGCTACGTTGGGAAAAATAAAAATTATGATAAACTTTTTGGTCTCGCTTCTATGTCGACACCTCCTGTTTAACCCTTAAATGCCTGGTGTTGCTTTTCGGCAACATACACAATTTAGGCTCTAAAATACTATTAGAATAATATTGAAGCTATAATGCCTAATATTGCCAATAAAATACATTTTGAAAATATTATTAAATCGATTTTCAGCATGCAGATGGCAACACTTGTGCTGTTTAAAATTAAAGATAGATTTATTTTTTCAATTGTTGCTACTTGTTCTTTTTGTTTTGTTTGGAAGCTTGCGAAATACCCTGTTTTGTCATGCAGTGAGCAAGTAAAATTTATTTCTTATTACAGTTCCTAAAATTCTTGTGTGTTTAATATTATAGAATTTTATCAAGAGAAATTATTTTTTTCAATTAAACACCAGTATTGCCGATTAGTAACAAACTATTTTTTAGCCATAAACTATACTTAAAACGAAATATGATTTTTTAAAGTATTTTTCCCATGATTTATTTAAAAAAATGAAAGCCGAAAGACATTATTACAATGATTTTTGAAAAGTCAGGCATTTAATGGTTAAACCTTCCTTTTTGTCTTAAATTTCTGAACTTATGCGCCAGTATGTACTGTATTTGGAAACTTGATGGGGCATACTGCTGAAAAGATTCATTTTCATTTTTTGAAATTAGCAACCAAAATTTATTGAAATTCAATTATTTTAACAGCAGAAAAAATAAAAGATATGATAATTTTTTTAATAAATCGAAAAAAAAAAAAAAAAGACTTGGAGCAGTTCTGTCTGATTGGGGATTTTGTACCCATTTTAGGCAATTTTGAAGCTTCAAGGGAAATTTTTGGGGACAAGTAATCTGTGGGGATATTTTTTTGTGGACTATCAAAATTTTTGTGTAAAAACTTGGGGAATTGTTTTCTTTATTTCACGTAAAGTTTGCTCTTAATCATTTGGCGACACTAGATCTGTCCCTAACTCAATTTTGAATTCAGAAAATAAATTAAAATACAAAAATCAATTATTATTTTCATGGTCGAGCTCGTCGTTTATAACATTACAGTTTACACGTTTCTTTGCACCATATTTCCCCAATTGTGTACATCTTTAACGTTCTGACAACGGAAGTTTTATTTTTTTTTTCTTAGTAAGCGAAATTCTGAGTAATTAATGTTATAAAGCATAATTGCTTTTTTTCCTTAAACTAAATGTCATTGTAAATATAATACGTTTTTTGTACTTTAATCAAAATGAATAGTAACGGAAGTAGCTAAGATTTAAGATTTAGATATCTGGTAAACATAAATAAACATCTAAAGATTGATACTGGACGACTTTCTGCTTTTCGTTTTCGATACTGAATTACTAAAGATACAGAAACTATGATCAGTAGGTTGAGCAGATGGAAGATTTTGCAATAACGAATTAATTATAAGAGATTAAATGTTTATTTTGTGTAAATGGGGAATTCTTTCAAAAAAAAAAAAAAAAGCTTGATTTTGAGAAAAATGTTGAGCATAAATGAATCAAATATTTTTTTTTTATAGTGGTAAATTGAAAATTGAAAATTTTCTTTTTTGAGTAGAAAAAAAGCTGGTGACTTATCAAAAAAAAAAAAAATCTTTGGGGGAAAATTTCAGAAATTTTGGGGAAATTGTCTTTCGATAATTTGGCAACACTGCTTGGCAAATGCTATTCGAGAAACAAAAATCAAGGTTATTAAAATTCTTTACAGCTCTCTTAAATTCTATTTGAAAGGAATTTCAATTACTATAGATGGGCTGTAAAAGGAAATATTTTGTTTGTTTCTGAAGCCTTAGCGCAGTCGGTGTTAGTAAGACAAAATAGCCATTTGATATCACTTGTCTATCTCTTTCTGTTTGGATCCTTTTTAAAAATTATACACAACTTTTGTCCTTCTGCCATAGTTACACAATGATGTAAAACAAGTGGGTAAGTGTGATCATACATCGCACAAAGGGTTTCGTTTAATATTCCTTTCAAAACACTTTCTTTCAAAACGTCCAGTACATTTATCGACATGGAATACCTTCTAAATTTTGGCAAACACATCCTAAACTACGTTAAGGTTTCACACATATTCGCCTTGTTATATTTCCTAATTTTGTTCGCCCCCTCCCCCCAAAATGCTACGATATATCACTTAACGGGTATCTGCCAAATTTAGAAAAGTGCCCCCCTTGCCCCCTTGGGGGGGGAGTGGGCAGATGGTCACTATGATTTTTGACGCGGCCTGATTTTAAAAATTTATGTTATGTTTTATAAGCCATGTTAAAGTTTCAAACAGATCGTCCAGTTATATTTCTTAATTTTGTTCGCGCACCTCCCTCAACCGCCCCCCCCCTCCTCGAAATGCGACGCGTCCTTCTTCTTTATAATTTATTATCGTGTGTTATAAAGTATCTTAAAGTTTAAAACAGATTGAATTGTTAGATTTCCTACTTTAAATGAAATCGCGGTCTGTTAATTCCACATTCCACCACCAGGGAGCGCACTGTATTCTTAACAAAAGCATATCTGAACGAAACTCCTTTACACAACCCATTAGTAGATATGTTACTCGAGGGGGTGGCGGTCTTCAGCAAGAATTTAAGATAATTGTTGAAATTACTATTCGGAAATAGTGGTAATTTAACTTTTGACATATTTATATTTAATAAGTATAAGTAGCATGTATCTGAGGACTCCATCAAAAAACGCACCTGAAACGGTATGAAACAAAAAAGAAATATTTTGCCCCTCCCCCTCTCCCCACCTTCCCGTAATTTCACGCGCCATTTTTTATAAACTTTTTCTAATGTGTTATAAACTATCGTAAAATTTCAAACAGATCGCCTTGTTATATTTCCTAATTTTAACAAAAATGTTAGTTCCACATTCCACCACCAGGGAGCGCACTCTATTCTTAACAAAACTGTATCGGAAGGAAACTCCGTTAAACAACCTAAGTAGATATGTTACTCGAGGTGGTGGCGGTCTTAATAAGAAATTAAGATATTTGCTGAAATTACTATTAGGAAATAGTGGTAACTAAACTTTAGGCAATTTTATATTAAATAAGTAGCATATATCTCAGGACTCCCTCAAAAAGTCACCTAAAGCGGTCAGAAACGCTAATTTTTTAAATAGAAATCTAGCACCCCCTCCCCGGAATTTCGCGTGTCATTCTTTCTTACACTTTATCTTATGTGTTATAAAATATCTTAAAGTTTCAAACAGATCGACTTGTTAGACTTCCTAATTTTAACAAAATCGCGTTATGTTACTTCCCCATTCCACCACCAGGGAATGCACTCTTAACAAAAGCATATCTGAACGAAACTCCTTTACGCAATCTTTCCGTAGATAGATGGGTCGGGATGGTGGCGGTCTTAAACAAGAATTTAAAATATTTGCTGCGATAACAAACGCTAAGATTTTAAAAATAATTCAAGCTCCCCCCCCCCCTCCTCGAAATATCACACTCCATTTTTTTTACACTTTTTTCTATGTGTTATAAACTATCTTAAAGTTTCAAACAGACTGAGTAGCGGTCTTAACCAATAATTCAAAATATTTCCTGAAATTACTATTAGAAAATAGTGGTATGAAGTAAACTTTCTGATGATGAATGAGTTATACGTATCTCATATCGCTGTTCAAAAAGCCCAGGCAAATTATTAGATTTCCTAATTTAAGTTAATTCGTGGTTAAATAAGCGCGTCTCTTCATTTTAATCGATGCATTTGATAGGAATAAACCGATTAATTAAATAATAATTAATATTTCAGCTTGTAATTAAGATAGGACTTAGATATGGGTATCAATGAAATCAGCGAGAAATTTGACATCGGGATGCCAAGAAATTTAATCAAAAAAATTAATATTTAAAAAGTTAAAATTTCGTATTAAAATATGCTATTATGGAAAACCGCAGCGTCGTCATGTTTACCTGCTTTCCCGCCGAATTGAAATCTTTTTATTTCCTTGTCTTTCCAATTAAAGAAATTAAACTTTTATCGATCGATTTTTAGTGGATATTTTAACTTATACACATCGCAGAAATGTGAACTTTATACCAAATGAAAGTAGATTTTTTTCTGCGTCTGTCTATTCCATTTACAAATTTCTCGACCAGTATTTTCTGATATACGATTTCGCTTTAAAATCTCCACTTCATTTTTCGGCTTAATTTCCTCCGTGGTAACCGTGAATTCGGCTGATTTTACTGGCAACCCTTAGGAGAAACACGGATGATTTCGAGAAAGTCCGTTTGAATTTGCGTTAAAAAGGTGGATTGGTTAACTTTAGAAGTTAATTAGCCCGTAATTCGGTTAATTACCAACTTTTTCACAATTTTATGATTTGTTGTTTGATGTGAGGTGTTCAGCTATAAGTACCCAAAATTTCAAGTCTCTAACATGTATAGTTTCTGAGAACGGGCTCTGTGACGGACAGACGGACAGACAGACAGACAGACAGAGGAGCGAGACGAATAGGGTTTCGTGAGATGAACGAAACCCTAAAAAAGTAAGAATTGTGGACTTTTGTATTTTTCTTGCCAGTCCTTGGGTATAAATAACAGATTTGCTATTTAAAATATTTTTTGAGGACATAAAAATCACAAAACGACATCATGGGAGAATATTCAGGACTAATAGTTATTTCTGTGCCAGAAGAGATTTTTAAATGAGAATGTCTTCAAACAATTTTAAAATGTTATTAATAATTTTATGCTGTGTACTTTCGGTATCGCGTTTCTGAAAAAAAGAACCGAAACTCTAATACTTTTATGAGGTATTATTTCAACATCTATGTGTCTGACTACGTGCAAAGAAACTTTTTTTTTTTTTTTTTAAAGCTGTTTAATGATAGTTTATACTTATTTTTAGGAAGATTGCGATTCGAAATCACGAAGAAAAGCAAAAAATAGTCAATACATTGATTACTTTTTGGCAAATTGGAGAATTTGTGGTTCATCAAAACGAATAGTAACGGAAGTAGCTAAGATTTAAGATTTAGATATCTGGTAAACATAAATAAACATCTGAAGACTGGTAGTGGTCGACTTTCTGCTTTTCATTTTCGATGCTGAATTACTAAAGATTCAGAAACTATGATCAGTAGGTTGAGCAGATGGAAGATTTTACAATAACGAATCAATTATAAGAGTTTAAATGTTTATTTTTTGTAAATGGGGATTTCTTTAAAAAAAAAAAGCTTGATTTGGAGAAAAATGTTGAGCATAAATTAGTTAAATATTTTTATAGTAGTAAATTGAAAATTGAAAATTTTCTTTTTTGAGTAGAAAAAAAGCTGGGGATTTAAAAAAAAAAAAATCTTTTGGGGAAAATTTCAGAAATTTTGGGGAAATTGACTTTCGACAATCTGGCAACACTGCTTGGCAAATGCTATTTGAGAAACAAAAATCAAGCTTACTAAAATGCTTTACAGCTCTCTTAAATTCTGTTTGAAAGGAATTTCAATTACTATTGATGGGCTGTAAAACGAAATATTTTGTTTGCTTCTGAAGCCTTAGCACAGTCGATGTTCGTAACACAAAATAGCCATTTGATATCACTTGTCTATCTCTTTCTGTCTGGATCCCTTTTTCAAAATTATACTGGAAAACACAACTTTTGTCCTTCGGCCATAGTTATAAAATGATGTAAAAAAAAGTAAGAGTTGTGGACTTTTGTATTTTTCTTGCCAGTGCTTGGGTATAAATAACAGATTCAGATTTGCTATTTAAAATATTTTTTGAGGACATAAAAATCACAAAACTCCAGCATTGGAGAATATTCAGGATTAATAGTTATTTCTGTGCCAGAAGAAATTTTTAAATGAGAATGTCTTGAAATAATTTTAAAATGTTATTAATAATTTTATACTGTGTACTTTCGGTATCGCTTTTATGAAAAAAACTAGTTGGATGTGCCAATCCCAAAACTTTCTTCTGTCTTATACATCTTAGTATTTCAAAACCTAGTTACACATGTTAATACTTCAATATTATTAGTTCAATACTATACCAACTTTGATTTTCATCTTAAATTTCTGCTCAAGTCAATTAAACGGACTAAAAACGAGTTAATCTATATCATGATATTTGTTAAAATTATAAATTTTTCCTTATTCTGTCGTTATCAGCTGTTTGCGAATAGCCGGCATACCAGGAAGCGAGTTCCGCCGCTACATGACCCGCCGATGCACAATAGAACTACGAAAAATCAAGAAAAGTATACAAAAATCGCTAGCACGGAGCCCCTTTACCGCGCAATACTTCCAAATTCAAGGAGAACCTGTTGGCCAAAGCCAAAAACAAGCACAAACATTTTGGTTCAATTGTATGCATAATTTTATACGCTGTTCGATCGTACAATAATGAAAATGGCACAGAGATCGGAATTATAGCGCCCCCTTCTTTCGGAATTTTTTCAAGTTCAGGGAGGACCTTCGTGACATGACCAAAAATAAACACATAAAATTTGGTTCAATTCTATGCATAACTTCTTACACTTTTCGATTGTGCAATATTCAAAATCGCACAAAAATCGCTATTACAGCGCCCCCTACCGGCAAATTTTTTCCAAATTCAGGGAGGACCTGCTTGCCATAGCCAAAAACTTAAAATAAAAATTTGGTTTAATTCTATGCATAACTTCATACACTTTTGGACGGTACAATATTCAAAATCGCACAAAAATCGCTATAACAGCGCCCCCTACCTTCGAATTTTTTCCAAATTCAGGGAGGACCTGCTTGCCATAGTCAAAAACTTAAAATAAAAATTTGGTTCAATTCTATGCATAACTTCATACACTTTTCGATGGTACAATATTCAAAATCGCACAAAAACACATTTACAGCGCCCCGTACCGGCGAATTTTTTCCAAATTCAGGGAGGACCTGCTTGTCATATCCAAAAACTTAAAATATAAATTTGGTTCAATTCTATGCATAACTCCATACACTTTTGGATGGTACAATATTCAAAATCGCACAAAAGTTGTTATATCAGCGCCCCCTACCGGCGAATTTTTTCCAAATTCCGGGAGAACCTGCTTGCCATAGCCAAAAACTTATAATAAAATTTTGGTTTAATTCTATACATAACTTCATACACTTTTGGATGGTACAATGGCGACAGACAGACGGACACACAGACAGACAGATATTTTCTATAAACATGTTTTTTGGAATCTCTGACCCCTAAAACATGCAAATCCGTCGGAAACCGGAAGTCGAAAAAAATTTCGATTACAATACTTTCTTCTATTGAAGATAGAAGAAAGTAAAAAAGAGCCCGAACCCTAATACTTTTATGAGGTATTACTTCAACATCTTTAATGTATCTGACTACGTGTGAAGTAACTTTAAAGAAAAAAAAAGTTGTTTAATGATAGTTTATGCTCATTTTTAGGAAGATTGATATTCGAAATTACGAAAAAAAGCAAAAAATAGTCAATACATTGATTACTTTTTGGCAAATTGAAGAATTTGTGGTAACATTTAGTGAAATTTATCCCAATGCGGAAAACGCTCTGCAGGAAATTCTACCGTATATATACGCATTTTCTGTCGACACGTAATTTGTATGACAATCGTGAAGGCAAAAAACTAAAGTCTAAGAGATATTATAAATTTTTCATAGGTTATGGCATATCGCATCTGTTTACATGCGAATTTTTAAAAAATTCATAGTTGTCATTCCACGAAAATAGCTATAAAACAAAAAGGTATTTATTCTGAAATTAAATATTTAATTCATTTATTTCAGAAGAGTGTCAATAACCTGCTGTTGGAATTTCATAGTGATATTTCAATAGCTTTTTGAGAAATCATGTTTTGTGTATGGAATTTTCACTGGAAATTATGTTTTACTAAAATTATTTACAGTTATATGTATCTGAAATTTACTGCATTTATAAATCATTGTCTTTTCTTTAGTTCTCACCCTTCTTTTATTCCTAAAAGGCAGTTTTTGTATATGAAGTGAAAAACAACAACAATTAAAAAAAAGTTTCGCACTGAAACGTTTGGCATTTACTGTTTCATTCACGGCTGCCTAGTAGTTTTTATAGCATTATAACATAGGTTTAATTTAAAGCACAGTAATAATAAACACAGATTTGAAAATATAAATAATTGGACTTTCATAAAATGTAATAAACAGAAAATGGAAATTTAAGTAAAAAATCTCATTTTAAACGTAGTCGGATAATTTAAGAAAGGATGATTCATATCTGGATAATCAAAAATCACCTCAGGCAAACTAAATATTATAGGCGATAAATATACCTTTAATGTCTGCAATTCAATTGGTGAAATACTAGAGGACTCTTTCTAATATTGTCCTTGTAAAGGAGTGTTTACATCATGAATTTTAGCAAGTGATTGCTGAAACTGTATTCTCTGTTTATTTCATAATTCATAATAATAGAAAAAATTAATTATTTGTCTGCGTTAATAAGGTGTTAGAAATTTAGTGCTCCATTGACCCAAGTAGGGGAGAGGGGGGCACCTTTGAACATTTTTCTTTAAATCCACATATTTCTTGCTTGAATTATATTTATTGAATTTTAAATATTTCGTGAGAGAAAGAATGTAATTCTGCATCATATGAAATGAAAATCTACAGTTTTGCAGATAAATTAAATATGTGGTGAAGCTTTAAAAAGCTGAAAGTTTTCTGCTCAAACCTGCCCCATGTAGGGGTACCTTTGAACAAGCTAGGGGCACCTTTGAACAAATAATCAAAATATGAAAATATTGATAGTTTTTATTAAAAACTGCATATCTTTCCAAAATATAAAGTAATAAGAATAAAATTACACAATTACATTTAACTGAAATTACTATTTTTTTTTTTATTATTTAACCCAATTTGTATCCATCAAAGTACATTGTTGAGGCAGAACGGAGGATCTCTCCAATTATGTTTAATTGTGGCAACTATTTTATATAATATCCTTAAAATCCACGATATCTGATGCATCTGGAAAATATATCATATTTTCTTTTTTACGAAGAAACCTGACATTAAGCCATTTAATCTGGCCAACGTAATGAAGAGTTCTTTTTACATGAAATTGAACTAAAATGAAATAATTTACATTCAAACTGTTATAAAAAATGGATAAAAACCTGTTTTAAAAAATCCAGAAATAATGTTTACCATTGTAAATGAAACAGTATAGTGTTTGTTAGACAAATCTGCTAAATCAGGAATTATTGTTATGTATCCTGAATTTGCATGTAGTTGAAGCCCTTCATCAGTATAACTTTCATAGTAAGTATAATAACACTTAATTAATCTCTTAATTTTCATATTTAAACAAATTTTCAACAATAATAATATTAAGGTACATCCATAACTCTTTACTTCATAGTTTTAATTGTTCAATGGTGCCCCATCACATGGAATTTATCATTACAACTATTTACCCAATTAGGTTTGAGAATTTTAATAAAACAAGCCTTATAAGTTAAAGCTAACATCTTTATTTAGGTACTAAATAGTAAATTATAATTTTAGGGATACAAGAATATAAACAAAAAGCTTACAACTTTATTTTGTTAAGTTTACATTCATGAAAGCAAAATATGCATATCCAGCTTAGGCAGTAGTGTGCATGCAAAATAGTAAAGTTTTGTATTCTTGTTGCTTTGAAGCAGTAGTACTGTGCTGCCATATATATTTCAAATGTATAATTTATCTAAAGGAAAATATTTAAAGTGTTCAAAGGTGCCCCCAGTTCAAAGGTACCCCCCCCCTCTCCCCTACTAGTAAAATGTATAACAATAAACTAAAAAAATATTAAAGCATAAACTCGCTACGGTTATCCATTGCAGACAAATGATAATCAATCAGGACCGTCTATTTAAAGTGAAATCCGACACGTTTTGAACATCTAGGCTTGAATCGAGTTTTTGAAATCGATACCTTTAACTAGTATCTAACCATTAGAGAGCTAACTGATTACCTTTGTGCTTCAAAACAGCATATTGAGAGTAAATAGAATATTGGTTTTGATTGGCTGAGTCTGTTAAATAGCTTAATTTTGAGACTTAAAAGTTATTTTCATGGTTGAATCATGAAAAATTTTTAAACTTTTATGGCCTGACGATACTTTTAAGTACAGTCATTCAGGGTAACTTTGAACCATTGGGTGTAACTTTGCACCACCGCCTAAATTTCAATATTTTTGACTCCAAAAGACTAAATAAACTCCTGATCAGTGCTCTGTTGGCAAGGTTCTAAACTGGGATTTCTACTCTTTATTTTAGATACTAAATTAGCAACATTATGCGCAATTAATTGCATCAGCTAACTATTTTTGTGAAGTATTGTTTTCAAGTTAATTTTATATGCTGTTTTGAAGTTGTTGTAATCCAATTAAATTTTCACAGTAAGTAACAATATATTCATTTATCAGACATATTATTATCTAAATGTTTTAAATGTGTCAATATTTTGTGATTATTTATTTATTAATAGTTAATAAAATGTAAAATAAGAAGGCACTAACATTTTACCACATTTTTAGGGTAACTTTGAGTCAGCTCAAAGTTATACTGATGTTTATAATTTACTGGTTATAGGTGCTACTGTCAAAAATTTCCCATATTTGCACGTATATTTTATATAAATGCCGAAAGTGTGCATTAGATATAACATGTAAATATTTTCACAAATATGTGTAAAATACACAAAACTCATTTAGAGGCGTGATTCGGGGCGGAGCTACTCAAATTTGACATTTCATATGTTCGATGTTTTTTATTCTTATTTGAATAATACTAGTACTAGTATGTATTACTGTAACTATGGATATAGTATTGAGTTAAAACATTGAAAATTGTTTTGCACTGCATTTTTATGTTTTATATGAACAATAAACAGTTTTTTTTGTTTCTAAATATTCATGGTTCTCTTCTTCCACTTTTCGTATGCATAATATTTGTTGAAATATCGTAAATTATACGAATCTTGTGATGTTGGGAAATGTAAATTCGGAGTCTTTACATATCTGAAAACATTTTTTGAGGTTCAAAGTTGTCCTAACTATAATACTTTTTTTATAATGAATTATTTTAAATAATATTTATCATATGGTGCAAAGTTACCCTAAATGGCTGGGTAACTTTGAACCAGGTTAAAAATTCATTTTTTATTGTTTTTATCATTATTATTCTTTAATTTTTTATAATCATACAATAATTTAGGATCATTTCTTCTCTTTTATGCTCCTAGTTGCAACAATATTCTTAAAATAAGAGTGTGGCATGTGAAAATAGAGAAAACGCGAATCAAAGTTACCCTGAATGACTGTACCATTAAAGAAAATTCAATGTAAAACTTATTTAATTCGTCTACTAATAAACGTAGATTGCACTTTTCATACAAAATAATTTGCTCAATCCTGTTTAGAAAGCACAGTGAAACAGTCGAAGATAAATATTTTTTAATGTGGTTATTTTCTCAATCATTTACCTAAGTTGTAGCTTTTATCTTAGTAAAAAATGTTATACGAAAATTTGCAACCACAAATCACTTCTCTGTTACAGAGAGGATCACGGTGCATTTATTTTCACTGTTCTTATAAGAATTGTGAGATTTTCCTAACGGTATTATTGTTTGTTAATTAATTAATCTAATTATTCTTGTAAATATTTTGCAAAAGAGCTCTAACTACCGGTTTATTAAATAAATTTCAATTAAAAAAACATCTGAAAACAAATTATTATTATCTGGATATCTTAGATATTAAAGTAAATAATTATTCAGGTGAATCAGTTTTTTTATTCAAAATTCAAGGATATAAAGGGTTAAACTTAAGAAGAGCAATATTTTAGTTTTCTAATTACTTTACACCATAGAATAGTCCAACTTTGAATTAGAATTTTTAACAGTGTATGGTCCTAACTAATCATTAATATCTTGTGCATATTCCAATTACGACTAAGACACAGGAAATCCTATAATTGTTTCCTTATTTTCTTTACTTAATGTTTAATATATATTTTTAATAATTTGTACTTTATTATCATTTAGAAGTTTTATTCTTTTTCCCCTAGATATTTGAATTTTGCTTCCATGGGCGCGACTATTGGACATGAGATAACACATGCTTTTGACGACACAGGTAACCTGTTTAGATTTTCTTTCATTATATTAATTTTATCTTTTAGACATCAACCTATTGAAATCAGTTCGTTTATATATCTATCTGTTTATAATGGAAAACATGTAATCACGATAACGTCAGAAATATTGAATCAATTTGAACTAAAAAAAGACAGTGTATTGATCTCGTAAATATCTTGGATGAACTCGTTAATCAAGGGGATTCGGTAATTCATTCGAAAATGGCTGTCCTTTGAAAATCCAAATTATTAACTTTTGTTAAAATTCTTTAATTTAATATGAAGTGCTTAGAAGTTGTGCACTTTGTTAAGTGAGATAAGTAAAAAATTTCGATTGCATTCAATGAAAGATTTTATTCGAATCTCAACTGAGCGTCAGAAATATATTTTAACTTATAGTCGATTCTTAAACTGTGATTTCAACACATTTCTAACACTTTTGATGTAATTACCCCATATAAATTCCATAGCATAAATTGAAAAATTTCCTGTAAATTACTTTTATCCCAAAAAGCAAAAATTTAGAATTATTAAGACCAATTTGTTTAATTTGTAATACATCTTAGATGTGTACTTAAAAAGATCAACCTTTTTTTTTCACTATACCGGAAAGACTTTATATATTAGTATTTATATAGACTTTTGTCCTACTTCAGTACGCTAAAGAAGACTACG
This sequence comes from Maratus speciosus, assembly GCA_963932465.1. Lineage (NCBI taxonomy): Eukaryota > Metazoa > Arthropoda > Arachnida > Araneae > Salticidae > Maratus > Maratus speciosus. The sequence goes on from CAWVRF010001061.1 coordinate 433,022, forward strand.
TGTTTATTACATCTTGAATATTTTTATCTCAACGTGAGATCATGCCAACTGGGAGTTAGAATTTAAGTCATTTTGATGATTTGGAGAAACAAGAACAAATTTGTGAATTTTTGAACTACCATAAAGTACGGGTGTCCGAAAAATTCCTGGATACATTTTAAAACTCAATATAAAATCATGTAATCATCTTACAGGATTGCGGTATGGACTAAAATGCTTCTCGTGATGAAAAGTTTTCTCCAAGCCCATGAAAATAATTATTTCAAAATTTCGATCATTGATGGAGCCACTTGTCCGTAGTTTGCTTTCAAACATGCGTTTTTTTCTGATTTTCAGATTAATTTTGACGCTGTGACTCAGAAATGACGACTCCCAGCGGTGAATGTGACATTTCTGTGTCAAAGCGTCAAAATTAATTTGAAAATCAGAAAAAACGGCTGTTTGAAAGCATACATGTGGACAAGTGGCGCCATCTATGATTCAGATTTGGAACTAATTGTTTCCATTCTGTTGAAGAAAACTTTTCATTCTGAGAAGCATTTTAGCTTAAACCGCACTCCTGTAAGACGATTACTTGATTTTATATTGAATTTTAAAATGCGCCCAAGAATTTTCGGACACCCTGTATATGATGACTGAAAAAATATTATATAATACATGTAAAATATATAAAGTATTCGTAAACTATTTTTCGGAAATGAAAGGAGTGATGGTATTATCAGAATGAGAAAAAAACACTGCAAATAAAGGCGTCTTAAATTCAGACACATATGTGACTGAAAAAGTAATTCAGACACTCAAGTGTCTGAATATGTAATTTCAGACATCATAGGTGTCTGAAATTAAGACACTTAAGTGTCTTACTATGATCATGGTATAAACACTGTAAACTGAAATGTCTGAAATTCAGACACTTAAGTGTCTGAAAATGGAGTGTTCAATTTTCAGACGTTTTAAAGTGTCTTAATTTTTAAGACACGTGTATCCGTCTGAATTTAAGACAGTTCAAACGTCTGAATCGCATCCATCTTTGATCAACCTGCCTGTTCAGCAATAGGCAGCCGTTTTTTTCACTTTTTTGTAAGCTTTATACACTGTAAAAAGTATCCGTTAAAATATGGAAATTGTACTGTCTATTCAGACACCCATTTACGTTATTTATTTTAATGTAATTTTTTTTCCGTACATTCCAGAAAATTTTCCTTTTTTTTTTTTGCATATTTCTGTATTTAAAAAGTTCCATTTAAAAGATAAAATATAACCTTCCTAGGACAAACCCATATAATTCAATCCCCTTTTCAAAAATCACCTATATTAGACAGGATTTATTTATTTATATTCATACCAGTGTGTTATTTTCAAGAAATCATGAAATTTTTCATTTCAGCCAAATTTCCGTTATACAGAGGTTTACTTCAGTTTTATTTACTGTTTATTGAGTTACAGTTAGCAAATAATTTTTAGTAGTACGTTTAAAAATATACGATATAACCATGCTGAAAGCGAAATTTTGCCCAGTTTCATTCGATTCCTTCTTAAAAAGTTTGATTGCATAATACTTGCGTTACCTACTGTTATAGAAACCTGTTTAAAGAGGATCGCTTATAATTCGGTAGGTAATTTATTCATCAAAAAATAGAAAACTTATTTCTATCACATATTTTCTGAATAACATCATCTGCCAATTTCATGATTTAAGAACAAAAATGAATTAAAATTTATACATTTCCAATTTGAAGTGGAAATTTTTGAAAATGAATAGTGGCGCCATCTCGTGTAGTCAAAGTAATCTATCTGGAAATAAAAATACAGCGAAAACTCGATACATGACGTTAATGACTTTAGCGTATACCAGTGGTTCCCAACCTTTTTTTGGCCGTGCCCCACCTAGGCATCTCTAAAATCATGATGCCCCCCCCCCTCCCTTCTATATTATATAAATATTGTCACATAAAAAATAAACTTCCATTTTCCCAGATGGATCCGAATATAGCATTAACATCCATCATAAGTGATTTCACATTCTTTAATTTATCAAAATCATATTTTTTTTAAATTAAAAATATGCTTTTAACCTAACTCCATGAATGCAGTGATGCCATGGATCTTCGCATTTACATCGTTTTATTGTTTTTTGGCAACTTACCTCACATTTTAAAACTGATAAACAGTATACATTTTTATTTTCGCAAAATTTCTTGAAAACATTTTCATATTTTGTATAACATCTGGTAGAATTGATACATTTTATAATGGATTTTAGTACTTCATTAAGAATAAGTGATATTTGTTTATCGCCAAGACTGTATGGATAACATAATTCACAAGTAGCGTTTCCGGGTTTACACTTTTATCCAGTTTAAGTTACTACTTACCTTTCCTCCCATAACATACTTCTTTCATAGCGGATTTTTTTTCCCATTATTATTATTTGGGCCCCATGTTTTCTCCAATTTAAAATTTTAAAATGCATATGTCATGAATTTCATATTCTGTATGTGGTCTGCAGAAGAGCCATAAGAAGTTTACTTTCAACACTTTCCTTCCGTGATGCACACGGGGTTTTATTAATTTCATAAATGTAGCACCTCATTTTTATCATTCAAAACATTTTTTAGATTAAACATGCCCAAATACTCAATTTTAGATATACTCTACAAAATTTCCCATGTAAAATTTCCCTCGTGGGGCATATTACACTATGAATAGATGTACAAGTTTTTTTTTTTTTTTTAAATAAATAGTAAAAAAAAGAGGTGTAATTTACTAAAATAGTATTAAAACCAGAGAAATTAAATGATTCTATTTTTTAGATTAAACATGCCCAAATACTCAATTTTAGATATACTCTACAAAATCTCCCATGTAAAATTTCCCTCGTGGGGCATATTACACTATGAATAGATGTACAAGTTTTTTTTTTTTTTAAATAAATAGTAAAAAAAAGAGGTGTAATTTACTAAAATAGTATTAAAACCAGAGAAATTAAATGATTCTTTATTATATAAAAGGTTTCAAATTATAGAAGATAATCCATATAATTATTTCGGTGTCAGTGTATTTTTGAACTTTTGAATGGGATCGTTTCGGAAAATAATTTTTATTCAGTTATTTTTAAATTTTTTCATCTATTATTTCTATTTTTAGACTAAGACACTACTTTCATTAGAAAAAAATGACAGAAAATTTGTTAATAAGAAATCTGAAATTGCCCCCCTGAAAAGCCATATTGCCCCCCCACCTGTGGGGCGTACGCCCCACGTTGGGAACCACTGGCGTATACCCTCTGCCATACATGTACCCGGTGTTTTTTTAGGTGCGTTCGTAATTATATAAATACGTAGCACCTATAGTCGTCGTTCAGTCCGTCTGGCCGTCTGGCCGTCTGTCCGTCCGTCCGCATATAACAGAGCAAAAACTACCCAACCGAATGGTCTGAAATTTTAACTATATGATTGTTGCAAAAATTTGTCGAGCCATTTCAAATTTTATGAAAATCGGATGTATAGTTTAGTTACAGGGACATTCAAAAGTTTTTCTTTACATTACGGCCAATAGGAAAAAATTATTGCAAGTGCATTTTAATGATGTTACGGTCTTCCGAATGGTCTGAAATTTTAAATATATAATTGTTGCAATATTTTGTAGAGCCATTTCAGAATTTATTAAAATTGGGTGTATAGTTTAATTACAGGGACAGTCAAAAGTTTTCCATTACATTACGGGCAATGGGAAAAAATTATTGCAAGTGCATTTTAATGATGTTACAGACTGTGCACTTATGAAGTGCAAAAAAATATACATTCAGTACAATATGGGGTGCAAAAAATAGTTATAAAACTAGTTATAGTACGAACGCACCTCATTTGCCACGTTTGACGAGCAATTTCCTACTTGTTTTTTTTTTACGACTACAGCACTGTGTATAACCTGTTCTGAATGATACTAAATTGGAAAAAAACTTACTGCTGACCGGGAAAGCAAAATTCAACCAAAAAATCGATTTTTACTTTTTTATATCATCAAATATCCAACTATGTGTCACACATATTTATATATGAAAAAATAAGTGTTGAAATTATTCATTTATTATTCATTATTTCATATTTCACGACTTTTTCTCAAAATTTGGATTTTTCATGTTTATGTTTCTTTTTTTCAATATCTATTAAACTTAAGAACTCAGATTTTTTTTTTTAATACTTGTGTTATGTTATATTGTATACTTTAACTCTGGGATTTAATGATTTGTTGAAAATTATTTATTTTAGGCAGTGAAATCTTACCAAAAATGCTAATTTAAAAATGATTTTCAATAAATAATTAATAATTAATTTTGAGTTTCACATAGAACGAAAATGGTCTGTTAAAATACGTAAAGTATGTTATTCTGTCTACTCTAAAAAATCTAGATCTCTATCTTTCACAATTTCTGAGAAAAAGGTACATAAAGTTGATGAGTTTAACATGGTCTTTCAAGACTTTCCCGGTCTCCTTAAAAACATTGCTTGTGCTTGATGAATAACATTATTTTGAAAAATCTTCCGACGAAATCGTAGCCGAACGGTTAGCGCACCCTTCTCCTACGCAGAAGACTCTGGATCGAATCCCACCTGGGGTAAGTGGTAAAGTTTACTCTAGTTTGGAATGAATACTATATAATTCAGATGGCCTTTGGTTAGTGGTTGTACATAAAATATGGAGATTAGTTCTTGACAAATTATATTTTATTTTTTAAATGCAGAAATATGCAAAATAAATGGATTTTTTTCTGGAATTTACATCAGAAAATTTCAATTAAAATATGTAAATTATACTGGAGTCTCGAGGGGCTACAGTTCCATATTTTTAGGGATATATGTTTTTTTTTTTTTTTTTTTTTTTTTTACACCATATAATGCTTACGAAAGAAAAAAAAAAAGGTGAAAAAATGTTTGTCGAAGTGGTCAAACATGGATGCAATTCAGACATTTGAAGTGTTTGAAATTCAGACGCATACAAGTGTCTTAAAAATTAAGACACTTTAAAACGTCTGAAAATTGAACACTCCGTTTCAGACACTTAAATATCTGAATTTAAGACATTTCAGTTTACAGTGAATGTACAAGAGACAAAGGTCGCAATAAACTTACTTATTCAGTGAAAAATAAAGGTTGTATTAATCCAAACCGAACTCGGATTTTCCTCCATCTTTTTTAGCCTTTAACTTGGTATGAATATATTTAACTGAATAATAGGAATTATGTAGATAATATAGCCACAATATCTTTAGTATTGATAATGATAGGAATGATAAACATTGATACAAACATTGATACAGCTTAGGCATTGGTTCAGCTTAGACTCAAACTCCCTACATTTTTTAATTGGATGAGTCGATTGCGAGATCTGTTTGCTACATAATTGCTTTTTAATCTTGATGAGTACTATCACCCCTTTCATTTTTTCAAAACAATTTACAAATACCCTATATATCATATTTATCACATAGAAGTAAAAAAATGAAAAAAAAAATACATGTATATATCGTGTCAGTTTACTTTTACAAAATTGATTTCTGTATTATAAAATGAATAATGAAGAAAAACACTTTATTCTTTTGAATTTTTTTTTCTCTTCGGTAGAAATCGATACGTTTCCAGCGATGTAGGAAAAAGCATGCATCTTATACAATGTCTGGTGTATTAGGGCAAAGCATAAAAAAATTGAAATATTTTAATATTATATGTACTTTTCTTAGGCATTGTATGGAATACGTTGGCGTAGAATGACAAATGCTATTTAGACAATGCATTAAACGAGAATCATGAAAAGGCTTCTATAGAAAAGACGTATATGAAAATGGAGTGTAAAAGTATGGGATTTTTTTACTCCAAAAACAAGGGAAATTAAAATATGAACGTTCTTGTTGCATCAAAGAAAATAATTTTATAACTAGAATTTATAATCAGAATTTTCAAAAGTAGCAGGCTTCGCCTGCTGGTCGGTATCTCCGAAACGATAAATGAATTTCTCCTTACATTAATCTATTTGACTATAAATCCATACCCCAATGTCCGCAAATATTCTCAGATGATCATCAAATAGAAGGCGTTATTAAAATAAACTGCATTATCTTCACTTTTGAATATGTTTCGTGCAACTTTTGAATATGTTTTGTGCATTATTAATAGTTTTATACGTAAAACTTTAAAGTTAACAACAGCTTAATCCCCAATAAAAATGGTCTCTGTAAATTTTATAGTCCCTGTTAATTTCTTTATTCAAGCCACTCAGTAAAACGCAATGACATTACTTTAAACAAGAAAGAAAAATCATGCGTCAAGAATATATTTTTAAATGCTTTCCAACACTTCCAGAATACTGTAGCGGAACTTGACCATTTAAAAATGCGAAAAAAAAATCTAATTGAACAATTTTGAAAACACGTAACATATTTTAAAACCAAATTTCAGAGATTATCGTCATGGGAAAGGTAATCGGATTTTTTGTTCATTCCTGTACAACATCTATACATCTGTATATACGCTACATAGTGTACTGAAATTTAGGTTATTTACAAAACACATAACCTAGTCAAAAATTCTCCTGGAGCAATTTTCGCCAATAGGCTGAAATGCACTCGAATAATTTTACACAGCCGCCTATATTATCTACCGATTTTTATCCAGGCCTGATAGTAAACAAAATAGTATTCTGGACAAAAACACATAACACAAATGAAAACGTACGATCAGAAATTATCATCCATAAACTGCAATATGACCAGTTTTTTGCGAAGCCCTGTATAATTTATTTATATTCTACAAACATTTCTTAGTATACTAAATAAATTTTAACTGTAAAATGCATAACTCAATTAAAGAACACCCTTAAACAATTCACGGCCATACGCATTTATGCTTATGAAATATTTTGAGTAGCCCTGTAAATGATCTATACAATTTATACACATTCCGTAGTATGTAAAATTTGAGTTTAACGTAAAAACGCACTCTACAACTGAAAACGCATTTGCAGCATTTAAGGCTTATAGATAATATTGTAACCAAAATATCTTGTGCTTCCCTTTAATTGACCGTTAACTGTTGTGCACATCATATTCTACAGCAAGCACCTTGTAGTGCAGTTCAGTAATATATAGAAATTTCATTATGTTTGATATAGCATAACTTCATTAAAGTACGCCGCAAACGGTTTTTCCCCGTAGACCGTTAAGGGACCGAATATTTTATGTGACCCTGTAAATTTGAGTTTAACGTAAAAACGCACACTACAACAGAAAACGCATTTGCAGCATTTAATGCTTATAGATAATATTGTAACCAAAATCTCTTGTGCGTCCCTTTAATTGACCGTTAACTGCTGTGCACATCATATTCTACAGCAAGCACCTTATAGTGCAGCTCAATAATATATAGAAACTTCATTATTTGTGATATAGTATAACATCATTAAAGTACGCCGCAACGGTTTTTCCCCGTAGACCGTTAGGTGACCTAATATTTTGTGTGACCCTGTAAATAGAGGATAAATGCTTTGAACTTCAGATACTACAGAAAGAAGGTTTTAGTACATATCAGAAATGCGTATCAATTTATGATGCTTGAAATTTTGTAACATCTTTAAAATACACCGTAAAGGATATTCCCCATAATCCATAATGTAACCGATTCTGTTGAGTGTTCATGTAAACGAACTACAAACGCTACGCATTTCATTTTTAGTAGTAAACATGTCGTAGTAAAACTCAATAACGTATATCTTTTACATGGCAATCCGAATATATTTGTGAGAGTTAGAGCATGGAGAGGCGTCAAACAGACAGACCGAAGTCATAAAACACTTTTCAACTACATTGGAAAGTGTTAAAAATACATGAATACTTAAACAGAGTTTCTATAACTTTTTTATTACAATGAAATTTTATTTTAATATAAAAGAATTAATTAATTTTCTTTTGCATTTCCCTCATACTATAGGTCGACAGTTTGACAAAGATGGAAACATCGTGAACTGGTGGGCAAAAGTTACAGATGAGAATTTTAGAAAGAAAGCTCAATGCATTATAGAGCAATACAGTAATTATACAGCTGATATTGGCATGAACGTAAGAATTAATATATATAGGTATATCTCACTGCAATTCACATAATTTTCAAAGAATATAATTTAAGCCTTCATTATGTGAAAAGTATTCAATAACAAAACGTTTATTAAAATAAAAATTTAACATTTTATCATCTTGGTTCATATTACTTCTTTATGACTTTATATACTCTATTTGATGATAAACCACCTATACAACTAGATAAACATATACACTCAGGTTGGTTTCAAAATTTTTCAAACATTTTCTTCAGAAGGCAACGACTTGGCCTGCAGCTTGATAAACTGCCTCCAGTTCTTGATGTCACAAATCCAGTGCTCAAGAATTATCTTCTGTTGACGCCGGCTATATTCCATGTTAAAAAAAAAAAAAAGTCATGGGATGACCATCCGTAATTCTACGGCCATTTCAACCCAACAAAAATTATCTAAAAGCATTACGTTTCCTTTTTAATTATCATACTTTAATTAAATGTACTCCAATTTTTTTAAGGATATCATAATGTACTATGTTTACAATGGGTAACCATGAATACAGCGGTTCTGAGTAAACTTTCTGTGAGAGCAAAAATCTGGAAGTGATTTCGAGGGAAGCGCTTACATTTCTGAAGTTATATATCTATATATACAGTGGCGGCAAAAGTTTCCGGGAATGAAGATGAATCTCAAAGTGATACTTATACATTTTATTGACGTAATAAGAGACTTATTTATGGAATAACAAATAAATATCAATAAATTTAATTGACAAAATTATTTGCAAAGGAAAACGCATGTTCTCAAAAGTTTTCGGCCATCTTGGCAAGTGTGAAAAAAAAAAGGTGTTATAGTAGAAAATAACAGTGATCAATAACATTTACAATTAGTATTATGCCGGCATACCCTTGGCAATAAGTACTGCGGCGCAGCGACGTGACGTCGACTCAATGAAGGGTTGAAGATCGTCTATAGCAAGTTTATTCCACTCTTCTTGCAATTTTTAGAAAAAATTCTGCTGAATTGGAATATTTATAATTTCGCACGCATTTGTGAAGTTTGTTCTAAAGATTTTCTATTAAATTCAGATCGGGTAATTGCGCTGGCCATTTCAAAAGAGGAATTTTTTTGTGCAAAGGCCACTGCTTGACGAGCTTGCATGTATTGTTTGGGTCGTTATCATGCTGAAACAAATAGTTTCGACCAAAATTTTTTCTCCAATAAGGAACCAAATGATCTTGCAAGATATCTTTATACATTGCACCAATCATCTTGATGCGGAATTCAACTAATGGACTGACACCTTTTCTAGAAAATGCTCCCCGCAGCATAAAGTGTCATCCGCCTTGCTGCATTGTAGGAATAACATATCTCGAATCATATCTTTTGTTTTTAGGTCATCGGATGTAGTGTCTGCCATCACTCCCAAAAAGGTTGAACTTCAATTCATCGGAGAATAATACTTTTTCCTAGATTTCACTTGTCCTCCAGTCTTTGTGTTCCTTGGCAAACGCCTGTCGGGCCCTCTGATTTTTTTTTTACTCGTGAAAGGTTTTTTAACACCGACTTTTCCATAAAGTCCTACGTCACGTAAGCGTCTTGACACGGTGGACCGACTTATTTCAGGTATATTTTCATTCCGTAAATCGCGGGATATTGCAGCGGCATTTTTATGCGGGTCATCAACTGCTGTTCTCCTGATAATTCTGCCCACACGAATAGTCGTTTTTCGAGCTCCCCCGGACCGTGGCAAGTCCTGAAGGTCATGGCCATCTTTATATATTTTTTAAAACATTGTTCACAGTAGATTTTCCAATCGATAACTTTCCCGCAATTTCACCAAAGTATTGACCCTTTTTCGAGGTCTCCCGGACCGTGGCAAGTCCTGAAGGCCATGGCCATCTTTATATATTTTTTAAAACATTGTTCACAGTTGATTTTCCAATCAATAACTTTGCCGCAATTTCACCAAAGTATTGGCCCTTTAGCAAAAAACAAGTCGCTTGTTTACGAACAATAAATGTTGAACTTTTCATTTTTGAATTTCAACTACAATTATTCACGTGTATTAATTAACAAACACGGCCAAAAAACACTTTACCGATAGCAAAAACTAACGAATGTAGTGATGGCCTGAAACTTTTGCACACGCGAATTTTGAATTCCTCCCCTTTGCATGGAGTGTCTTCAGTATCCAATCAATATGATCACATGGTCAGAGATCATTTGCATATTCCTAACTATTGGAACAATTGCACTACTTCTTCTCTGAAACATTCTGGCAAACAAATCAAAGAAACTAACTGGCTGGAAACTTTTGACCGCCACTGTATAATTGACAACTATTATATACTAGTTATTGCTATGTAAATATCAATTTAAACCAAAGTTAATAGTTTAATATTAACTGCGCGGTGAGTATATTAGCTAAAAGGGGCGATAAGGTACTACAGTCTTTCAATATTCTAACCCAGAATTGGGTTTATTAAATGGAAAATACCTTACGGGAACCGTTACGTTTTATTTTATTTTACCAGATTTTCAAACGTAATCAATGTAAATTTTAAACTATCCTAAAGTCTTTAAAAAATATATTTTACAAAATACATACATTTGTATAAATTATTAGTATATATTTTTAATTAAGATCCCTACTTACAGGTCTGCTTGAAATAATATCGAGTGCTGCATGCGGCAGCGGGTTGCGTAGGGAGATGGCATACCGCATTAATGGAAGATGCAGATATTTTCGACGATATTTCAGCCTAGCTTCTGCAAACTCCACAATTACTTAATAGAGTCCGCTCTTTTACTTGATCCCATTGGTTCATCAGTCTATCTCCATTGCAGTAGAATCCCTCCTCCGGCCAGTATTTATTGACAGTCATATGATCTGGCGCTAAGATTTTTGTGTTTTGAGTTGCTTAAAAATTTTCATACGTCATCAGAAAATGAGATCATCTTTAATAATATGTAAGATCTTAATTATCAACGTTTAATAATGTAGTGTATGGTGCAGAGTTAAATAAAAGTTGAAGTGGTTAAATGCCGTAATTATTCTTATTTAATAAGATGGATTTGTAGTTGTGGCGGATTTTCTACTTATGTAAAATTTTCGAGTGATCTAAGAAACATGTTTCCATCAGGATATAATTTCCTAGACATTTTATGATGAAACACAGAAGTTCTTCGATCCTGTGCCAAAGGTAATAGTGCCGATTTCAAAGTTGCAATATAACGAGCTTCACTATAACAAGCTTCTGTTAACGAGCTTCACTAGTAAGAACTTCTATTTAATGGAATGATGCGATAACCTTGACTGGCGTCTTCGATAATAAAATCAAGAGAGAGGAAGCTGTTATGATGTCCAGAGATCCGTAAATTTTTCTATGAGTGATTACCAGCTTATCCTGCAACATATCTATATATCTATAAAATATTTTGGAACAAAATTAGAAGCATGTACGCATTTGCATCTGAAAATCTATTTTTCTTAGATTGACAAAGTTATTGAAAAGCTTTAGAGCAATTATTGAAAACCACTGATTTTCTTATTAAAAGAATATTTGCAAGGAACCTCAGATATATATAGATGTATATACAAGGTAGTGAGCTTTTCGGTTTATATAATTCTTAATTAGACATTTTCCTTAAACTTTAATTGAAACAGTAATAAATATAAAAGCAAAAGCATTTTTTTCTTTATTAACTACAACTATTGGTCTCGATAGCCTTTCATTATATTTTAGGTGAATGGCGTGAATACCCAAGGTGAAAATATTGCTGACAATGGTGGAATCAAAGAATCATATTTGGTAATTCTTTTTAATATTTATTTTAGAATAAAATAATATGCTATGAGTGCAGAATGATTATGTTGTCGTTACAATGTAGAATTATCGAACGCTAAAAGTTACTAGTTTTTTTTGTCCTATGCATGAGAAGAAAGTGAATGAAAAACCAAAAATAAAGAGAATGAATGCAATTTATTCTCCGGAAATTACCGTAATCTTTCACATGCCACTGACAGAGTTCAAAAAGGCTATTAAAAAAAAAAAAAAATCATTTCGTAGAATGTCTCAGCCACATTAACCATCCAATTTGAATTTTCAAAATTAAAGCGTATCGTTAACTTAAACAATTTTTATTATAGAGCACAGAAAACCAACCTCTAGACGATTTTTTTTTTTAGTATGGCGATTTTTTCCCCATTCTGACCAGAAAATAAGAGTTCTAACTTTTTGCGACTGCTCTTTCATCTTCACCTAATACTTCATTTATAATAGTTGTTTCATAATAATGGAAGCCATCAATCCATCAGAAGAAAATAATTCGGTTAAGCGGGACTCGGATAATTGGGACTCTACAGTAGTATAAAACATATTTAATCTTTAAGATTTAAAACAGACGCTTTTATTTTATATAAAATGACGTCATTAGCATCCGGAGGAATAATTCCTCATTTACGATCCAATCTTAAACAACGTGTACAGTAAAATAAGACGTGCGTAAGAGTGATTATCGTTGAATAATGCACAAATCCAAAAAAAGAGATTTCGTAATTCAAGAAACTGAACAAAAAAAAAAAAAAAAAAAAAAAAAAAAAAAAATGAAGAAAAAAATCGGCTGGTCATGATTCACATGCCTTAATTTATTTCTAATATTATTATAGATACTTAAAATTAAATATAATTTATATTAGCTCCGTGTTTTATCAGAAATCATTCATTTATATTTTTTCAAAATAGCACGTATTTTAATTTTTTTTTTCAGTTTTTATGAGAAAATGGCAACAAAGAGATATAATTGCTATTTTTCAACTATTTTTTCTTTACTTTCTACAGAAATGGAGTACTTGAGTTGACAAAATTAAACAAATGGTGCTAAAAACTACAAAAAAATTAATATCTCAAAAATAAATGGACATGCAGTTTTCAAACAAATTGCATTTAAAAGTACATTTTTTCCCCCAATACGACTGTATAAAAATTGAAAAACTTGCGATGCTTAGAAGTTTAAAAAATTGCAGTAGAGATTATTCCGTATAATAATACCTCTGCTTTGTTTTACGGCTGGATTATACAAAGTAACGTTATTTTTTGGAGACGACATTTTATTAGCTGGGAGAAAGAAATAGCATACGGGAGGCTAAAAAGAGAATACCTGAAGTGTCTGAAAAGCTGGCTACTCTTTACGTTCTTTTCGATAAAAATTAAATTAGAAAAAACATTACAGCAATGAATAATTCCTTTAAAAATATTCCTGAAACCCATAATCAGATTGAGAAAGCTCTGACCACCATGGCGAATGAAAGGGACACTAAATTAAAACGTCTGACGGAATACATAGGGAACAAAGTTGTGCCGCTGCTGGTGGAGAATGTTATCACAATAAATACTAAGTAAAACAGTCGCGCAAACTTTTAAAAAAATATCGAGTGGGTTCAAACAATTTTGAGTAAAATAACACATACAATGTTTTTCCCTTCGGCGTCGGTGTGGAGAGCGGGGAGGAGCGAATGACTAAAGGTGATAATTCAAAGTAAAATTATGTTTTCTCTAAGTAAGTTATAAAATTATCATAATTTAATAAACAATTTTAAAAAACTGTATTTTTATAAGTTCTTCTTTATAAGTACATTAATACAGTGAAACTCCCATTTAACGAAGTCTCATCGTTACACTTAAACACTTCGTTATGAAGGAAATTCGTTAAATAGAAATCAACACAAATTCATGAAATTTGTATAATAAAATACACGTGCATAAAATAAAAAATATACATAAAAGGGAAATATTGGAAAAATGCATTTTAATTCGGGCAGTAACTTTTTTTTATGCAATGTTGACATAATAGAAAAATTTAATTAGAATAATGTCTGAAAAAAACACATAATAAAGAGAGGTAAACACAAACTGAAGCGTAGCGCACCTTTTCTCTTTTTTCTTAGTATTCCAAATTCTTAACTATAAATTAAATTTAAAAAATCAAAAAACCCGACTGCGTAAAAAGCGAACTAATTAATTATTTATCTTCAATGTGAAACTATTTTTTTTTCAATTTCTACTATTAGCTCACACTCTCGCTATATATATATCTTGTTCAAATTTTCAATCGTTAATAAAATACTTATTATTCATCCAATCAAGCTCAAATAATTTTTTTTTAACTTGTAGTGGATGACACTTGATGTTAATCCAGTTTTTTTTTCAAATATTATTTCATTAATTAAATTAAATTAATTAATTTTCAATAATCGAGAGAGCCCTCTTCTTGATCAAGGTAGTTTTAGACCGAGAGAGCCCTCTTTTTGATCAAGGCATTTTAAGCCCTACTCAACAGGAAAGAAGAATGGGAGAAAAAAAATCTCTTATTGACCTAAGTAGGAATTGACTTAAAATATTTTTTATATTACTTGTTTATATTACTTTCCTATTTTTTTTTATTTATTTACTTGTACTGATGACTTTTAAGTTGTGTTTAATTGTTAGTTCCTATCTATAAACACTGTTTTGATGAGGTCTATAGATGCCTCTGATGGTTAGAGTTGCAGTAAAGCTAGAGATCCACAATACATACACAACTTCCAGGTTGTATAATATTTTAACGGAGCTTCTGACTGTAAAATAGTCAATGAAACATCGTCTTCATTTCGAAAGACCTATCCAATGATATGCCACTCAATAACGTGAGAAATTTTTTTTTTCGTCATTACTGCCATTTTGTATTTAACGGCCGCCATTTTGAATTTATGAAAACAAAACCTTGTCTATAGCCATCGGGCCGTTAAGACAAATTGATAGAGACCTCATTCATTAAAATCCATCCAGCCATTGGGATGTTTCGAGGGTATAAAGAAATCCACGTACACAGATACGCGTGAAAAACATAACCCTTCTTTTCAGTCGGGTAATAAGTCTCTAATATTACTTTGTACAGGTTTCTTATAAAAATATACTGTTCATAAAAAAATTCGCACTCTTGTAAGTATCCGAAGAAATCATCTGTAACATTTTCGTGATATTGAAATCCCTTCTTATTGTATCGAATGCTTTTAGCATTTCTTCTTTTGAATGTAAATGATTAAATAAATAAATAATTTCATTTTCATACAATCAATTGAAATAAATTCATACATCCATCGCAACAGGAACCTCTCCGTTTGAATGTTGTACACTCTTGAAAGTGGAATAAACTTCGTTATATAGAAAACATTTTTCGTAATATGGAGATTAATTTACATGTTAATAGTGTTCAAAGTCAAAGTTCAGCAGAAAATTTCGTTAAGTAGAAAACTTCTTTAAATAGGGACTTCGTTACAATAGGGATGTTCCACTGTATTTATCGTAAATTGCATAAAAATTACTAACTATTTAAAGTGCAAAAAACTAATTGTCAAGAAAAACATACATTTCAGTCGCCTAAATGCTTTATCGTTTCAAGTCATTAAAAAAGACGGCAAACTATGCAAGAAATTTGTTTCTGACATTTTGTATACACCAGCTGAAGGGGCTTTCAGCACGCCTGTAACTCTAACCGATGTCCTTACTAGTTTTCAAACAAAAGTATTTTGTGAGCGTCAATAAAACTAAATTTTATTTTAGACAAATAATTAATTGAATAAACTAGAGAACAGGAATTCTGCTTTTTCAGAATTTAGTGTCGCCTTCGGCATTTCCATTACTTCATTTTCTTCTGATGGACTGACAGCTTCTATTATTGTGAAACAGCCATTATAAATGAAGTGTTAGGTGAAGATGAAAGAGCAGACGTAAAAAGTTAGAACTCTGATTTTCTGGTCACAATGGCCATAATTTTTTTTTTTTTTTTTTACGGCTGATCTTTCACTTCACCTAACATTTCATTTATAATGGCTGTTTCATAATAATAGAAGCCACCAGTCCATCAGAAGAAAATAACTCGGTTAAGCGGGACTCTACTGCAGTACAAAAAATATTTCAATTTTAAGACTTAAAGCACACGTTTTATTTTATGTAAAATGACGTCATTCGCATCCGCTTAAGAATTCCACATTTACGATCTACTCTTAAACATCTACAGTAAAGCATGCATAGCACATCACTATCGCGAAATAATGCACAAATGCAGCAAAAAGATTCCGTCATTCAAGAAAAAAAAAACCCGTCTATCTAATGATTCATAGATACTTACAATTAAATATAGTATATAATAGCTCCATTGTTTTAACAGAAATCATTCGTTTATATTTTTTTCAAAATAGCACGTATTTTAATTACATTTTTTTCGGTTGTTTCGAGAAAATGGCAACAAAAATATATAATTATTATTTTAAAACTATTTTTCCTTTGCTTTCTACAGAAATGGAGTACTTCCGTTGCCAATATTAAGCAAATGGCTCCAAAAACTACAAAAAAATTAATATTTTAAAAAAAAATGGAGGTACAGTTTTCAAACAAAATGCATTTAAAAGAACATTTTTTCCCCAATACGACGGTATAAAAATTGAAAATGTGCGATGCTTAGAAGTTTAAAAAATTGCTAAAGAGTATTTAATCGCAATGCTTTGTTTAACGGCTAGCTTCTGTAAGGTAACGTTATTTTTTGTACACAAAATAAGCTGGGAGAAAGAAATAGCATACCGTACCGGAGGTTAATAAATAACGAAATAAATCGATGAAAACTGTGTGGACGGAGAGATCAAATTATTGGGTGGGCTCACGCCCCACGGGCTCATATTAAAGTTGGCTCCTCTGAGTGAAAAGGTTCTTCAGCGTTTTCTCGCATTTCCTTATATATTTCAGAAATTTCAGTTGCGTCCAATATAACATTCGGAAACATTTTTAAAAAAGTTAAAATAGATTTGCTAGGTAAGCAATGGGAACTAGCATATAAAAAGTATGTGCCCTTGTCATTTTTGACTAACGACAGCATCCAAATTCTGGATTACAAGAAGCAACACATTCTGGACTCAAAATAAATATAAAAATTAAATTTTTGAAAGGCAACATGGTAGTATGAATATGCCTGAGATGTTTTTGAGAAGACAGAGGAATTTTTGAATATGTTTACATCGAAATTAAATTGCAAAATTTTAAAACATAATTTAAATACCATTTCAAAAACTGACGAAACTGACTAACAAGTGCTACTGTGGATTTTCGCCCATAAAACACGGCTCCCAACTGAAATGGTCCGCCAACTGAATACCAATATTTTCTTAGAAAAAATTCCTTTTTAGGTTTTTCTTGCAGATTGTGCAGAAATCACCTTTGGATGTTAATTCTAGCGCAAATGTTGTGGAAAACTACAATGAAATTTTCTGTTAAAAATATTGGTACAGTAGAACCTCGATTAACCAAGCTTCGATTAATCGCGGTTTTTGTTAACCGAGCCGAGGCATGGCCATTATTAAAATCCGATAATTATCCGAAAATCATTCCACAAAATAATAATTCAAAAGAGGAGAGAGTATGAATTCCAGCAGACTCAAAACTCACAGACCAGGGTTGCCACGCTTCAGGGTATTTTCCAGGGGAAATATCAGTATTTGTTTATAGAAAAATAAATCTAAGTTAAACGTAGGAAATTTCGCCTTATTTGCGGAGAGATTTTTTATTAGAAAATACCCCAGCAAACACAGATTTGCCAGGAAAGTCACCAATGGATGTCAAATTTATCATGATTGTCAAGTAGATCAATTTTTATGTAACATTGCGATATGTATTTAATGGCAAAATAAAGTTATATCGTATAAGTGGTGCCAGTAGAATGTATGACAGACGATAGAAAATCGTGGCCCTGCAAAAGCGTTAAATACTGTTATCCATGAAATATCCGACTTATGATGATTGTTTAACATGTCACTAATATGTGCGCCGGGCGGTAATCATTTGACACCACGGATAGTATGATTTGCTAATGCGCCACTGGTTTCCTATCTGTTTTGTGCCATGTTACTCGTATAACTTTATCATAGTGAAGAGTGGCAACAGTAAGATGAAATCGGGGAAATTTCAATGGCGGCGGCCGCTGTGTTTTGGATCGAACGGCGCCTGGTAAGCATGTGGTTTTCTCGCTGTAAATGTGAAAGGTAAGTGCTTTACTAGTACTCTATTTTTTTACTATTTGTCATTGAATAGAAATTTTAAATAATTCGTAGATGTCAGTGGCAAAAATGCCAACATTACACGCATGTTACCTGTTTTGAAAATATTATGTAAACAAACAAGCAATCGTCAAAACAATAGTCTGATAAATTCGTAATCATGTGTCGATACAGGTTTTTTTTTCTTGAGGCCCATTTTGTGAAAAATAAAAGTTATTTTTATGAAATTTATAATTTATTTATTTATTTATTTTTTGGAAACATTTTGTCACGAAAAATGAAATGCAGTTTCTCAAAGTCGAAACAAATCGCCAATAATTTCTTTAAAAATCCTTCTATTAAATTTTTCCGTTATGGTGAGTTTATTTTGTTTAAATATTAAACATTTCAATAGAAATAATCAATGAAAAGTATTTTTTTATCGGCGATTTTGTGAAGGGGCCTGTTTTGTTGATAACATGATTTAAATTCTCAATTGTTTTTATATGTAATGCGCTGGAAATGCCGTTATTGAAATCGATCATGACACTACAAAACTGCGAAGAAAAATTGTTTAATAAAATCACTTCAGTTTTAAAAGTAATCATGAGTTTCAGAATAGCGATCATTTTCAAAAATGGCATTTTAGCACGCTTGGGGGGGAAAAAAAAAAAGCTAATTCATTTTGCAAACGACAAACACATCTCTTACCAGTAAAGGATTTATTTTACCAGCCAGCTAGATGTAATGTACAGTTGAAAAAAGTTAGGACAAAATTTCACAATTGCAAATATAATTCATTACTACAATGAAGTTTCATGTTAAATTTTTTTTTTTTTTTCTATGTTTCTTCTTTTTTTTCCCCCCTTTCATATTAAACCTAAGAAATTTATGCAACAGATAAAAGTTTAGTGTGGAGTAGAACTTAATACTCTGTTTACATTTTGGAAATTAGCAGAAATGCAAAATATAAACAATTTTTTGTTCTACCAAACTCTACCCTGCAATTTATAAATTTGCCTAAAAATTCACTTGCCTAGTCAGAAAATCCATTCGCCAGTGGCGAGTAGAATGGTGTGATTGCTTTCCCCTGTTTATAGATGTTTAAATAATTTGTTATAATGCAGGGACTTACCTGTTAACTGGGCCAAGTAAATAGATTTCAAAAAATGGTTGTCAATTGTCGATTTTGTTTATATTATTGTCAGTCGCCAATCATGTTAAAAATGATTATTTAATAAATTCATAAAATCATTAAAAATATAACAGCAAACCAAAATAATAGAAAAGTAATTTAGTAAACATTTATTAAGTAAATAATATCAAATAGGCTGCTTTCAGCAATAATTGATATTAATATTTTTTAACATTGATAGTTTTATTTACTGCAGTTTGTCCACTAAAATGCATATAAACAATATGCAATGCATATATACACTCTATCATTGAATATATTATATTTTTACCTATACTATATGTATATTAGGTACTTTTCGGTTAGCCGGGTGCCAGTGTTATATATACATACATGTATATATACATTTATGTATATATATATATATACATATGTGTATATATATATATATATATATATATATATATATATATATATATATATATATATATATATATACACACACATATATATGCATTTATATATACAGATGTATGTATATATACAATATATATGTATATATAACACTGGCGTCCGGCTAATCGAAAAGTACCGTATGTTATATAGTGTTAACTCTAGAGGTAGGCCACCAGGCAGAATTTTTTATAAAAAGGGCACACTGATCTCAAAAAGGACATTCTTGTACCTTGTTTAAAAAAATATTCTAAACATATTTGTTTGTCACCTTTATCAATAGAATTTTGTGACTGTTTGAATTTCAGGATTCCCCCTTACCCCCTTTTCCTCATCCCAATCGACTGACAAATTTCTCGTTATTTTTTCTGCGACTGATTGAGAATTTCACTTTTTTTTTCCCCCTGCAACAGACAGAAGAATTTTGTATTTTTTTTTTCTCATGATTGACTCGCAAATTTCAATTTTTTCATTCAACAACTGACAAATTTTGCAGTATTTTAAGCCAGCTAACATGGATTTCTCGTTTTTTTAAAAACGATTGACTGGTGAATTTCACTATTTTTTTCAACGACTGAAAGATGATTTTCAGAACTTTATTTCTGTAATCGACTGACAAATTTTGTGATATTTTATTTCTACTGATTGGTGAAATTCACTTTTTTTTTTCTCTTGCTACTGATTGCCGCAACCTTTTTTTCACGTACACTCGGTGGATGAATTTCCCTGTGTTTTCTGTACAACCAGAATTTCGAGATTTTTTCCCCCAACTGACTGAAGATTTTTTAAAAATACTACTTTTTTCATATGACCAGTTGGCAAATTTCATGATACCCACAACCAAAGGATGGAATTTACAAATTTTTTCTGCTCTATCAGTAGATGTATTTTGTAAGTTTTGGCTATCCTTGATTATGTCCTGAGAGGACTGCCTTTTTTTTTTTTTTTTTTTTTTTTTTTTTTTTTTTGCCAGTTTTTGTGGGCGATACTCAATCCTGACGGCTGTAGTGTTCTGGCAACCACAGGTCTTCCGGGTCGGCGACTTTCCGAGAACGAAGTGTCCTCGTGACACTGTTCGGTGAATTGTGATATGAAACAATTTACTGAGTGGCCATTTATTGCAACTTCAGGATTAAATTTTTTTGAAAATACAGAGATTAAGCGAAAAAAGAAAGAAAATCCCAATAAAGGAATTTTCAATAGAAATCGGCATTCCAAATATTATTTGTAAAAAAAAAAAAAAAAAAAAAAAAAGATTGAGCTGCACATGTTTTTATACCAGATTGTACCAACTTTTATTATTTTGTTTTATTTGCTTTATTTTGATATTTTCAATATTTTTTTATTAGAATGTGTATGTTTATCTTTTTTTTACTAGTGCTAAATTATTGTGGAAGCATTTTTTATTAAATTGTCATGCTTTTATAATCCTATTTTTGAAAATAATTTAACAATTTATCTTAAAATATAAATTGTTGCTTTATTTTGATATTTCAACATTTTTTTTTGTTAGAATATTTATGTATACTATTTTTCTTTTTGTGTTAAATTAGCATCTTGTAAAATTTTGTATGCTTTAAATAACCTATTTTTAAAACTAGTAATTTATCTTTTAAAATGTGATTTATTTATTCGTTTTAATATTTCCAATATTTTTATGTATTGGAGTAAAAACCAAGCCTTATTTTTGAAATAATTTACAATTTATATTTTAAAAAACAAATATTTTCATTATTTTGATTTTGTAATCTCAGTATTTTTATACATTTATGGCTAAATTTTTTTTTTATGGTTGTGCTTTCGCAATTTACTTATATTTTTAAAAATTATTTTTGCTTTACCGTTTGAAAAAATGTAATCTCTATTTATGTATTTACTGTTTGCTCATTATGAATTCCCCCCCTCCCACCATCTACCTCCCTTGAATCTCTCTTTTATACAAATGTTTTGAACGTGGATTTCTGTTGAAAATTGAAGGGTGCAGATGTGCAGAATCTATTTATTGTGTCAAACTTGGGAATTGTTATTGAAAAAAACAAAGTTTGGGTCCGTTTTGATATGTAGATGAACAACCCCTAATCAAATTTTATATATACATCATTTAAAAGTACTTTTTTTCCAGTCATTTGGTACCAGTAAATATGGTACAAAGTGGGATGGCTGGATTATCGCACAAAAATGGCAGGTTTGAACGACGATAAGACTGGCGACTGACACAAATTTCATGACATTTACCGCGATCCAGGGTTGGAAAGGTTTTGGACACAACGGTACAATCCATGGTTTAAACCATACTGTCCAAAACCCTTCTGTCTAAAACTGTCTTAAACTGTCCAAAACTATATTTTGTAGTAAAATTGTATTTATCAGAACAATGCTAAAAGTTAAAAAAATTGGCAAAAAGATTACAATACAAAAATACCAATTTAGTATTAACAACCTAATTGCCCTACGTAACAAAGTAATTACATTAAAAAGATATTAAATTTAATTATGTATCATAATTTTAATGTTATCCATTTAAATAATAATAGTTAGTAGAAGTACTAACGATTTTTATGACGAATACATTCTGATTCTGTTACTGAAAGTCCCGAGAGTTGTTACTGGAAATAATTGATAAATGGAGTTCAGGTTCAGCATACTGATTAAACCAGCCTACTGCTGGCAAATATGTATATGTGTATATTAAGAAATAGTAAAAATAAAAATAATTGATTTTGTTTGATTATGAGATATTTAGATATTGACTATTATTATAACACTGTATTATATGACTATTATTATAACAACAGTATTTAACTCTTAAGAAATAGAATGTTCACTAGAATTAGATTAAATTCATAATAAAAAATACATAATTTAAAAAATAACTTCTACATTTTAAATTATATATTTGTGTTTTCTTTCCTTATCCTATAATCTAAAAAAGATAATTTACAATGAAACATTATTTAAAAGAAATTTCTTTGGAACATTTTCTTGCACAAAAATTGAAACAAAAGCAAATATCCCCTCCTTATACTACATGTGTGGTATTATACAGAATTTCTTATTATTATAACTCAATTTTAACAGAAATAGAACTTTTTATGTTACACAGATATTAGAAAAAATTGAACTTTTTTTCATGTATCAAAGAATTAAATTGAATGTTAGTAAAA
Source organism: Maratus speciosus (assembly GCA_963932465.1). Lineage (NCBI taxonomy): Eukaryota > Metazoa > Arthropoda > Arachnida > Araneae > Salticidae > Maratus > Maratus speciosus. The sequence continues at coordinate 455,925 of CAWVRF010001061.1, forward strand.
TATATTGTGATACTATATTTATATTTATTCATACGTTTAATAAATGTGAAGTGGTAACATGTGGAATGTTGCTTTTTTAAGGTTTTGGACACTTTAGTACAGTTTTGGACACTTTAGTACAGTTTTGGACGCTTTAGTACAGTTTTAGACACTTTAGTACAGTTTTGGACAGTAAAACCCACATGTCCTGTCCAAAACTAGTTTTGGGCGTCCAAAACCCCAACCCTGCCGCGATCAATCAGCAAATTTAACATTTCTTATTACTACAAATTGGCAAAATTCACCATAGTTTTTCTGCATTTGACTGAAAATTTCTGTAATTTTTCTCCGTGAACATTTGACGGATTTCACAATTTGTTTTTTCTTCCGCAACCAATTGACAAATTTTAGTTTTTTTTTCCAGGGGCGATTGGCGAATTTAACTGCTTACGACATATTGATGAAATTCGCAATTGTTGTCATTGTGTCCAACTGAAAAATTTTGTGATTTTTCTTTCCGAATGACTGACGAATTCCATATTCTCCCTCGAGCGACTGACGAAATTCAGTATTTTTCCCTTGCATCCAATTGAAGAATTTCACGAATTTTTTCTGCGGCCGTCTTAAGACTGTTCTCAAATCCAAAAGGGCTACTTTTTAAGTTTTAATTCATTTTTGTTTGGAAATGCATGAAACTAGCAGGTGTTGATGTTCAGAAACTATGTCATCAAGCTGTTTTTTCCTTTCTTTTTTTTTTGCAAATGCAATAGATCTTTCAGAAAATAGTCTCAAAGTGGATGTTTTGAACAGAATTTCCGTGTGAAAGGAGAAAAACCGCTCGAGAAAGGGAAAAAACGTGTTTGTCACATGATCAAAATCGCTTATAACTCAATAGGTAATTGATTGACCAAAAAATGGAAAACACAGATTCCAAATCGCTTCCAGGGTCAAGCTTTCCCATTTTATATCTTTCCATTCAAAAATGAATTTGTAAATGTGTCAAAACGTTTTGCGGTTGTTGAGCAGAGCAGTTGAGAACAGCCTTAAAATAATACACACTAAGTAGCTGGGATGCTCGCCGCCACAGCGAGCTGCCCATCTTCGTCTGCAGCCCTTTATTCTTCTACTCTAGTCCGACTCTTTTGCGGAAGCAAGATTCGTAGGTCCCCGGCCACTTCCCGAGTGAAAGACTCTCTAGCAAAAGCAACGTTAAATCAAAAATTGAAACCGGACATTAAAAGGGAAATTACACAAATTAAAGACACTGAAAAGTGGGAAGGGCTGGGCTCGGTGCAATGAAGCTACCGAACGACTCCCAGCTACTTCGAGCTCAACCGCCGCGGCGAGCGGCCCATCTTCGTCTGCAGCCCTTTCTTCTTCTACTCTAGTCTGACTCTTTTGCGGAAGCAAGATTCGTAGGTCCCCGACCACGTCCCGAGTGAAAGACTCTATAGCAAAAGCAACGTTAAAAAAAAAAAAATTGAAAATTGAAACCGGACAAATTTAAAAGAGAAATTACACAAATTAAAGACACCAAAAAGCGGGAAGGGTTGGGCTCGGGGCGATGAAGCTACCGAAAGACTCCCAACTACTTCGAGTTCAACCGCCGCGGAGAGCGGCCCATCTTCGTCTGCAGCCCTTTATTCTTCTACTCTAGTCTGACTCTTTTGCGGAAGCAAGATTGGTAGGTCCCCGACCACGTCCTGAGTGAAAGACTCTATAGTAAAAGCAACGTTTAAAAAAAACATATATTGAAAATTGAAACCAGACAAATTTAAAAGGGAAATTACACAAATTAAAGACACCGAAAAGCGGGAAGGGTTGGGCTCGGGGGTGGGTGGGGGGTCGACTGCCGCGGCGAGCGGCCTCTCTTTGTCCGCAGCTCTTTATTCTTCTACTCTAGTCCGACACTTTTGTGAAAGACTCTATAGCAAAAGCAACGTTGAAAAAAAAAAAAATTGAAAATTGAAACCGGACAAATTTAAAAGGGAAATTACACAAATTAAAGACACCGAAAAGCAGGAAAAGTTGGGCTCGGGGTGATGAAGCTACCGAAAGACTCCCAGCTACTTCGAGCTCAACCGCAGTGGCGAGCGGCCCATCTTCGTCTGCAGCCCTTTATTCTTCTACTCTAGTCTGACTCTTTTGCGGAAGCAAGATTGGTAGGTCCCCGACCACGTCCCGAGTGAAAGACTCTATAGTAAAAGCAACGTTAAAAAAAATATATATATTGAAAATTGAAACCGGACAAATTTAAAAGGGAAATTACACAAATTAAAGACACCGAAAAGCGGGAAAAGTTGGGCTCGGGGTGATGAAGCTACCGAAAGACTCCCAGCTACTTCGAGCTCAACCGCAGTGGCGAGCGGCCCATCTTCGTCTGCAGCCCTTTATTCTTCTACTCTAGTCTGACTCTTTTGCGGAAGCAAGATTGGTAGGTCCCCGACCACGTCCCAAGTGAAAGACTCTATAGTAAAAGCAACGTTAAAAAAAATATATATATTGAAAATTGAAACCGGACAAATTTAAAAGGGAAATTACACAAATTAAAGACACCGAAAAGCGGGAAGGGTTGGGCTCGGGGGTGGGTGGGGGGTCGACTGCCGCGGCGAGCGGCCTCTCTTTGTCCGCAGCTCTTTATTCTTCTACTCTAGTCCGACACTTTTGTGAAAGACTATAGCAAAAGCAACGTTAAAAAAAATTGAAAATTGAAAATTGAAACCGGACAAATTTAAAAGGGAAATTATACAAATTAAAGACACCGAAAAGCGGGAAGAGTTGGGCTCGGGGTGATGAAGCTACCGAAAGACTCCCAGCTACTTCGAGCTCAACCGCCGCGGCGAGCGGCCCATCTTCGTCTGCAGCCATTTATTCTTCTACGCTAGTCTGATTCTTTTGCGGAAGCAAGATTGGTAGATCCCCAACCACGTCCCGAGTGAAAGACTCTATAGTAAAAGCAACGTTAAAAAAAAAAAATATTGAAAATTGAAACCGGACAAATTTAAAAGGGAAATTACACAAATTAAAGACACCAAAAAGCGGGAAGGGTTGGGCTCGGGGGTGGGCGGGGGGTCGACTGCCGCGGCGAGCGGCCTCTCTTTGTCCGCAGCTCTTTATTCTTCTACTCTAGTCCGACACTTTTGTGAAAGACTCTATAGCAAAAGCAACGTTAAAAAAAAAAAATTGAAAATTGAAACCGGACAAATTTAAAAGGGAAATTACACAAATTAATGACACCGAAAAGCGGGAAGAGTTGGGCTCGGGGTGATGAAGCTACCGAAAGACTCCCAGCTACTTCGAGCTCAACCGCCACGGCGAGCGGCCCATCTTCGTCCGCAGCCCTTTATTCTTCTACTCTAGTCTGACTCTTTTGCGGAAGCAAGATTCGTATGTCCCCGACCACGTCCCGAGTGAAAGACTCTATAGCAAAAGCAACGTTAAAAAAAAAAAAAAATTGAAAATTGAAACCGGACAAATTTAAAAGGGAAATTACACAAATTAAAGACACCGAAAAGCGGGAAGAGTTGGGCTCGTGGCAATGAAGCTACCAAAAGACTCCCAGCTACTTCGAGCTCAACCGCCGCGGCGAGCGGCCCATCTTCGTCCGCAGCCCTTTATTCTTCTACTCTAGTCTGACTCTTTTGCGAAAGCAAGATTCGTAGGTCCCCGACCATGTCCCGAGTGAAAGACTCTATAGCAAAAGCAACATTAAAAAAAAAAATTGAAAATTGAAACCGGACAAATTTAAAAGGGAAATTACACAAATTAAAGACACTGAAAAGCGGGAAGAGTTGGGCTCGGGGGTGGGTGGGGGGTTCGACTGCCGTGGCGAGCAGCCTCTCTTTGTCCGCAGCTCTTTATTCTTCTACTCTAGTCCGACTCTTTTGTGGAAGCAAGATTCCTAGGTCCCCAGCCACGTCCCGAGTGAAACACTCTCTAGGAAAAGCAACGTTGAAAAAAAAAAATCAAAAATTGAAACTGGACAAATTTAAAGGGGAAATTACACAAATTAAAGACACCGAAAACCGGGAAGGGAGGGCTCGGGGCGATGAAGCTACCAGACGACTCCTAGCCGCTTCTAGCTCATCATTAGTAACAGCCTTAAGAGATTCGTATGATATTTTACCGCAACTGATTGGCAGATTCTGTGATATTTTCCTGCAAAGACTGACGAGTTTCATGATTTTTTTCATTGACCAATGCTTAGCAAATCCCCTACCCCCGCGTCAGATCGACGAGTTATTGATTTTTTTCCTGAAACCAATAGATGAATTTCGCAATTTCATTCCATGACCGATTGACAAATTTTCGTTTGTTCTTGCGACATATTGACAAAATTCACAATTTTTTCCTTGTTTCCGACTAAAAATTTTCTTGATTCTTTTCTGCAATCAGAACAAATTCACGATATTTTCCCACAACACATTGATGAACTTTGCAATACTTTCGCATGACCAATCTACAAATTTCGCAATATTTTTCCTTTGCTGAATGATGAATTCTGTGAAATTTTCCAGCAACTGTTTGACGACATTTTTTCCGTGATATTTTCCCGCGACCAACTGGCGAATTTAGAGTTTTTGTCCTTGACCAACTAAAATTTTATAATACTTTCCTGAGACCAATTGCCAAATTTTGCTATATTTTCCTGTGGCCGATTAACAAAGTTAGTTTTTTTCTCCTGCAACTCATTGAAGAAATAGATCCCCCCCCTCCCGAAACCAATCGACGGATTTTGAGATTTCATTTTGCGACCGATTGGCGAATTTCCTTGTTTGTTCTTGTGACATATTGACGATATTCACGATTTTTCTCTGCTACCAACTAATTTCACGATATTTTCCAGTGACTGATTGACGAATTCCGTGATATTTTTCCATGACTGATTGGTGAACTTCATGATATTTTATCCCTTGAAGGATTGGCAGAATCCACAATTTTCTTCTATGACTAATTTACATACTTCAAGATTTCGTTTCCCGTGACCGAAAAGGAAATAACTGAAAGGGCAGTAACGTCCACCAAATGTAATGTTGCATCTTATCAAATAGGGTTAGACTTGGCGCTAAACAAAATTTGAGATTAGATCATGTAGTGCAGAAAAAAATGTAGTGTGGAAAAAAAAAAATTGGGAACTCCAAAGAAATATATTTAGAAATAACAAACTTCTAGTTGATCTTGGCAATTCACTAAAATTAGGACTTTTTAAAATCAAGCATTTTTTGTGTAATAGAAGAAATGAATTGATGGTTTTCTTTTTTAAACTTTGGGCCTGGGTTTAAAATATCAATTCATAGAACCTAGTTCAATTAATGAAAATACTAGGGATTCCAGTTTTAATTTTAATTCCATTAAGGATATAATAAAACAATCTTGTTCAGAAGTGACCCCCATAGCAGAAACTGTATGGCACGGCAGCAATGCTGCAGATTATTTTATGATTAATCTACCAGCTTAACAATAAATACCGGGCTTAAAAAAATCATTAAAAATTTACTTTGTTTTAAGAGTTATTGTGTTTTATTAGATTTTCTTTGTAAAATGCAATTTTTGGTTATTTTATGGTTATTATAAGTGTTTATAATAGTAGCTTGCTTCAGCATTGTATTGTCGCAGATAAATTTTGTTTGCTACAGATGGACACAGAAAATTCTGCTACTGGGGAAGTGACCATGTTCACAATACCATATCGCCGATATGATATGTATTGTTTATGTGAGTAGTTAATAATGAAAACACATCAAATTTTGCAAAGTTTTCAAAAAAAAAAAAAAAAAAATCAGCATCTAAAATTGAATAAAATCTAAGTTCAGAAATTCATTTAACAATCCAATTGTTAAGTGCCCATAATCATATATTTGATTATTTAAAAAAATAATAATAAAAAGTTAAAAAATAGATGTGGTATACATAAAACTTGATTATTTTCCTTTATTTTTTAATAAAAATAAACATTTTGGATATACATTGGATTTAATTTATTTCAATGGTATTTTGTCATGTCTGTATTATCTTGAAGTTGCACTTAAGAAAATAGAGGGCTTTAAAGGTATTTTTTGGCCCCTCCCACTCCCCTCTATTTATAAATGTTGGGAGGGAGTATAGGTGAAAATTAGCGGTCGCCACTCGCCACGTGGCGATTAAAGTTGTAAAAGTGGCGATTAAAAAATCGGCCATCGATCGCCACTTTAGTCGCCACTCGCCAAGTGGCGATTATAAATTTTGATAACGATCGCCAACGGAAAGACAGCATTTTTCATGGAAATATGCATCTCTACTTTGATTACACCTAAGTAGCAAACTGGTTAATTCTTTTTCCGGCCGGATGCAAGCAGATTGCAACGATTTAGCTGTATTTTCAATATTTCGACTTTTCGTCATATGCTAGCTCCTCACTTATTTTTTACAAGAAATTTCTATTCTTTTCTTTCAAGAATTCTGCAAAATATATTCATCAGCTTTGATTTCACATGCATTTCAAATAATTTATTCCCCCCCCCCTCTTTTTTTTTTTTTTTTTTTTTTTTCACTGGATGGAAGCAGATTTTAAGGACATTGCAGTATCTTCAATATTTCAATTCCTGCCACATTCTCACCAGTTAGATTATTTTTCTTCAAGATATACTGTTTAATCCTGCGAAATACACTTCACCAGCTTAGATTTCAACTATATGTAATTTGTGTAGTATGTTAATAGTACATTTACTTATTAAATAAAATCTAAATAACATTTTATTTTGTTTTATTCGATTTTTTTTATTATTATTGTATACACTTAGCTGTTGGAATTTTGATTTAGTTATTTTTTTTATAAAGAAAGTTATAGTAATTTGGTTGATAATTGTGTTTATAAACATATACAAATAATCCAAAAATGTATTCTAAAAAATTAATATAACAGATTTTGTGGTTTTAAAGTAATTTTCTTGAATTTTGACTGCTTCCCTATTCTTATCATGAATAGTTGGGTGGTATAAAACTCTGATTTATAGAAAAATATGTATATATACAACGATTATAGTTTATCTAGATGTCAAGAAAGTTTGAAACATTATAGTGGCCACTAACTTTAAAAAGTGGCCACTAATGAAACTGAGTCTACCGGCCACTGGCTACTAACTCAATTTCCCAGTTTTCACCTATAGGAGGGAGACTCCCCTCCTGGGAAAATTTGAATTTCAACCCCTGTGGTATGTTTGATAATGTCATAATTTTTTTAATTCATAAAGATGTTAATAATAAATTTAATTCTTTATTGTTGTCTATTATTGTATTATTTTTAAATTTCTGTTTTTAGATGGTCTGGTTGAGAAATTCAGGAAGTTCTTCCTTTGTATTCCAAATATATTTGACTAGTGTTATTGAAGTGCATCATATATTGAAGTGAATGAATATTTTTCCAAATATGTAAGTTATGTTTTTTTTTTTTTTTTTCAGTTGTGAATTCTGCAATAGTTATGTGATTAACATTTGTGCTTATCGTATATACTCGTGTATTATAAGTTCCCCACCCTCCCAATTCTTAAGCAAAATTTTGAAAAAAAATTGAATTTTCATGTATAAGTCTAACCGCATTCTTGGTAGTATGTTGAAAAATGATTTGCAATCGAGGATAAGAAAAAATAATAAATTTTCTTGACATGAAATTGGTAAACATTTTTACATTTCTAATCAGACTTTTTTTTTTTTTAATTCGACGTTTAAAACTGTATAATTATGTAAAACCAAAGAACCTTAAACTACTTTGAAACCTATTCACATCAATTCAGTAATACTTAAAAAGAAAAAATTCTTTTAAAAATCTATTCAAGCCTCATTTACAAGGGTAAACAACTTCTTAGACTACTAAATTGTAGTACTACTTTGTATTTTAGGACTTTTAAGAGCGATATCTAGAAGCATTCTCATGTTGAACTCTTTTTAAAAAGGGTATTAAAATGTTAAAAGGAATGTCCCTGTATTGGTGGGAATTCTGTCCCAAGAGAAAATAGATGCGGAACAATTACAGGGACATTATTGTTGAGCTTTTTTTGCCAATCACAGGGAAATGACCGTTGTTCGCTTTTATCTCTCATGTGATAACTTAAAAGACTTACCCGTTCGCCGATTATCTGAAAATTTTTATTTTATATATAAGTCGAACCACCATTTTCAACTCCTAAATTTTGTCTAAAATTTTTCGACTCATTCACGAGTATATACAGTAATATATTCTCTTCCCAAAGTTCCATTAACGTCCAACCAGTGTTTAAGGTTGAAGTTTGGAATGTTTTCTACTGTTTCAATATTTCTATTTTGTTGAATTTTGATTTGACGGTCAATTATCTACTCGAGGTATATAGACTGAGGGGGGGAGTGCCCTTTGTGGGTGTTCTTTCTAATGGAACCTAACCCGTATTTACGCATGGAAATCCATGGTTCAAAGAAATCCACGAAAACTCCAAACGATTAGGCTGACGGGTACGATTGTGTTCGAATCCTGCACCTCCCGTCTACCAGCTTCGAGAGCATAACCTCTCGGCCACTGGTGGGGCTCAATATTTTTATTGATAAGTTACCACTGGTGTATAAAATATGCTGTCCGTGTATTTGTATAATCTATTCTATTTTTTTGTCTTTAAAGTATTAAAAAAAAAATGATGTATCTATTATTTTTATGCTATTTTACTAGATATCAGGAACTATCCTTCTTCAGCACCGAAAGGTTATATTTATACTTTAAAAGTAAAAGGTTGAATTTTTGACATGTAATGGTTAAAACCGTCGTGTCCAAAACCTAGATTTAATAAAATAGTATCAAAAGAATTATTTAGCAGAGTTAGAAAAATTTAATCAATAAATTCTAAATAAAACTGGATAAATGCACAGTGCTGTAGTTGGAAAAAAAATATTTGTGGGAACGCACCTTTTCATAGAGTAGATGTTAATGCTACCAGATTTTTGTTAAGCCAAAATCCAATTTAAAGCATTTAGCTAAAAGCCAACGTTTTTCAATTAACAATTATAATTATTAGATTCTATTTTTTATAGTATTGTATTTGTATAGCATCGATCTAAAATCAATCTCGTAGTAACATTTTCCATTATGAATCAAAATAAATTGAAATAACAGGAATAAATCACATTACTTACTGGCACATCTATCCTAGAAGTTTCCAAAAGAACGATGATGAGGGGTGTTTTCTATACTCTCTGATTTACAACTAGATGTCTCGTCTGCTAATTTTCTTCCTGATCACTACCAAGGTTTCACATATGATTGAAGACAAAAAATTTTAAGGGAGGTCCTACACAGCTTAAGTGAAACTCCTTAAAATCAGTGTAAATTATCGTTTCTCTTGAAAAAAAAATTGTGCTTGTATCTATATATATATTTAAAAATAAGGTATTCAACCAAGTATGCAAAAAAAGCCACACCAGAAAAATCCACATAACTTGAAAATGTAGACATAAACAAAGAAAAAAATTATAATTTCATATTTGATTACAATTTAATGTATACTAAACTACATTGAACTATCAAACAAAAGCAATGCTATATTAACAGCACTTTTTCTGTTTTGTTCTGTGTTTACGTACATATTTGTGTTTTGGACGGTTAAAACACAGTTTAAACCTATGGCATCTCAAAAAATAGTTTTTGATGGCTAACCCAACCCTTGCTGAACTAGAAAAGTTCATTAGTGGTCACTGGTACCAGTTTTATAAGGACCACTTTCTTTAAGCTAGTGGTCATTTTTTATTTAAAAGTACTACACGGTAAACTTTCGTTAGAATTTCTATTAGTATTAATCTAAAACTGAATAGCCCAAATAAATATGTTAATATAAACATATTGCAACCAGATAATGTAGAATCCTTAATGGAATGAAAAAAAAAATTACTAATGTAACTAAATTTTTTAATACACAAAGAAATAAAGGCATTCTTTTTACAACTGGAGGCAAGAAGGCTGCTAATTTTTTGGAATGATGAGGTGCAAGAAGGGAAATGTTGTAACACAGGAACCATGGAAACACAGTCTATATATGAGGACGTGAGTTTCGAAACTGGCCTCATTCAAAATTTTGAAAATCTCAATCTATTTTACTGGTAAATTTGCACCGAAAAAACACTACCTACAAAATATTTTGTTTTATCCTGTATTTCTGGAATTGTAAAACCTTGGTTTACAATGAAAACTAATGGACGTAGATAAATGTTTTTGCGATTTCCCAAATTTAATTTTCTTGATAAGGCGGGTTTTGAAATATTTGAAACATGACTGTTTTTTTTTTCTTTTTAGTCATCTGCCCTGAGCTTTTGACTGAACTAATTTTGCTAATTATTTTTTTTTAAATGAAAGCTGTTTATTTGTAGATGTGTCCACAATAACTATTTCCATTTTTATATTTTTATTTTAAAGGTTTTTTTTTATGAAATTTCTTCTAAATGATGGTAATTTGATTACTTCCATTGTTAATTTAAACAAGAAATAATGAAAAATATCCAGACTCATGACTCTTTGGATGGATTTTTCAGGGGTCGATCCAAGCAAAATTTGGGGCCTATTTAGGGCCCTTCCACAAAAATCTATTTAATAAAATAGGCCCCTTCACAAAAATAGATTTAATAAAATAGGTCCCTTCGTAACATTCTTTTTCATAAAAACTGTTTTAAAATGTGTAAATTATAAATAAAACCAGCTCATGAAAAACAGAAACTTTAGCAAGGAGATTTAAAGAAGTTTTGTCAATAAATTCTTCGTTTGAATTTAAATAACTGGATTTCAACTTTCCTTACAAAATGTTATTTTTCACAAAAATATAGTAAAATTTAAAAAAATAACTTTTACTTTTCACAAAATGGGCCCCAAGAATAAAAACCTGCATCGACCCCTGTTTTTCATTTGCAAGTTAATTGCTATAAAAAAAAAATTATGCAATGTACTTTATTTTTATAAGCAAAAAAAAATAATTTATTGCAGCATCACGAGAATGTTGTCTATTGGGTTTATTTTATCACTATGCATTATGACATGGTTTTTTTTTTTTTTTTTTTTTTTCCATTGCAATTAAATATTAAATAGAGAATATATTTTTATTTGTTAAGAATAAAGTACATATATAAAGTGTTTCAAAGTTATCGCTGGTGATGTTAAGCGTAGCTTGAAATGCATTTTTGCATTAATAAAACTAAAGATAAAGATTATGATTCTGCCAACATGTAATTTTCACTTATTTTTTATTTCTCAATTCTAAAGATTAGAATAGGAGCCTTTATTGATCGTGGAACTATTTCAGAAATTGAATATGGAGTAAAAAAATATATCTTCATCTGTATTTGTAGAAATCATTTCTCATTTTTAAAATGTACTTTTCTACCATACAAACCTTTCAATGACGAAATCTTTATACTGTTCATTTGTATGATGTTTTATGAAAATGAAATGCAGATCAGCATTCCATCATTTTTGAGGAGGGTGATATACTAGTGATGTAAATAAATTGTGTATTGATATTCACAGATATTGATATTCAATAGTTGGTCATAGTGAGATAATATTTGAGGACATCAGAAGCCAAGGGGTACAAGTGACAAAATTTCGATTTGGAGTAAATTGAGTTCAAAGGTAATTGATGTTAAATTTGAATATCAATAATAATTGACTGAATTGAAGTAAGAAACTGCTGCTTGTTTTACAGTGGTCTTTGAACTCTTATTTCAATAAATGTGAAAAAAGTAGAGTGCAATTTTCTTTAAATTTATAATTAATCAATATTGATCATTATTCGGCAAAAGTGGTTGATCTCCAAAACACAACACATTATTAGAAAATTTCTTATATTTCTTTACCTGAAAAGAAAAAGGCATATTTCCAGGTCGTCTGTGCACTTAGTTCAATTTTGTCACTTATACCCCTTGTCTTCTGGGGTCCTCATTTATAAACTTTATTTTAAGTTCCAAATTAAATACAATTTTCCAATGCTCAGAATCCTTACACTTTGCTTTTTTTGGGGGGGGGGGGGGGAGGGATTTGAGATCGGGCATTTTTTCTTCTGGTATAACTGGCTGACTACTGGTGCTTGTACTCTATATTTAGCTAATACCAGTTGTCTGTCTCTTTTACTTAACATTAACCTCATAATTTTATTTATATACATTTCAAACAGCACTTATTGTTAGTATTTTTTTAAATTGCAATGCCAACTATAATAACTGTTACTGATTACACAATGAATAGATTTTTAATATTAAATTGTAAAAATTAATAATCTGAATAATTAAGTTGGAATTTGAAGATGTCAAGTTCTTAAATTATGCCTTAATTGTACGTAGCAAATATTATGTTACAAAATATCAAATGTCATAATATTTTATGGAAAAGTGTTGATTTCTATTCTTTTGAAGAATGTTGAATTAATCACTAACTCTCTTGTAGAGAGGGGTGTGTGAAGGTGTTAATGGGGAGCTTACCTGTAACTCACTCGCCAAGATTTTAACGGGAGGGGATTCAATTGAAATTTAACATGTGTGATTGAAATTGACTTTTCTCTACTTCCATCCATCCATCCAAAATAATATTTACCTACTACACAATGTTGTTTACAAAACTCCTTCTCCTCAAGTAGTTGAGTATTATATCTTTACTAGCTGACCCGCCCGGCGTTGCCCGGGCCCGTAATAATATTCTTAAATGAATCTGAAATTTTTATTGCAGGTCCGTACAGAAAGGGCTGGGTGGAGACAGTGCAAATTACCAGGGCCCGACTTTTGTTCAGTCTCAAAGTTGTGTAAAGTCAAAGGTTAATTTTTTAAATTTTTATGTGTCTCATACTTTAAACTTTTTTATTCCAAATTAACTGATGAATTTAATTAAAATGTAATTATATTTTCAATAATTTAATTTTTTATTTAAAATTTTTATATGAAAAATCAATCACAAATGCAACATAACGTGTAATACTGAAAAAGAAATAATAAAATTGTAAGCAAATATTACTATATAGATTTTTTTTAAAAGTACCATCCAGCTAATTTATTTTTTAATAGAGTAAAGCCTGTTTATAACGGAATTCTGAAATAAACGAAAAAAAAAGTTCCAGCTCCCCCCCCCCCCCCCCCCCCCAAAAAAAAAAAAAAAAAAATGCTATTATGCTTTGTTCCATTTAAATAACCTGCATAAAACGAAATTTATCACTGGTCGTTTTCGTCTAAGCAGGTTTTATTGCATCTTATTTCTGGGGGAGGGGGGGGGGGCGTAATAATATTCTTAAATGAACCTGAAATTCGTATCGCAGGTCCGTACAGTCAAAACTACCTGTCCGTACAGTCAAAACTACTTGTCCTACCTGTCCGTACAAAATCACATTTTACGTCATGACAACATTTTGTAAACTTCTTGCTGCTGTTTAATTCGCATTTCCAATACAGTGCTTTGCAGAACTTTGCACGTTTCACCCACAGTTATGCATGCCCGGAACGTTTAAATCAGTAATTTGGATTTCAGAAACAACGTGTGCATGCTACAGTTATTAAGCCTATTTTGCCGATCGCTTAACGGCGTTCCCTATTTGGATTTCGAATCTATTTCTATTCTACTCGAATTCGGCTTCTTTACTTTCAAGCATTCACCGAGATTTTTTATGGGCATTTCAAATGACATTTTGAAGCTACATAATTGCAGCGAAAGATATCGCACCGAAAACGCGAAAAGTAAACAAACCTGATCACCATAAATCCTGCCAAGGACTCTTACACAATAGCCAATCAGATGCGATTCTAGGGCGTTGCCATTAAACAATAACAAATAATCGCGATTTATGTGCCACGTACGTTAGCGTAATATATATATAGATAGCCCTCACCCCTGCCTGTCTAAACAGTATTTATTTCATAAACTGTGAAATAAGTAATCTATCATAGATATTAGAATTGAGGGTGAAAAGGACTTTTTACTATACTTTTTAGTTAAGACATTTTTAAATTATTGAATAGCATAAACTTAATTATGTAATGATAAACAATTTGAATATTTCCGTTAAAGCTTTTAAACCCTCTTTTATTAAATGTATTTGTCTGATAATAGTTTTGCTTATAACTTTCTACTTTTGCGTTACTGATGTTTGTAAAAATCTTGAAATAAATTTTCGAAATTAAAACTGGTATTTTATTGACACTGTCAATTGTACTTTGTTAATCCATAATACAAAAATTGTTAGACTATTGGTGCTTTTTTTTTTTTAAGGATATTTGATAAGTAAAATTATATCTTCTGCAATGAATAATACTGCTTGTATACAAAACTTTCTTAGCATATATGGCATGTAAGACATTAGCCATAAAATAAAATAAAATCTTCTGAAAAAAAAGAGAAGGGGGAGGGGGCGTGAGGAGAAAGAAAAATTTTTTTGTATAACCACATGTTTTTTTTCCTTAATTTTTTGCTTTTAAAAATTTACTTTCAAAATCTAGGAGCACATGGTACATGATGGGTGTTTGAGATTTGATTGGCTTTTATATTATATTTATATAGAACTGAATTCTGTGCAATTTTAGCACTAGCCATAAGATTTTAACACTGTAAAATCTGTTTTTTTTTTTTTTCTTAATTGAGGTATTAAAAGTAGGGTGAGTGTATCTGTTACATGAGTACATAACATACATGATAAAATAAACAAGTCGCTTAAAATTCTTTGACTTTTTAGAATTTTTCTAGACTCCTTGGATTTTTTTTCTTTTCAAATCCCTATAAACACTGCATATTAGCAATTTCTACATAACTTCTGATTTAATGCTGTAGCAAAGAGCCCTTGTTAAAGTGGCTAATGCTCAAAGCAGTAAGTTTCATTTATATATTTTTATGAGAATACTTTAGAATTTCAATAAGCTGCTGATTTTCTAATGACAATGGAAAATGTTGTCTAGTAGTTAAATCACACAAAAATTAGTTAGGCTTAAATAAAAGTCCTGTATTTTTATATATCTTGAATAAAATTTCCTATATATTTAGTGTTAATGCAACGTGTAATTTACTTGTTTTCAAGGTGTGAAATTCAGTTATTTTGTTTATTATATTTCTACATGTTTAATAATTTGATTTTGTGTGCACAAATAACA